>VZSG01000044.1:397025-439701 GCA_013398315.1 Nothoprocta pentlandii
TCGCCGCGCCGCGGGTGGGCGGGCGCGGGGCGCGGGGGCGCGTCCCGGCACGGGGCGTGGGGGTCCCTGGTCGCCGCGCCGGGGTGCTCGCATCCGCCCCGCGTTCCTGGGAAGAGATTTAAGGCCATGGGGTTATATAACGCGGGGGGAAGGGAGGGGGGTGAGGGCGCGTAGCAGCACCTCCCCGGGGCGCCTCTCCTCCGCAGCCCCCTCGGGACTAACACGTGCAGCCGCTGCCCCGAGCGGGCACGGGGAAAGGCCGAGCGCAGCTCGCTTGGACGCGTTCCCGCTTCCCTTCCTCCTCCCGCGGCTGCGCGCACCGCGGAGCCGCGGCGCTCGGCGCCTCGCGCCATGGTCCTGCGAGGCCACACAAAGGAGCAGCCGCGCGCGGAGCCCCCCTCCAGCCTCCTCGCCCCGAATGGGGTGGCCGTGACGTTGGTGGTAGGGCAGCCTTCCACCTCCTGGCCAGAGGGAGGGTACTGTAACCATCGCCCCTTGGGCCTTTCTGCCCCCTTTTATCAAAATCGATTTTTTTTTTTTTTTTTTTTTTGCTCAATTGTAAGTAACACGCGATGAGCAAAATTGTTGCAGCATTTTTCTTGGGTATCTTGGCCCCTTGCGTTATTGCAAGCTGAAACTTTGTAGAATCGAGAACAGAGAAACCAACTGCTAACACTAGCTTCTATCCCTGCCTTAAAAGTAGAGAAGAAACTGGATCCCTAAGCCAAAGAGCTAAAAATAACTCCATTTTCCATGTAAGCAATTGTATTAGTTGCTTCAGGGTTTGACAGATGGGAGGGATGATGACTTCAAAGCATTTGAACATGCCTCAATAAAGTTTGGAAACCCATCACATAAGTTATTAAGCTAATATCTTCTTGTTTTTTTCCCAGCAGACGTTCCTGTTGGCGTTGGGAATAAACTGCCAACACTGTTAGAGCTGAAAATCTATTGTTTTGCCGCTTTAACTCTTAGGTTTGGCACGATATACTGTATGCACATTAGGTCCAACTTTAGCTATATACAAAAAAGACCAATACATCTCCATAGTATTCTCTGAATGGACAGGTAAACTTTCATCTTGGGAATGTCTATTTCCCCTCTATTCTCTTGCTTATTGCCTCTGTAAGAGATACAGTAGTATAAATTCCTTTGAGGCATCCCCTAGTGGCTTTCCCTTCACTGTAGCTAGAAAGTTTGTTCTGAGATTACTTTGAGTTTTGTGGTTAAGCTGCAGTCTACAACTGTTTAAATGCTACTTTAACTTGGTAGATAAAAATATTTAAATATTTTTATATGAATATTTTAATTTAAAAGTTGAATGCAGTATTTGTGATGGCAACTATAGAAAACGGTATAAAAATGTCTTAAACTTCTGTGATTAGAATTAGGAATAGGGCTATGTTCCCCTTAATGGATGGCTGCATTAGCAGTGAGACGATTCTTTTGCCCATCTGCTCCTCCGAGGCCAGGCTGTCGTAGCAGAGATGATGCCTGTGAGCTGGGGAAAGCAGCAGGTGACAGTATGAGAGAGGGACTGCATATTTTCCATGTTGTCAGAGGCCTATTCCTAAATAGGCTCATTCCTTCTCTCTAACAATTCCCAAAGATTTCTGCTGCCATTCAGCTGCTTTTCCAGAAGCTTTTGGTGTCACAGTATTCTGTTTCATACCTCCCCAGCATGCTTTAAGGAGTATAATAGCTTAGGAGGTGTTTGAAAGCCATGTCCTATCTGCTCTCTTTTTGCTAATGTTTGATTTGAAGGATTTCAGGAGCAGGCTTAACCACTTCATTGAAAAGTATACAAAAGTATACAAAAATATGCTGCGTCATAAAAGATTTTTTTAAAATGTTGATCATGATGCTTGTGATTTTGCAAACATTTAATTTGAAGATGTTTTTCAGTGTGAAATTAGTTTAAGTGGTTATTTTTATTCTGAAAAACACTACATATTGGTCATTAAGAATCCTGCTCGCCTTTTCTAAGTTAGTATTTACAGGAATAAAATTTTTAAATGTACACGATCGAGTAAATATCAATGATTTTCCTGTAGCACATTATTCCATAGTAGTACAAATGTAATTTTACAGTAGCACATTATTCATTAGTGTATATACTACTTTGGCTACTGTAATAAATTTTAAGTAACATCCAAATTAACAAGGAATTGTGCCAAATATATAAATACGGTATAGTAAGACAAATTAAGTAACTTAATTGTCTGAGTAAGCTTGAAATAAAGCTTAAATGAAATGCTTTTGTTTGAATGATTACATATGGATTCATTCACTAACTGGGTTTGTGAAATACTTGTTTCTTTTTTAATGACATGTAAATATGTTAACATCTTTATTGTGAGCAGCTAGACATGTAAATAGAAAGAACATTGGGTAGTAAATAAACACATAATTGGGAAGCAAAGGACTATGCTGCTGTACTACAGATTACTGCTGGACCACTATTAAAGTTTCTAATCTTCCAGAACCAAATCAGGGTTTTTTTTTTTTTGCACTCATATTTTAGGGAAAATATTATTTTCAGTGACAAAAAGAAAAAAATATTAATGCATCCACTAGTATTCCTGTTTTGTAGACTACTGGGGTCACTGATAACAGTAGACTGTGCATAAGATTACTCATTGCTAATAAGTCTCATTTGTAAAATATTAAATATCATGGGCATAAAATCAGAGCAGAATTTTATTGCAGTTTGGGTATCAAAAGGGCTGCTTGCCCTGTTATATTCTTGATATTTATGTAAAACAACATTTAACGTAGTTTTTTCCCTACAGTTTGTTTTAGATTGTTCCTAGTTTTTCTGACGGTTATGAACAGATCTTTAGTAGGATAGCAGATGTTCCTTCTGCAGCTCTTCTTAACTGAGAGCAAAATTGGCTGAGGATTTTTGCTCTGCCCTTTTAAATATTCTTAATTTTATTCCTCCCCCATTTTCTCCTGTAAAGCCATTTGTTCCAGCCAGAGAGGGCCCTGTTTCTCAGGATTTGGGGTAAGTGTTGACTTATCCAACCTGTTTTCTAGGTTTCCTAGATTTAAAAGAAAGGCTGATTCAGAGTACCCTTCCAAAATGTCTGCTCTTAAGGAAGAAAGAGAGGTTGAAGACTACAAGAGGAAAGGAAGACGATCCTCACAGGTGAGACTCTTGTTGCTTTTTTCATTTAAAAAAGCAGTTTTAAGGAGAAAAGAGTAACAAAACTACAAAACTTTACTGTTTCCATCTGATGGATTAATTCAGAGCTTTTTTGTTTTCCTGCTGCTTCATCCCCATGTTAGCAAAATAACTACTTAAAATACAGGAAAAAAAAAGTTAAAAGTTCCAAGAAGTTATGTTAAGCATAATAGGAAAAAAAAATTACTTTCCTATTTTTTATAACAAATTTTTGTTATATGTTTTGTTATATATAAATCTATATTTAAGGAGAATAAAGCTTTTTAATACAAATGGCTGACTAACACTGCAGATGAAAATGAGGCAGTACCAAGTAAAAATAACAGTTTTCTGTTGTTTCTGACACAAGTAGAGACTGAATGAGCTATATGATGAAGGTAGAGACTTCAGGGAGGATATAGGGCATTTTCTGTCTGTCTGTGCTTGTTTCCTTTCTAACATTTGTTTTCCAGCATGGCTGGATATTTTACCTAGTTGAACCACCTTTTTCTGAAGGTGTTACACTATTGCAACCTGAGGGTCATTTAGTTTTGAGCAAACCTTGCTGGAGTTGTATGTATCTTATAGCCTAAGTATTTTTGTATCTAAATGTTGTATACAAAGTCCTTACCAACAGAATGCATCAGTATTCAGGCTAGGCCTGGGCTTGGATACAGAATAACTTTTGCCACTTAGCTGCCAGCGAAATAAACTGCTGTGGCTAACAAAAGTATCTTTCCCTGGAAGATACTTAAAGGTTATTAAGTTACTAGGGAAAGTGGTTCACAGGGAAAGCTTATCCATCCCTGGCTGTCCAAAGGTGTGATTTTCAGGAGGTATCCGGGGATTGGGCTCCCCGGAGGCACCGGGCAGTGACTTTACCTGGGTCTCGCTGCAGGGAGCTTGGGTGTAGCCAGCGGCTTCCTCATGGCGGGGATGTCGCTGTAGCCGCTTTGACAGGGGGAGCGCGTGCTGACGGGAACAGCTGCTGCGACTCAAAATGTTGACTGCTCAAAACCATCGTCATAGGAAAATCAAACTTATGGCTAGCTCAGAGTAAATAGAGCTGCAGTGTGCCAACATTGAGACGTTTTCCTCAGAAAAGAACTTGTACAGGAATTGTTTGAGGGATTGGGAAGTGCTATCCCCCTCCCCGACTGAAAAGGGGGTGCAGGTGTACGGAAGCGAAGTGAGAGAAGAGTGTTGTGTGGATGGTGGGAGGCGGCAGTGAGGCCGTTCCCTCGCTACGGGCGTTGCGGAGGAAGGCGAGGCGCTCCCGCCGCGCCGCCATGGCGGCCGCATCGCTCTGCGCGGGCGGGGGGCTGGGCGCGCGCGCTCCCGCGGCGCCGCTGCGGCGCCGGGACGTGGCGGGGAGGCAGCTCTGCGCACGCGCACGGCCCCGCCCTCCCGGCTCCATATTGAGGGTGGCGGAGCCGGGCTTGCTCACAAAATGGAGGCGGCTGCTGCCGCGGCCACGTTGGCTAGAGCGAGGAGAATCGCGGGACAGGCCCGAAGGAGAAACAGTCCTCTCCTTCTCACGTTGTATAGAAATATTTGGAAACTCCTGTAAAATGTTTATGTGAAGAAGTTGAAGTGATTTCCTGGCCATGAAAACGCAGAGTCCTCCCTTCCCCCCCTTCCCCCCCCCCCCCCCCGGCAACATGCGGCAAAGGCAACAACGGAAGGATGAAATGGCGTCTGGCCGGCGGTATGGGATGAGTGGGAGGGAGCTTGCTAGTCCTGTCGCAGCCCGTGCAGTGGTGGAACGGGGAGGAGGGAAAGAGCTGCGTTGTGGGCTTGCTGCCATGAGTGGCGTTACAGCTAGCCCCGTGGTGAAGGACTGCAGAGTAGCATCCTGCATGGTATTTGGCAAGCTGTAACAGCAAGTGTTTTTGCTCCGTAATGAGAACTGCAGTTCATGCTCATGCAATAAAAATGGGGAGGAAATGGAAAACCTTTATCTGCCAGGAATAGCCTGAAAAGTTCTGCTGTTTTTGGTTTTCCCAAGGTAAAAATGATCTGAATTGCTAATAGACAACCCCAGAGCATTAGTTAGTGTCAGAGAACTATAAGAACTACAAGGTTGTACAGAGAACTGTATAATCTGAATGTTATAAATCATTGGATTATAAAAGAATCCTAAAGCAGCATTGATGGAGAAACTGGTTTTTTTTTGTTTGCTTGTTTGTTTTTTCCATGTATTGCTTGACAAATTTCATTGCTCCTTGGGGCAGATGTGGTGCAGTCCACTTTTCTGACAGTGCCCCCTCCTCAGTGTCCTTATTTGAACAGTGATGGGGGCAAAAGCACTTCAGCTGTGCATTTGAAACAAGATGCTTGTAAAAGTGTAATAGACATACAAAAACCTGTATGTGAAAGGCTGTGATTTGATTTGTCTAGCTCTGCTCTCTGGCTTGTGCTGCTGCCGCCCAGGGTGACTCCCTGCAGTGGGAACAGTGGAAGCTACTGCGCGTTCCTGCCGCAGCAGTGCGGTCACGCAGCAGCTCTGCCAGCGCTCCTGCTGCAGATGGTTTGAACGTGCAGCTTTAATCCTGCTGAAGTTTGTTTCGACTGCGCTTGTTAAGATACCACCTCTTGCTGCGGTAGTTGGCCACACACACTCATGATCAACTTCCTGACCACGCGTTACAGTTTCATTTTCGTAATAAAAATAAGTCCAAACATTTAAGAGGTATTTTCCACAATATTGAAAGCCAGATAAATACTTCTGCTTACTCGTTTGTGTCTCAGTTAACAAAGTTCTCAGCACAAAATAAGCCCTTTAAAGGAACTAATATTTAATTTTCTTAACCAGGCATAAAAATAAAGAGAAAGTTGTAAATTGGATACACTACAAAAGACTAGACCTTTGATGTCTTATGACTTATTAAAACTTCCTTTTGCCTTTCAGTAGTTCTTTAGAGTAGTTTGGAACTTGAAATTAAGGTGGACGTAAAATAGAATTCCTTTGGGGTAGAAGAATTTAGTATATTGAAAGTTTCTTTTTGTCTGCTTTTGAGCAGTTTTAAGTTGTTAACTGGTCACTATTTTAATTAAAACCGCACCTCATTAAGTGTTAAGCTCAGTATGCTGTCTAAAACATTGGATGTCATTGTTTTTGTGTAACTATGTTCTGGTTTGCCTCAGAATGGACACAGATCATTTTGAGCAGTTCTGTGAAATTTTAAAGCTGTAGTTTGTATTCACAAGCATCGTTTATTGTTTTCCTTCTTAGGGCCATGAGCCTAAAGAGCCGGAGCAGCTGCGCAAGCTGTTCATTGGGGGTCTGAGCTTTGAAACAACGGACGATAGCTTGAGAGAGCACTTCGAAAAATGGGGCACCCTCACAGATTGTGTGGTAAGGTGTCCAGCCCTTGTGCTCTTGGAAAGGTACTGGTGCTTAATGTAGTGTAGTAACGCAGGGCGTCTTCTGCGCTGTTGTAGGTGATGAGAGACCCCCAGACCAAACGTTCCAGAGGCTTTGGCTTTGTGACTTACTCCTGCGTGGAGGAGGTGGATGCTGCGATGAGTGCTCGACCACATAAGGTGGACGGGCGCGTGGTTGAACCAAAGAGAGCCGTTTCAAGGGAGGTAAGTTGATGTTTTGGTTACCTCGCCCTGCTCTGGGAAACAGTGAAGCTGTGTAGACACTGAATGCAATATTTGGTATTGCAGGATTCTGTAAAGCCTGGGGCACACCTCACAGTAAAGAAAATATTTGTTGGTGGAATCAAAGAAGATACAGAAGAGTATAATTTAAGGGAATACTTTGAAAAATATGGCAAGATTGAAACTATAGAAGTCATGGAAGACAGGCAAAGTGGAAAGAAAAGAGGCTTCGCGTTTGTAACCTTTGATGATCATGATACAGTCGATAAAATTGTCGGTATGTAATCCCTTAGGGAGAAGTGGTCTGGGAGATGAACTCTGGTTCTCAGAAAAGCAATGCATGAGATGTGATACGTACATAAATCAGCAGCTGGGCAATATTTGCAAGAAATAGGCTGGACTTAATATTTAAACAATGCTCATGCCTTAGAGTAGCATTTTGTTAGTGTTTAATGGTGTTTGTTTTAATGTTTGATTTTCTAACTTTCTGATTGTATGCTTATCTTTAGTTCAGAAATATCATACCATAAATGGCCATAATTGTGAAGTGAAAAAAGCGCTCTCAAAGCAAGAGATGCAGACTGCTAGCTCTCAGAGAGGTAAATTTAGAATTACATATGATAATTTCATAGCACTGTTTTTCAGTTAATGTAATCTAAGTGAAATGATTTTCCAGGTCGTGGGGGTGGCTCAGGCAACTTCATGGGCCGTGGAAACTTCGGAGGTGGTGGTGGAAACTTCGGCCGAGGAGGGAACTTTGGCGGCAGAGGTAGGTGACTGGGATAGTTCACCAAATGTGACTTCATTTGCTATGTCTGTTGGCTTTAACACTTACCGTGTGTGCAGGAAAAAAATCTCATCTGTTTTGTGTTCCAGGAGGCTATGGGGGTGGTGGTGGCGGTGGTGGGAGCAGAGGAAGCTTTGGGGGTGGTGACGGATACAATGGATTTGGTGATGGTAAGTGGATTCCCCTCTATTCCCCACTCCCCCTCTCCATTTTTTTCTTAATTTTATAACTAGCTTTAAGTCCTTATTTCCACCCCAGAAACCAAGTCTGCTTTGCAGATTAGCTTTTTACCTTCTTGAGAATCAAGAGTTGGAGGTTCTCAGATTTGTTTTGTTTTCCCTTCCCCAATTCTTCCCCCTCCCCTCCCACAAGTGGTGGAAAAAAAATTCCCCCACTTTCTGCCTTCAAAGATAACCTCGTACCTTGAGGTCACGCTTCGTGTCGCGAAGCAGCTTTGCAGCATTACTGGGAACTGCACAAGGAAGATGTAGATACCATTTGAGATGATGCTACCTGTGAGGGAATGCAGTGACCAGCCGTCTCTTTAAATGATCCCAGAACTCTTTAACAACTCTAAGGCTTCTCATGGGCTGTTACTGCCTTTTGCGAGATGAAATTGGGGTGAGTGTTGGACATGGGTCCGAAGCGGCCGTGGAAGTTGCCAGAGTCGGCCGTGGAAGTGGTATTATCACTGAAGCCATTGGCAAGGTGGCCTGTAGTTAAACACGTCCTGATTTTACAAGCAGTCATCCTGAGCGATGCTGAGTTCTGTGGGACTATTTCCCACTTCAGAACTACTCCCTGAAGTGCCTGAGAGCTGGAGTGTTAAGTCTTGTAGTTGTGTTCTTGGTGACTGGGAAAAAGACTCCCCAGCAGTTTTGGCACAAGCGTAAGCACAACTGTAGAGTTCTCCTAAGGGCTTTGCCTGCTGATGGCTTTCAATGTAGAGGTCTGAAGAGGATGGCTCACAGTAGCGACAGAAAGCCACCAGTGTAAAGAGTTGATTAATACAGTGTGGTGGTGGAATTCTGTTCCTCTTGCGTGAGAGAAAAAGGGCAATTTAGTAATCACACTCTTAACATAGACAGATGTTTTCTATTTAGGCTAGATAATTCAGGTAGATAGTAGTTGCGTTTGTTTTTAAATATGGGCTTTATCTTACCAATATTTAACTTTGACGTGTTTAGTTTGACTCTCTATCGTATTTATTTTGAAGGTGGCAACTACGGAGGTGGTCCTGGCTATGGCAGCAGAGGAGGGTATGGTGGTGGTGGAGGACCAGGATACGGCAACCCTGGTGGTGGATATGGAGGTGGCGGAGGAGGATATGATGGCTACAACGAAGGGGGAAACTTTGGTGGCGGTAAGATGCCTACTCGGACGTCTTTGTTCTCTAAGTAAGGCCTCAGCTGGGCAATGCCTGAGGCAGGATTGTACTGAAGAATGATCCTAACAGAAGAGTTCATATAACGTAAGGAAAGTCTCTCCCATTTGGAGAAGCTTTAATTAAATTCCACAGTGTTGCTTTGCCCAAAACCTGCATTTCAAGCAGCAGCAGCCATAGGTCTGGGGTTTGGAGGTGAAATTGGGGAAAAAGGGAAGGAAAAAGAAAACCCTTTGCTGCTAGCAAGAGGAAAGGTGTCTCTGTGCCATTCAGGCCAGTTCAGACTTGCATGTGAGGCTATCGTGTAGAGTCTTGTTTTAATTTTTTCCTATTTGAAAGGCTCTTTGCCATGAGTTACCAGGTTATTTTAAATTGTCTCATAGCCTTTTAAGTTTGTGCAAGCTTTTTTACTGTTCTTTTGTGAAATGAGTGACTGACTCAAAGTCTATTTATAAAAGCAGCTTTTACCAGACTGTATCTGGCTGAACTCACGTTAAACTTTTAAAACTTGCTCTGTAAAGCATTAGGTAATGTTTGCATGTTTTTAAGCCAGCTACCCTGTACAGACAAGCTGTGTGTAGCACAACGGCTCTCACAGATAAAAAGGAGGTCGTGTGGAGGGCTAGGGACCATAGTCCACAGGGCCAGCTTCGGGTGATGCAATGTTACGAAACGCTTTGGAGTAAAAGCCAAGAGTAAGTTACAGAACTACTAAAGATACTGGTCATGGATGATGATGACTTCACTCCCAACACGAATGTCCTGGCAAAACCCTCAGTTCTTGAATACTCCTTACTGGGACTAAGAAAGCCCAGCTTTGTGGTAATACTGTTTTACAACATTAAGTAGACTAAAACACTGATAAATGATTAGCGTCTTCCACTTCAGTATCTAACCAAAACAGAGCTGCCTTGCATCTGTTGAGCCCTCAGTTCAGCATTGTTCCTGTTCCTTGTTTCTCTGGTGGGTGTGCTGAACTGGAGGGTCAATTTGGAGCAGCTTCTGTGGGGTCTGTTGGGACAGATGTGCTGTTTCTCAGCTTAGTCTTTACTACAGTAGTTAGGACAGGAGTAGAAAGAATTTGCAAGGACGAATGCCAGTTTAGGGAGTAAATCTGCTGAACAGTGACTCATGCTGTGCCACATGTGTTCAGTGTAGCCCTTACAGCTCTCTCTTTTGAGAATAAATTGTGTGTGTGTCTGTGTGTGTGTTTAAAAGCTATTGAGTGTTGGGGAGCTTGTCTCTTATGTTGACAAGCTTCCCTTCCTAAGCATTGGACTCAGGTGGGTTTATAAATCTGCATTTGTTTCAGGTAACTATGGTGGCAGTGGAAACTACAATGATTTTGGCAATTACAGTGGACAGCAGCAATCTAACTATGGTCCCATGAAAGGTGGTGGCAGCTTTGGTGGCAGAAGTTCAGGCAGTCCCTATGGTGGTAAATACATTTTGTACTGAAAATCTTCCCGGATAAACGTGCTTACCAGTATATTTCAATATATACATATATACTCTTTTTTTGTAGGTGGTTATGGCTCTGGAAGTGGAAGTGGGGGCTATGGTGGTAGAAGATTCTAAAAATGCTACCGAAAAAGGGTAGGTGTAATGCATATTTATAATGATGATGAATAATGTACAACTGTGCACTGAGAGTAATAATTTTCTTATCCTGTATTCAACAGGCTACAGTTCTTAGCAGGAGAGAGAGCGAGGAGTTGTCAGGAAAGCTGCAGGTTACTTTGAGACAGTCGTCCCAAATGCATTAGAGGAACTGTAAAATCTGCCACAGAAGGAACGATGATCCATAGTCAGAAAAGTTACTGCAGCTTAAACAGGAAACCCTTCTTGTTCAGGACTGTCATAGCCACAGTTTGCAAAAAGTGCAGCTATTGATTCATGCAATGTAGTGTCGATTAGATGTACATTCCTGAGGTCTTTATCTGTTGTAGCTTTGTCTTTCTTTTTTCTTTTTATTTTCCCATTACATCAGGTATATTGCCCTGTAAATTGTGGTAGTGGTACCAGGAATAAACAAATTAAGGAATTTTTAACTTTTCAATATTTGTGTAGTTCAGTTTTTCCACATTTAGTACAGAGAATTCTATAACAGAAATAAAATGTAGTTTAGGGTGTTTCCTTGTTAGTCGATAGAGAGGATTAATGCATTTCTCAATTACTATTTTGTATTAATTTAAAGTTAACAATAGAAACACCTATTGATTTGCAGTCTTAAGGGGTCTAGTCTCAGTGTATATATGTAACTGTCATTGACATGAGTTACATAGGCATACAGAGGGAAAACATCTGTATGTTACATTATAGTTTGTTTAGATGTATAACTAGGATTGAGTTACTCAAATTAGTGTTTGTGAATTATAGAACTAAGCTTTACCTTCAAATGAAAATTTCAAATTACCTTTGGTTTGTGCATATTTTTTTAATTTGTAGCTCTGTATTAGTACTAGCGCTTCAAGAAAATAAGGCATGATAAATATTTTAACAAGACCAACTTTAGCCACATTCAAGCTGTCTCCAGTCTCATTTGAGATGTATAAGGGATAATTGCAGTTGCTCAAGTTTTGGGTGAAGAAAAAAAAGAAACTTGTTTTTTATCTCTCTATTTATTGTAATTCCCGAGAAGTTAAAGGGGTGTGTATGTTTGGGGGGGAGTCAAGTGCCTGTTTCCTTGGGGTATACGATGATTCTGTTGAATAAAATTACGCTGTGGGGAGGGTGGCTTGGAATTTCAATCTCCTTCCCCTTCGTTTCTCCCCGTTTCCCTCTCCCTCACACGAGACCGCCCTGTTTCAAGTAAAAGAGGTGTCATAGTGAGAGTAATAGGTATGTTCCAAAATAACTTAATGGCTATATACTTTCTTGCATGCACCCTAGGCAATTTTCTGGACACATTCTTCTGACTGGGAGCCAAGGGTAGCGCAGGTGTAATCACTGACAGTCCCAGGTAACGCGTTCCCAAGCCCCCTCGCCACGGGCTGGGTAGTAGAGCGCCGAGCGCTGCCCCTGGGGGTATCTACGCTCCGAAACGAGCGTGAAGATCAGAAGAAAACACAACCTAGGTTGTATTTTCCTGGTGAGAAGCACTTCCCACGATCTAGAACAAAACATGGTACAGTCTTAAGTTTCCATAGGTAAAATGATAGCGTGTGACAGTTTGATTGATACACTGGAGTAGCAAATCTTATCAGCACATCTGGCTAGAAATGGTACTCGATTCTCACTGGTGACTTCCAAATTGAGGCCCTCCCATCTGTCCTTTTCTCAGCTGATCTGACTCTCTCTCAGCTATTGCCAGGACAGTGTCAATTTAGACGCAGAAGAGTAGGGACCCAGTGAATAGAAGAAATGCTCTTTGAGACGCTTGGCAGTACGTGGTGGTGGAATTATTGTCACCTGTTTCACTTCTGGGTCAATGTGCAGTATAAGGTAAATGCAATTCCAGTGTAGGAATGAATCTGCAAAGATGTATGAAATGGCTCGAGTCATAATCAGTCATATTAATAATGAATTATAATTTTAAGCAGTAGAAAATGAGTGTGTTATTGAAAAAATTAAACAATGTTATTTAAACACTGTTATTGGAGTGTATTTAGACTGCAGTGCACTAAAACAAGGAATCGCTGTCAAGATTGGTAGACTCCAAACTGGATTTCCAAGTCTGATTATTCTTCTCTGTGGAGTTTTAAAAACATCTAACCTAAAGCAAGCATTGGTGATTTAGTGACCGTTTTTGTTATTGTACATATTTATTAAGCTGGGCTTGGGATGGGGGGAGGTTGTATTTCAATAAAGGCATTTTTAAACAACCCCTTGGGAGTATGGAAACACATTCAGCCCGCAACACCTCTCACTAGGGAGTGAGCCACCTAAGTACTGACTTGACCTGTACGTTCCTACACTTAGGAGAAGTGTAGACACGCACCTGGGGCCTGCATCTGGTTGCAGGGGGTTGATGTCCCTTCTGAAAACTGACCTGCTATTTCTAAATTTCCTAGAATGTATTGACAGTGTTCTTTTTAACAGGGCCTCTTGTAGCTGTGCTGTGACAACTGTTAACTTTGAAAAATAGTGTCATAATAAACTTTATGAACAAGATCTGTATGCAACCTTTTAAAAGATGGAGTCTGTAAGTGACCACTGTGTAGGCGGGGGGATAGCTTAGCTGCTGTCTGTGATGTGGAAAAGCGCAAGCTGCGAGGACAGTGATTAACCAGTTGGAAAGAACCTAGGACGTACCTCTTTGATCCGTACTTTGCTAAGGAGACTCGTAAGACAGGACTTCAGCAGCCTATTGAGTATGGAGAAGTCAGCCTAATTACAGAATGACGAGGCAGCAAGAGCAACAGCTTCAACTCCAGAAAAGTGAAGGCATAAGATACTGTGCTGATAGTGAGCAGCTTTCCAAGGCTAGTTAAATCTGCTTATCACAGCTGAAATATCGAAGAAAGTCTAGCAAGAGTTCTTCACCTCTTGGAACCTCCTTGAGTGATAGCTACTTGAGTTGACTCAAAATCAATAGGTCTAGCATTTAGACCTGAAAGGAAGGGCAATGAGCATAGGTAAGGTTTGCCTTTAAAATTTTTCATGAATTACAAAGAGTAGCGGGAGTGTTTTTTTAACAAGGTAAGAGTAATTTCTTTGATTTTCAGGTTGAATGAAGCTGCTGATTGACAAAATGGGGAATGTCTTGCACATCCTCTCCAATTGGAGGTTTCTGAATGGGTAAGACTTGTAGTGCTTAGTAAAACACTTGTTTAACCCTCATTTCCTTCCAGGCTTTCCTTCAGCACCCTCTTAACATGAAGGAAAGCCTTAAATATTAGGCAAGCATGGAAGCATCTGTTATCCTTGGCCTGGGTGAGCCTTGTTTGCTGACATGATCTGTGGTCAAGAATCTAGCTTTCCTGATGGGTACCAAATTGCTGTGCTTGGTCCAAGATGGGTAAAATGGGAATAAATGCTTTGAAATAAATGCTCTCATTGTCAGGATTGTGCAGTCAGGTCTTGAAATTGCCTATTAATGTGTAATAAAAAAAGATGTCATAAGGTGGGATATGAGAAGGTTAAGACCCTTCATCACATTTCACAGCCACGGGCAGTGCAGTGATTCCGCAGTAACCCAGTAAGAACATAATTGCCCTGATTAAAACTGAGTTTCTCCCTGTAATAAATGCTCGTGGCATTAGTCATTCCGCCTCAGATTTCTGTGCTTTCAGAGTGGCCTAGTAGAGGCGATTACTGTAAAATGATGCCTGGTTAAATGCAGAACTGCTCTTAATGGGATGACTAGCGGGGGGCAACTTCTCATGAAATCTGTTTTATGCACTGCATTCTTAACTCTATTTTACAGACCACCATAGATGCGGAATGTTTTTGTTCTTAACTCTGTCTAGCCATCTAGTACTTAAATTGTTGGCGGGATGGTTTTGAGCCTTGTAGCATTCTGTGAAGTTGCTATTTGTGTTGATTATGCCTAAGTTATGCTGAAAATGAAGTCAAATGGAGCGTGCTTTTGCATCTCAGTTCAAGAATATTTAGGGACTCCTGCCTTTTAACTCATCACTTGCTGTGTCTCAAGCATCTAGAAAGCAAGCTCTTGATATTCTAACATATGTACAATTAAAAGCTAATTTGATGCAATTTCTACTGAAAATGTAGAGGTTTTCCCATAGTTAGGATGTTCTTATGAAGTGGAAATCTCACAGTGACTGTATATATGTTTAAGTACTTTCTCCCACTACTCCTGCTCCTTAGCCAAAATTAAAAATGTTGCAGGGAGGTCAGTCTGGTCCTAAATACACTATAATAGGGATTTTTTTTTTTTTCTGTTGGATATAATACCCTATATAGGGATATATTTTTGCTGTTGAGGTGCCTGGCTTGTTTCTGTATGTTTGCCGTTCCTTTGCAATGCAAATACTTTTTCCTGGCCGGCACGTTCATTGTCCCCATCGAACTCCAGTTTAGTTTTGGAACTCGGTTAAGGCACGCTCCATGGCAGGGGATCCAGGCCCTAGCAGGTTCTAGCTAGTTGGCTTTAAACACTGTTGAGAGCAAAAAAGCACGGCACAGAAAATGCAGCCGAGGGGCTTCCACAGCAGCCGCTATTGACAAAGCGCTGGTCCCTAAGCTGCAGTACGACAGAAATGTTCAATGTCTAAGGATGTTTGTTAACCTGAAAGCAAGTGGTATTTCCAGTAGTAAATGCCTCTCTCCAAAAGGGACCCAGGCTGATGCAGATACAAATATTTTGTCATTAGAAAGCGTTGAACTTGAGCACATTATCTTACTGTGGCTGGCCTTTAAATGCTGCAAGGTGGGCTCGTGCGCAGCATGGAAGGGCTTGATTTGCACTCAACTTCACATCTCTGATGGCTGATTCTTTCTCTACCGTGGGTGCTACAGGTTGACATCTCTATCTAAGATTAGCTTTTTCCTGAGCTAAAGTAATCCAAGTATCACCATAGAAGAAAACTGGCCTTCATGTAGAAGATAATATCGCAAGATTGGAAACAGAGTAATGTATTAAAATAACTGGCAAAGACTTCAAGAGCAATGGTGCTAGTGTGCTGAAATCTTAATACTTGTGGTTAAACAAGTTTAAAAATAGCATGCATATTACAAACTTAAGTATGGTCCATAATGGATTGAAAATTGTTAAAATACTTCATTTTTGTATCAGAATAAAGTGTATATTGTCAAATGACTAAAACCTGAACTGTGTTGTCATCATGTTTGTTGTTACCGCTCTGAGGAGCACCAAGAGGTCTAGAGTTATTGCAGCAAACTGAGGCGTATGGTCATCTTCCCACGGGCCTGACCTTTGGCTTTAACATTTTGGCAACTAAGGGTTTTGACCACCACGAATCATCTCTGCTTGGAGCCCGTCAGCATGCGAGGTGAGGACTGGGCTGCCTTAGGATTCATGGAAGAACCTGGCACGGCTGCCAGGCCTTCCCTGGTCAGATGTTTTCGTGTGTACCAAAACTGTGTGCTGTGGCTTCCCCCTTCATTTGGTTGGGAATTTCAGTGCAAAGGTCACTGGGTTCATGACACACAAATTTTAAATTGTGAAGTGGTAATGACGTGGATTACTTGACTCTTTCTTTGCTGGAATCCAAACAGGGCTTGTCTGCTGTGTGAGCTCTCTCTTGGTATTTGTTTGGTTTTTAACTGCTTTTCTCATCCTGGTAACAGAATTGTTTTTCCCTATATTTGGTTTTAAACATAGGTTGCAAGGGCTTTGCTAGGGCTCTCACTTTAGGGGGCTAGATTAAAACAGGGGCCTCAGATCTCTGTTTTCTACCTAATGTGTGATTGAAATACTGTGTATCTAGATAAACCAGAGACACGTGATAAGCCATTTAATGGGAAACAAGAGTCTTGCCTTTTTAGTGCTCTACCACTTTTCTGCCACCAAACCAGCCTGTCTTAGAGCTGCTTTATGGTTCTTGAGGGGACGGGTCGGGCCTGCAGCTCTGGGTGCTTCCCCCTTACTGCTTAGGCCCCCAACCTGCCAGCCTGGAGCAGGAGGGTCTGAACTGCTGCCAAGGGGCCAGGCTCTCCCGCTCCTCGCTGTCCTGGGGGCAGTGGCTCCCAGCCTGTGTTAGGGCTGTTTCCATGTGGGGCCGCTGGGTGAGCGAGGCCTGCGCGGCCCTGGCCTGTGCCCTCGCGTGCCCAGAGCGGTGGCTCTGTATTACAGGGGCCCCAGGTGGGTGTAGGGGCAGACGTGTTGATAAGGTGTGCACAAGGTAAGTAGCCTGACTCCAATTTCTGTTTTTACAATAACTATTTTCTGTGAGAGCGGGAATGCGACTACTTACAGCAGCAGAGTCAAGCAGCAGGGACCCTAGTCTTCCTAGGTCTGTGGGGATGCTGCGGATACTGCCTTGCAAGCAACTGAGCTGCCTAATGTCCACCCGAAATAAAACGGGAGAGGTTGTTTATTTCTTCCTGGTGCCTGTAAAATGAAAGAATAAAGATTTGTCTTGGCAGATGTGCTTTGTTCTTCCTCTGGGGTGTAGAGGAGATTGAAACTGGTGAGGCTGGTGTTCTTGGGCCTCAAGTTCTGAACTATTCACAGGTGATTTTGAGAATGCATTACTTAATAAATAAAAGGGGGGAGAGCTGAACTGAAAAAAGACAAAGGACTTGTGCACTGATATGTGGGAAACCTGGTTTTACCTGATTTTTTTTTTTTCTCTGCGCTTTCTGCTGGCTCAGATATAAGCACAGTGTGGGGCAGGACTTCACTTTGGAAAGTTCCTGGTAAGTAACACAGCATGAAGAGCTACCTGAGCTAAGCCCAGAGCTGGTTCTTGTGTCAGCTGTGCTGGCCTGGCCTGGGGAGCAGGCCTGGAGCAGCTCAAAGCCCCAGGGCAGTAAGCATGGGCTGCTGGGGCCGAGCCCTCCCCTCGCCTGGTAGAGGGCAGAGCCAAAGAGGACTGAGATTGCTGCAGTGCTGCCAGCCCCCCTGCAACGCTGCCTTCGCTGTAGCGGGGTTTGAGCTCCCTCTTTTCTGCTTAGCTAAGGTTGGCGTGAGAGAGAGGAGGGAGGCCTCTGCACTCAGAGCCTCTGTAACAGGAGTCACAGCAGGAAGCTGGAAATGCTGTGGAAGGAGCCAGGCTCCTCAGCAAAAGCTGCTTGGGAAAAGGGGCCCTGCTCCTGCTGTGTGGGGCTGCAAAGGGACATGGGGTGAATTCAGGACCCATGAGTCAGGACCCATGAGGCCTATCTCTAGGAGAACAGGCTACAGTTTAGTTAATACCAGAAAGAATTATACAAAACAGTAGCTCAATACTCAGAAACTGTCAAAAATGTAGATAAAATGCTAAAAGTTATGAGACAAAGTAAGTAACATGCAGCCTAAGGTTGGGACATCTGTATCTTGACTCCAGCACCTCGTTCCTGGCATACAGCCAAAGACGATCTGCAGAACGAGGCAGGTAAAATCAATGGTTTCATGTCAACACAAAACCAGGGTCCAAGGGGCCCTGCGCTGTGCCCTCCTGTAAAAGGGATGTCCAGGGCCAGGCTGGATGGGCAGGATGTGCCCTGGGGCAGTGAGAAGCCCCAGCCCCTAGTGGCTCTTGGAGCAGCCCCCAGGTCTGTCCTTGAACCACCCAGCTGCTCTGGCCTCGCTCATGCACACGAACCCCCTTCTGCTTGCAACAGACATTCATGGAATCAGCTACGGACTTGAAAAACTTAGCAGGTTCTTTACCACTAAGGAACTAAAATCTTAAACCCTGTTTCAGCAGCTGAAGCGCTTTTCCCTACCTCAGTTAGAAGAGCACAGGGAAGATAAAGATGAGATTTTTTTTTTTAATGCTCAAATCAACGTGTCACTGTAAAGAAATATTGCAAAAGTTTTTCCAATTACAATCTGCTTTCTATATTTTGGTAAAGTCCTCTGTAATCAAGTACAATGAGTCTTTTGAAAAGTAAACAAAACAATTCTATTTGTTTTCCCCAATTTTTATTCTTACAAATCATAATTTCAAATTCTGCAACTTTAATATCAACTGGGCACTGGTCCCGGCCAGTGCAATTGGTTGGCGTTCTGTCACACTACGGTGTCATCTCAAATGCAACAGCAGTGACAAAGGCTGCCTGTTCATCAGAGACGCATAGAGCATTTCTAGAACAATCAGTGAGAAACGAGCAAGATTTTCAGTTGGAAAACTGCATAATGCTGACCGTGCTTTAATTAACAGATTTTAAATGCCTTTGGAGCGAAGATACCATCATCAATGCGTGGCACTGGAAGAATAAATCAAAAACTGTTCCATGCACCTGAGAGCTGCGACTTGTTTGTTGCACTGTCCTTCCAAAGGCAGCCAAAGGGAGCGGGGCCACGGAGCGGGAATGCTCCCGGTGCCGGAACGCGGCTCCCAGCGCCTCCGGTGCACAAACACCTATCCTTAGGAAAGCAGCGAGGAGGCCTCACTCAGCAACTAACCTACTGCAGGGAAATAAATGTGCGTGAAGTACGTAAAAAAGTTTAATGAACTTGAAAACAAATCAACTTTTGCCCTTAATTGTATCTTAAATATAAAGCAAATATAAATGTATAAGAAAATGGGAAACATTACTGCATATTTATAAAAAAGGTGTCAGAGCTGTATGGGTTGTATTGCAAGAAATTATATTTAGAATGCTAAAATCATTTATATATATATATCAAATCTATGAATATAACAAGAGATAGGAACAGTATATAAATATGGTGTCTTTAAATATTTACATGTATACGGAAACTAGTCAAAGTGGTACTATAAGAAAGAAATGTCTGTTATAAAAGTGAGATTACAAATTTTGCATACATACATCTGCATTACACTATTAGTTTTAAACCTGCATCTTCCATAAACCAGTTATTAACTTTAGAATTACTTTTGCATAGAATCATTTAAAAAATATTACCCATTTCTGCACTCCACCTCACAGTAAAATCTATCCGGATAGCGATACAAAAATAACAACCTGAAGAACAGGAGCCAGCTGTGCTGCTCTTCAGAATTTAGTCTCCGACTTCCTGCTTTTAGGAACAAGAAAGACATTCCCATCCCTAGTTTGCTGCAGTGAATATTCACTAGGAGAATAAGACTTTCCATCCTCATCTCGCAGCATGCTGAAGACCTCAAGGTATAAAGTGGTGAGTTGCTTTTTCATTTGCCGAAGACTTTTGTCATTCTCTCCTTTCTCCTTAAGCAATTTCTCTTTCTCGTCTTTTAGGTTACTCAAATCTTGCTCCAGTTCCACTCTATTTTCCAGTTTTCTTTTCCGGCAGTTCTGAGCAGCCACTTTATTCTTGCCCCTCCTGCGTATATCTCGAATAAGGGCAAGTTGGGCCTCGCTGAACTGCTCCTTGGACATCATTTCATTGAAGTCATCCACGGGCAGATTGATGATTTTTTCTACAGGAAAGGGGATCTGCAGAGCCTTTGCTCGCTGCTCATCCCTGGTGAGAGGCGCTCCGAGGCGGCCCGGGGGCTTCTCCTTTGCACAGGGGGCTCGGGGGGGCGCTTCTTTCTTTGGTGTGTTGGGGCCGGGCGCGCAAGCGAGGGCGCCGCCGCCGAGGGGCCGGGCGCCTGGGGCAGCCCTGCACGCGCTCCCCACAGCGCTGTCCCCATCCTCCATCTCAGAATCACTGCAGCCCAGAGCCCTCTCTCCGTGCAGGGAGGACTCTGCAGAGTGCTCGGGCGACGCGATGCTGGAATTGGCGTTCAGGGAGATACCAGAGTCAGAGTCATTACACTCTGGCGCAGCTCCCGAGAGGTCCCCATTAAAGGCTTTACACAGAGGGAAGCTGGAAAGATCAATAGGTTCACTGAGAATATCTACAAGTGACTGGCTGATCGTGTGTGTTGTGGCAGTGTTACTGTTCTCCTTTGTGCGGATAAAGGTGGTATAGAAATCCTCACAGAAATCAGAGCTGGAATTCGATGTGTGACTTAAAGAGTTCCCACTCAACTGGCTGGTGTCTTCTGGTGGTAAAATGTTGGAAAAAGGACCTTCAATACTGTTCAGGAACTCAGGACCACAGGTAGCATCCTTCTTCATCGTAGATAATGAGCTGTAGTAATTATAGCTGTTGTGCATCTCTGTCGGCTTTGGTTCAGGGCTTGTGATTGTGCTTACCTCAGTCAGGTTATCGTTCTCAATGTTAAGACACTGTATGAGAAAAATAAAGAAATTCAGCAATACATCACCAACAGATAACAAAATCTTTCTATATAATCCACAAATATTTAATTTTAGCCAATCAGCATGCACATGAAATGAGTGTGATAACGCTGCTGTGACCTACATTGCCAGAACATTGTTTTACTGTGGAGAGGCAATCCAGGGAGAAGACTGTAGCCACCACAGCAGAGTACAGGGCAACCAATTCTGGACAAAGCTACTCCGACTAAGCCAGCAGGGCCTGTCAGTCATGACAAGATGCTGAAAACCCATTCCAGCACACCAAACTACGGGGATGTTTCACGGAGTCCTCCTGCTCTGCTAAAGCGCTCCCGGGAATCATGGAGCGCTCACAGGCACCACTGATAACAGCAAATAACAGTATCACTACAGTAAGTGTAACATGATCAAAGGTGAGATGCTGAGCATTGCTAGTGAATCAGGATTCTCTGCAGTCTTTAGTTTCATATCATGAGATTAGTTTCTTCAAAAGATCAGATTATTTTAGGTACTACTGAATGAAACAGCTGTTTGGTGCAGAGAAGGGTAATTCTGAATTCTCTAAAGTGAAGCAGAGAGCACTCCCACTAAGGCTCACAAACATTAACTCACCCCACCTACTTCTAGTTAAGCTGGCTAAGGCACCACAAGCACCTAGACCTGACACCGACGGCCTTTCTTTGGCTGCAGGAGCAACGTTCCCTCCACCAGGGTGGGAGCACCTCAACCAAAGCTGAAACAAGCGCCTGCCTCCCGCAGAACCAGGCACTCACTGAAATGAACCCACCTCTTTTGAGAAGGGGCCACACTGACTAATTTAGATGAAGATCACACAAGCCTTAAGGTTTTGAAAGGTTTTGCTTTTCTTCAAACATAATTCATAGAAGGAAGGGACTCTCAATTTAATTCTCATTTCTTTTCAGAAGATTATTCAAAATGCTATTCAGAATTACTGCAACAGATGATTTTTCTTTTGATTTTTATTTGCAGCTTCACTGCTGCCGCTTCACAGTTAAATCGTCCTCGTGTGAGACTTTTAATCCTATCACAACCATAAAGATTAGAAAACTAGGAAAATTTTTAAAACTACGAAGATCAAGACAATAGGACAAGTAGAGGAAAGATGCAATCCCCCCCCACATTTTTTTAAAGTGTGATTTAGGTCGGCAGGGGTTCCATCTAGCATTCATTTCTTGTGTTAACAGCACCAAGTAAAGCAACATCATGCTGCAGCACCATAATGTCTTACAAAAACAAAAGGAAAAATAAATCTACTCAATTTTAGAGTCAACCTAAGTAAAAAAATTAAGCTAGATATGATGCACAATTTAAGAAAATGATTTTCAGCCTGCTAATTCTTCCTTGGAAATATTAATTTCATGTATGTTACACAACTAGTTCTTACTGAACATACATATATAAACAATAGTTACATAGAAGGGCCATATAAACAGATATATACATATATCTGTATATATACAGTATAGTGATATGTACTGATACTGTAGTGAGATATATATATATATATGAAAGAGATGCCTATCTCTTTTGCTGCTTTCTTTACAAAACCTTTTCCCTCAGATAGAAGTTGAAGACAAAAATCTAAATGAAAGTAACCATAAACGATTTACAAAATCTGTTTGAATACTGTCAAAAATACATAATACATACAGCAATGCTTGTGGAAACAATTCTGACTGCTATAGGCTCCTTAGTTCAGAAGGAACTGTATTTAGCGGGTTGGATTCTGAGGCAAATAACAAACTTTAGAGGCAAATAACAAAAATAACAGTCTTAGACAGTCTGTCTACTACAGCATTCTCATAGGGAACTAATTTTCTTTCTCTCTGTATTCTTTAATATAGTATTTTTTTAAATTAAAGCCAACACCTTTACCTGCAACTCTGGAAGGGACAGTAATTCTTCCCAAACTTGCTCTATGTCCTGCATATTCTCTGCATCAGGTAGCGAAACTAAGGCAGGTGATTCGGGTGATTCAGCTTCAGGTTGAGTTTGATGAGAAGACATGAAGACTGGGTTACTCTCCATCTGGGCAGGAACCAGTGGCTGGAATGTAGTAGAAGAAACATGAAGGATTTTGAAAAGTATAAATAGCTTAGAATTGTCTAAAGCAAAAGTCTGTTCTTGGTGTTCTACCCTTTCTGCAAAACAAACGGAAAGTTGTTTCTTAACAAAAGCATCTCCTGTAAATAATCATATAATATAGAAGTACAGAGATCCCATGAAAGCAGTTTCCATATTAAATAAAAAAAATAGGAAAAAAAGCTGCCAATTGGCTGGCGAAGGGTG
Source organism: Nothoprocta pentlandii (assembly GCA_013398315.1). Lineage (NCBI taxonomy): Eukaryota > Metazoa > Chordata > Aves > Tinamiformes > Tinamidae > Nothoprocta > Nothoprocta pentlandii. The sequence goes on from VZSG01000044.1 coordinate 419,988, forward strand.
ACCTTTACCACATAAAATAGTCTGGGACAGCATGCTGCAGTAAAGCAACTCAAATCCCAACTCCAGAGAGCTGAACTAGGCAAGTGACCCAAGCACAAAATTCCCCTACTGTTATTTGTAGTAACTGGAATGATTGCCATTAGCTGTGCTCATAAACTGCACGCTGACTGCAATGCTAGGGAAAGCACAAGGAACATAAGAGCACCACGCCACCCACACCAGTACAGCCTTGCTTTAAGACTCCTATGAGGCTTTATTCCTGTTGGGAGTTGGTGTGGAGACAAAGCTGAAGCGACAGCACAAGCTAATGGCATAGTTGTGACAAATCTTAGTAAGAAATAAGATGGATCCCCTCAAGGAGCACCACGAAATGGAGCATTTACCTCATTGTCATCTATGAATGGGAAGGCTTCTGCCAAGAGCTGCATGCAGTCATCAAAGGACAGGGCTTCTGTTTCTGGTTTTGAAGTATGTGTGCTCTAAATAGGAAAGGGAAAAAATATCTTTGCATCTTTGAATAACTGAAGAATCTTCCATTACAGCAAAGAATGCAAATTAATTGTAGGTAACCACTAACATTATGTCTTCCTGTGAATGGAAAGAGCTTCGAAAACGTTCCCAAATACATACAAGAGTTTACCTGTGAAAAGCTGTCTGGTGGCTCAGTATCTTCGGACTCGACACGCTGAGCTGGCTGAATTGGAACAAATTCACCTGTCTCTTCGTCTAACTGCAGCTGAGCGAGCAAGGCTTTCTCCTGCTCTTTTTGGAGCTGCTCTTGTCTTTCCTTTTCAAGTTTCTTCTGTTTCTCAAGTTCATACTCCTTCTGCCGTTGACTAAAATCAAAAACTTCACGCCTTGCCCCAAGGTCTATATCTTGCCTCCAAAGAATGTCAATCAAGTTCATATCCTGTAATAGAAAAACGTTTTTAAAGCAAGCCTCCTTCCCAATGAAACTGGTTTAGAACAAAAGCAAATTTCTTTAATTTTGTAGATTCCTGCAACTGAGGTTTAGATTCTTAATGCTACCAAATTAACCAAATTAAATGTGACTCTATGTGCCCCTTCTCAAGTGTATTACCCAATGGTTTGCTTGGCCTGGCCCCCACACAGGCTCACAGGAACAAAGCAATTTGTTATAATTAGTTAAGGTAACATATGAACTAGCCAGAGGATAAACAAATTTTTCTTTCCCAAATTAGCAAATAGAAAACCAAGTTATAGTCAGAATTATGTGACTTCATTAAGAAAGTTTTTTTTTTCTTTAAGAGAAAAATTGAAGAGTTTGCTCATTTAAATTCTTCCAGTAATTCTTCCAGATTTAAAAATTGCAAAAGCTGACTAAATATATGGCAGGAAACATGGCTGAAACATCTATAATAGCTATATTGCAAAATGCATTTTAAAATATTTATGTTCCATCACAATATTCAATATTAATGTTAAAAATCAGTAGAAGAGAGCTACAGAGCTGGAAGATAAACTTGTTTCAAAGTCAACAAATGACGTAACGTCACTGGAGCAATAAACACAGTTACTGAGACAAATTACTAAAAATTTGTAACTTATGTGTTAGTCCAGGTTGCCATTCTAAACGTGGCTGACTTGCAACAGTTGAGCATAAGTTAACAGGTGTTAAATTTTGTTAATCATTAGGCTCTGGCTCATCACAGATGTGGTCACTTACCAGACTGCTAACAGTAAGCTAAATTTCCTGTAAATCAGCTATCCTCTGTATATTTAAATACAGCTATAATGTTTCAGGAGACAAAGCAACCTTTGCAATGCAGGGAAATTCATCCAGTTTATTTATTTCATCTGTCTACTATCACTTTTAGTTAATCGCATAGGATTTTTTGTTCTGATTTGCTTTTAAGTTGTCCAACCATTCAATATTTCTAAGGGCTTTTCTGTGAAGAAAATCTAGCACTCAGCAGAACCATCAATCAGGCTGTAGCTGATGGAGAATTTCATACTTGGTGGCCACACTAGTCAGGTTTGGTTCTGACCTATAAGTTGTATCTAGTGGCTGGGAGTTGTAAGTTCATGGCATATTTCATTATTCTTAAAATTACCTTTTAGCAGCCATGCACAGAAATAATTCTTAACACGGAACTTGCTCATCAGGTTAGATCACCCTAAGTAACAAGCCTGCAGTGCATTTCAACAGCTCTTCACCGATTCAATTAGCAGACCTAGACCTGAAGTAAATTTAGCATAACCACAGTGATCCACCACAGTAAAATCAAAACATTCCCTTATCTCCAACGACTATTTTCAAACAGGGTGTTTAGGTTGCTCTACTTCCAAGTCACGCTGCCATTCAAAAAGATAACCTCTCTACAACACTTATGGCAAAAGGTTTCAATTTAAAAGGCTTTTCAAGTCAGTGTTTGAACAAACCATTTCAAAATTCTCATTGCTTCACTAAAGATTACACACTATTAACATTCACATTTATATACTGCAAGAACTATTTCTATTAGTTACTAATTACTTTAAAATCAGACAGTCAAATAAAATGTCTGAGTGTTTATACAATGCAGGCATATATAGCCTATATAACATGCTTTGCTGTGAGAGATCAAACTCAGCTTTAATGGCCAGCAACAAAGCAGTGAAATAATTGCAGTGGTTGTCCAAGACGTTTGGTCTTTCCAGATTGGCAGAGTAAAATGAACTAATTAGGTTCTGCAGTAATTGAAGACATTGCAATATGGTAAAACTTCATTAAGGGCCAGTAGTTTACCAGCTGCTCACTGTCTCCTCCTGCAGCAGATTCAAAACTGTTTCCTAGTTTTGGAGCATTTGCAATATGTTCTGGATAAAGCTGCAGGATCTGGATTTAGGGCTCATTTCTGAATAACTCATTTATAAGGCACCCTTACAAACACAGCTCAAAAGATGTGTGTGCGTGTGTGTGCACACACATCTTTGTATGTATCCATCTATATAATACATAGAGTTTTGCATTAATAGAGCTGTTTTTTCTCCCTGGTTCACAATGAACTAATGAAGAGGAATAGAGTTAATTTAAACACACATACACACATACAAAGAGGGCGAGAGAGAGATCTAAAAAACGAGACAGAAAACACATCTTTGAGAAAAAAAAATGCAACCTTAATGCATAACTTTAAGGTACAGCTCCTAAATCTATTGGATATATTTGTTATAAAAATAAGTATCTTTAAGTGCTGCCTTGTTTGTGGGATGGGACACATCAGCCGGTGGAATGAATGGTGCAGGGCTACACAGCCTCTGCATCTGCACACAAGCAACACTGCTTTTCAGGTCAGACTCAAATTAATCTGCCTGCCTCATATTGAGGATGTTGGGCTGTTGTCTGAGGGGGGGAAAAAAAAAGTCACAGTTGGCCATAGAAAAATGGTGATGTGAGGTAATCATTCAGTCCAGTGTTTTATCTCTGGCAAATGGCCAGAGCTTTGTTAAAGAGTTGTGTTTTATCCTGGAGAGCGCTGTCTGTCAGAACTACCTTTTTCTTATTTGTTGCCTGTGTGACACTGAAAACCATTCTTAAGAAAAAATCATTATATAATTGGGAAAAGAACCTTGTTATTTTTTACCTTGAAAGGTTCTATATAGTCATATTGTCCCTAAATTCTAGTAACTGTTCAAATAACTACACTTCAAGTGAATGTAGCAAGCATTCTTCTATTGAGCCAGCTAGGACGTAAAATACTCAAGGAGTGCGTTGATTTATTCTAACCTGCCCTTTAATGCTTATTTATATTTGCTCCTTTCAAGAAAGTACAAAGTTTGGGGCATTAATACAAAGTCTCAGGTAAAAATTAATGGAGACCACACTGACCAGTGACATGCTTACAAATGAGCCACAACCCCCAGCATAAGGTAGTGGTGGTAAAGAAATGAGAAAAAAAAAAAATCAGGTTAAACCAAACATACTGCAATTTTGTTCCTTTAGCCTCCCCAAACATCAGCTACCTCTAACACACACACACACAGATGTATGTATACAGACATTATATATATATATATATGTATTCGATTTTCATTTTAACACCAAAACATTTTTTCCTTTCCACTGTGAACGGATCGCAAAAGTGACTCTGCATTCAGTGTCTGAAGTGTTTAACTAAAGCTACAGAAAACTACCAAGGATGGCCTGTGCCATAGCTACCCTCTAATGTTTAGATCGCTCAACATGATACTAGAATCAGAAAGAGTCTGTGGAAGGGGAGCAGGGGAGCAGCAAGCCCACATTAACATCCAAACCGGAATATCTGCACTAAGAATCCTACGCGAGTTCTGCCCAGGCAGAGGCTTGTGACTGTATTTCAGGGCCACGCTAACCACTTCCCTCAGTATCATGCATATTTACTGTAAGGGCCCCAGCAGCCCCTCATGTGACTTAGTCCACAAACGCCCGTTTGTTCTTTCCTCTCTTGTGTAATTTTTCGAATTGCATCAGAGGAAACGATTGCTCTGGCAGCAGCTGCAAGGAGGCGCAGGAAGAGCCGGTTCTCCTCGGCACGAGGAAGTAGGGCTGTTGGCCGAGAGGGATTTCAGGCGCAACGTTTTCCCCTAATTTAGAACCTAGATCTTTCCGATCTTTCCCACTGAACACTGATCCCTATTTGACAGGAGGTACCTTAAGGTACTCCACTACGTATTACCATTATCTAAGAGCCTAACGTCTGGGAGAGTCGTATGTTTCCCTGGCAAACGGTTTGTGGTTTTATTTACTTTATTTTATTGCCGATTCTGCAAACACAGGAAGAGCTTCTCCCACCAGCGCCAGACCTGCTCTGCTTTCCCGTGGGCCACAGAAGCAGAGGGTGCCTCCCACTCATGCTTTGCTTTTTTGTTCATTTAGTTACGTGCTCTCCCCACTACACTGACAGCCTAGCTTGGACTTATAATGGCAGTTTTAATAAGATAAACCTAAATGTTAAACAATTCACATTAAACTACCATCTGGCCCCCAATGGAAATTTTCATGTTTTAGATTTACATATCAGCATTTGCCATCTGGGCAGAGTCTGTTATACATTTTATGAGAAAATCTCTGACTATATTGTAAAGTTTGACTATTAACTCTTATTGCTCTTAAGCAAACGATTTTGCAGTAGGGTAAACAAGGGAAAGGGACCCTATTTCTGTGTTACTCTCACAGATTGCCTTTCGTGCTGTAAGCAGAGCGCTCATCTTTCTGCTTCATTCTTGTTTGGTTTACCTGGCCGCTTTTGTTCTTGTTCAAAATAGAGGCCACTTACAGGATAGAGTTAGTAAAACAGAAACATCAGAAGGGAAACAATCTGGTATCTCAGACAGAGCTTTCAAAATGTTACCAACTCCAAAGCACATCCTTCACACATTTTTTGTGTGCTCATATGCTTTTTAATGTCATACCTTTTCCAACATAAACTGGGATAATATTAACCAACTATCTCACCAAAGACATGCCTTGCTTTCTAATGCATCCCACGATGCATTAGAAACTAAATTAAAGGAAAAGGAAAAAGTTCACACACCAGGATATAAAAATGAAGGAGCAGTCAGTGGATATTGCATCCTCCAGAAACTGAGAGACTCCCCAAGAAGCAGGAAAACACTCCTACAGTTTATTAGGTGAAGTGGCAAAGTCTCCCCAAATTCCTACTCGCCTTCCAGAAAGTGAAAGGAATGAAGGAAATGCATCTCAAATCCTTGCAGTATTCAAAACAGCGTGGGAAGTGAAGATCAAGGCCCTGAGCCCAAGGTCCAAGACAAGAATGAAAGTGAGGGCAATGAGTAATAGAGACAGGAGATGTAACAGAAGGCATTGGAAGCATTTTTAACATTTAAAAGATAGCAGAAGCAAAAGCTAAATGCTTTTCCATCATTATCTTCAGAAAGAATTGATTTTTTTGTATATCGGTATTTATGGTGTGTGTGTGTGTGTACATGTTTTAACATTACAGATCTTGCAATTAGGTGATTCTTTATCAAGGTAAGCTACCACAAATCTCAGTTACAGAAAAAAAAATATCCTGAAAACATAACCCACATTCTTTAGCTTAACGGAGAGGGGTGAAAGTAGATGCAGTAGACAAGGTTAACACAACAGTAATGCTTTTTAAAACACAAACAACTGCCTTTGAAAACTGACCCATGGTTTTCACTTCCTTATAGTTGGAAACATGATGACAGGAGTTTGTTAAAGAATTTGGAGGAGATGGTAAACACATAAAAAAAAAAAGGCAGAAAAGCAGCATTTTAGGGAAGAATGGGGAACAAGAAATAGCAGGAACTATTTATGCTGGAGGACAGAGGGGCACAATGGCAATTTGGGATGTCTCGATTTAGGATTTGGAAATGTGACAGAAGAGCCAGCTGTCAAAGAGCACCACATGACGGCAACCTGTGATTTGTGAAGCACAAGGTCAGGTCCCCAACTACCCTGTGGAGCTGCCTGCTGTCCCGCATTCTTATCCAAGACCTTCTCCCAGGCAGCCCAGGGAAACCAACTGCCTGGGTTGCGAGCACTTCTATTTCATATTCTATTTCATGCTTGTGCCAGTGCCAAGGCTGGTGAGACTGACACTAAACCAGTACCTGCTTTGGCTTCTTCGTGACCGTTCACTCTCCCTGGTCCAAATTAGACTTTGGATGCCTAATTTCTTCCTTAGCAACCTCTTTTCAAGCCTAGCAAGAAGACTGTAAAAGGGCTGAATGCCATAGCTTTACAGAGCAGACATTGTAAGAAAATTTCCACTCTTGGGACATTCTTCTGCCCCAAAAGAAACACAAGACTGGCCTTCTCCTCAAAACATAAATGTTTACAAGCAATTTTCATTTTCTTACTGAAGAATTTTTTGAATGCTTTTCCAGGTCAGGACCAGAAGATATTTTGTTGGCTAAAAATGTTTAGCCTCTTTTTTTTTCCAAACATACACTTCACATTCCACAGACCGAAGTGTGCTCGCTATTTCGTCACGCTCTTCTAATAAACACCAAGTTGCCTGGTTCTCCTCTGTAGATGAAGCAGTTTTTCAGCCTACTTGGCTGAAACTACACTGGCCAACATTCTTGGGAAAGGTTCACCTTGGGTGTTACCTTTGGATTGTCCTAACAAGGAGCGTGAGAGGCTCCGACTGCCGCAGGAACAGTCTCCCTCTGCAAGTACTATTCTGGAAAGCCCCCTTGCCCTCACAACCCTCACTCCAGAAATAACTTCTATGAGAAGTAAATGATTTATACACTTCATCTGAAGTGTCATCTTCCAGGAATGGGATCAACAAAGGCCACAACGGTAAAGTCTGGTTGTGCTTACAGCTCCTCCCGTATCACACGACCTAGGGCAAGTGAGCTGACCAAGCCGCAAGGAACAAGATACACTTCATACAGTCTCTAGTAATAACGGAGAGAAGAGGAAAAAAAAAAGTTTCCTTTCAGCCTGATGAGTGTTAAATGAATGAGAATGTAACCGCAATAAATAAAAACTGATTTAAAATGCTTGTCACAAATGTACAGGTTTAAATTAATACCTCCAGAAGCTTCAAAATCATAACGTCAACAAGAGGGCAAGGTAAGAGAGCAAATAAAGAAAAACATCACACAAAAACAGTAAAGAGAAAGAAAAGGGTCATAAAATGGCAGCTCGCTTTCCCACATTGATTTTTTTTTTTTCAGAAAAGAAAAACATAAAAATCCTGTTGCTCTGCACCCCGACGCCACTCTTTCCAATGCAGAGCGGGTGCTGGTGTCACAGCACTGCCCGCCAGCCAGGGCGCAGCGGCAGCAGGGTCAGTCTCCTCTCCGGCTCACCAGCCTCCAGAGCCAGAAATACCTCCGTACTTCCTTCTTCCATGACATTAGGGCTGCCCAACGGCTGCATCAGGGCACTCTTGCTCAATACTGCAGATCTCCCTGCAGAAGATTGCTTGGCACTCTATCTCGTACGCTCCAAAAGCAGCATGTTGTCCTCGATTGTTTAATCAATGCATATTTTAGCAGATGGCTTTAAAATAACAATTCTGATACAGAATGTGCCCCTTCCAGGGGCTGAATGGTCTCAAGATTCATCTTCCCTCATCCTCTTAAAAAAAAATGTGTTGTTTGAAAAGTCTGATTTTAAGTTTATTTTTCCACAGTTTACTTGGCTAGTAGAAAAGTATGTTCTGGTTGTAACCTTACCCAGCCTCAAGATTCATGATGAGATAGATTAGTGAAGTAACACTATCACTTTTTTAAAACTAAACACAACAATGCATTGAATCCAGCCCTCTCTGCTAAAGATCTTTTAAAGAATTTCAAGTTTAGATAAAAGTTTTACTCACTTTCTGAATCCTTCTTTCAGCTTAACAGATATCTACTTGCAATTTCTTTACTGTCATCAGCAGCATGGTTAAGTCACACTTACGCGCACAAAGTTAATATATATATATTACAGTCCACTGGGAGGCTCTGGCAAGAAGACAGAATTGTTTCAGTAAACAGTAGGTTACACTGCATATTTGTTTTCACATGTTTGATGCATCAACAAAAGTCTACTCTGCTGCCCTGGCAAGTAAACTGAGTGAGTCCATTGCAGCCTACTAGAAAGCTGCTGTATAGTCACCGTATGTCAGACCAGGTGACTATTCTGGAAGGCATTCAAACGGCAGCCATCGCAGACAAATCTACTTCATCTCAAGAAAAAATCATCTTAATACCTTTATTATTTTTCCCCTCTCAAGTTAAACTCAAAACTCTAACACAACAAAACTGGCTTTCATTAAATTTGGTTGTTTACACTAAAAAATCCTGGCCCTATATGTAAACAAATAATACAAAAATATACTTGAATTCAACTAGCATCTAAAAATACTGCTGACCTCTTAACCACAGGAACACATAAGTCTTTACATCCCAATCTATTTTATGTGTTGAACCCATGGTGCTTGGAAAACAATTACCTGTGAAATGATTATCTCCAAGCTACCCTGCTGCACCCTGCCAGGCATGCGCTGTGTGTGGACACTGCTGCAGGCTACTCATTAGTTTATCTAGGAGAGGATTTGTTTATAATAATGGCTCAGTCATCTGGGAAACATGATGCAGTCAAACAATAGCAGCCTCTTACAGCCCACGAAACAAATCAGGAAATTAAAAAAGAAAAAAGGAAAAAAAGATGAACAAAGAAACAGAGAAATAAATCTAATAAAACTGTAAATAACCTGGAAATAACCTCTTTATGAGGTTCTATTAACCTCAGGTTATAACCTCATGTCCATTGTTTGCATTTCACTAGAATTATCTACCTTTTGGAAAAGTGTGCTTCAAGCCAAGCAGGAGAACACAATGCATCTGTTCTTAGGGCAAAATATTCTCTAGGATTATTCAGAATCTCAGTTGAACTACACACTGACACGGCTCTGGGAGCTCTCGCTATAAAACACCTATTTTTAGCTGTCATTTTGCTGCTGGCTGAGCAGGTTATGGGGACAAGCACCAGATGGGTTATCGCGGCTAAATGACAGCCTGGGTGTGGAAACAGCGTGTTCTGGTATTATAAGAAGCCCATCTCACCATGTTTCACTTCACCAGACTCACAAGCACCTTACGTTTAAAGTTGTTGTTCACGGGCCAAACCAACAAGGCAAGTGCCTGGCTATCAGCGCGGCTGAGCGGCGCTAACCGCAGCGTCGGACACATCCAGCAGCCCCCAGCCAGCGACTCGCTCCATAGGGTGAATCAAGGAAATGCTTCCATGCTGACAAAGGGAGCTGACAAAGAAAGAGCAAGCTTGCTTTCAAGCTAAGAGAACTCAGCACGCAGACACCTCACCAGTCTAGGAGCACTGTCTTTCTCAATAAAAGATTAAAAGGATTATTAATTGAGTTGACCTCAAGGAAATTACCATAAGTCATAAGCACCTGTACCCTCTATTTGTGAAACAAAACTGAGTTGTCATCCTGCTCCTCAAGAAGCCTGCAATACCTGGACATGGATACAAGGGACAACCATTGCCATTCTATCGAGATTAGTAATTCTGAAGTAAATTCACCGTTTTAGAAGCTGTGTTATTTCTAAATGCAATGCTGTAATATCTTCTGTAATCTCCAACTCAGTTTGGACAATAGAATTCTTCTTAGGTTTAAAAGAAACGGCAAAAAAATCTTACTAAATTCGTTGAAATGAGTTCGCTGAACCTTCCTACAGCCTTCAGCCACACAAAAATACATGGCATGAGTTGCTCTTCTCCATAATAAGGAAAGGTCAGATTTTCTTTGCTAATTTTCTTAAAAACTGAAGTTCACATATCTTTCAATAGAAAAACAATTCCGCAAAAAGAAGATATCAAACACTCCCGCAGGATTAGTTAGAAAGCTTTTATGCTTAAAGACCCTGAATGGTTAAAACAATTAAACTGGAAAGGTCAAGAAAGGCCAAAACATCAGGGGTCCAAGTACCAATTCACCATTTTTGTATCCAATGACAGCATCTGCATAATAAGAAAGCAAGCCCATATAGAAATTGACTGCGTTAGAAAGTAAAGTTTTCTGTGTGGTGCAAGCCAACTGTTACTTTTTATAGTACTGTGCACTATTCAGCTATAAATTGAAAGCAAAATGAGCTTTATACTTTTTACCAGATTATATAAATGCAATTATTCCGATTCCATCGACAGTATCCTTCCAAGCTCAACCAGCAATAATTCACTCCTTCCACACAAACAAACAGCCTCTACTCCCTGCACCTTTGCCTGGGCCTTCCAGGTCTGCCTGTCTCTGCAGGCAGGAGTCTCACTGCCTCCTGCATCTTCCCGAACCACCTGTTTTTCTGTTCTTCCCCACTGCTATGAAATACTTGGTTATGACGTGGCTGCCTCTTTCAGTCTTCTGACTAAATGGGAAGATAGATGGTCCTAGGAAATCAAGGCAGAAGCCAATTCCTGATGTTTTTCCCTCAACATACTTTAACAGCAGCTATGACAATCAAAACAAAACCGTTTTCCGGGAGTAACAAACATGTCAATACTTCTCTTTCATCTACAAACAGGTAAAAATATTACATGCATGTCCAGATGCTTACCAAACATTCAATATTTGCGAGTGGGGGAGGAAGGGAAGAAGAAAAGCCTGTTTGGTTTACTTTAGTACATTTTACAGAAAAGAAAAAAAAATTAAAAAAAAAAAACAGTGCAGTTTGTTAAACATTCATTTTTAGTTCATAACTGTGTCTTATCTGAAAAACGAACTGATCTCTTGAACATTTATAAAGCAATGTATTTACACAATAAATGTTAACTTAGTTAAAACCTTAGACACGTGCTGGTTCAGTACTCTATACAAACAGTTTCAGAGGGCAATTCAAAGAATTTTACATATTTTGTAGAGCTGCAAATTTTATCTCCCATGACCACCAGCTGCAGTCTGATAAAGCTGCGGCTTCTGAAACGGAGAATGTTGGACTGTGATAAAGAATTCTGGCGGCCAGGAGAATTAAGGAAAGAACTAAACTTCCTTTTTCTTTTACAAAGTACTGGACTTTTAACTATTCTATATGCAGTGAAATGGCACAGCGTATCTTTGTTTATCATGGAGTAAAAGCAAATAATATTTGAAAACAGGAATTGCTTTTATCTTCTCAGCTTAGCTTGCTTCTTACTCCAAACTACTTTTTCTCCTGCACCTATATCATGACATAAATTCTGTTAAGAAACATTTGATTAATTGCTCTTGTAAACTTTTCAATGTTACTTGTCATGTGAGCCAGAAATACCTTTTCTCTGTTCTCTGTTCCTCTTCTCTGCCATCACGACACTCCCAGTCCAGTAAGGAAAGAGGTGACGGAGTTGAATCAAGGCAGAATCTTTCCAACGGTAGAATAACCCTAGCAACAATGTTCAAAGTTTTCAATTCATTGATCTTGTCCCTTCCTTTTCCCTTCCTTTCCAAAAATGAAAATAAAGTAATAAAAGCATCTTCTTCCTTATATCTAGAGATTCAATGAGGTATCTTACCCTTTTTCCTCTAAGTTTCTGTGGGACAACTTTTATAGCTGGACTTTTAAGGAGAGATATATCAACTGCCATTGAAAAAGACAGGTTTTTTTTTTTTTGTTACCCAAAATGGCATAACAAAGTGAAAGGAAATCCTTTACAAAGATTCCATTTCAAAGGCAGAAAGGGTTGAAAAGAAACAGACTTACCTTGCTGCCTCCGAAGAAAGTGTCTAATCTCTAAAGGCGGGGTGAAACATCCCAGCACACTGCAGGCGTATCTATCAGCAGCTGAAGGACAGCAATTTGCTGATGTATAAAATAGAAAGCAAGTGTAACTGTCCTGAGTATCTGTTGCCAAATTAACGTTTGTGTGCCAAGTCCCCATATCCAACAAAATAAACTTAATTTGGAGGCTGCTTCTAATACCAGCATTTACTGCTGATTTTTCTGGTAGAAGATATTATGTGAGATTTATTTGCATTCCATATAGAATTCAAATCAATTTATTGAGTAAAAGCAATAAAGTTAATCTGTAGAATACCACAGTTAAAGCAGAATGCAAACAAAATTTCAGGTTTGGATCCTGGCTGAACTGACCACTTTTTATCCTTATGATTCAATAAATACTTCGAAAAATTAAGTTAAAGCAAGCTGTTGGTAAAAAAAAAAAAAAAAACCACAAAGCCCCAAAATTTTTCTATAGCACATTTAATTCACATTATGAGACACTGATACCTTGTTAGGGTAAATCATTACTCTGTCAGATATTAAGTATTTGTCTGTCATTACTATTTGCATTTTATAGCATCTTGTTCATCATGTCTGCCACACGCAAGTTAATAAAAAACCTCATCTCAGGGTTCACTGCATTTTGCATTTAAAATAATTCTATGGCTCCAACCTTAGTAATGCAGAAATTTTCTTAATAATCTAACATACTTGTGTGATTTGTTATATCTCCATTACAGCTTCACCATTTAAGTGGCTGCCATTCTTCATCCATTCTTCATTTTGCCAGCAAAAGAAACTCTGAGACATGATGAGAGATGTTCACACTGGTTATCAGACGAGCAAGGATTCCCAAGAGTGGTTTGTGCAGACTAGATTCCTAAAGTGGCAGATGATGAAGGATCACAGCTCTGGCTAGAGAATGTTCAGCAGAACTACACAATTCCACTGAACAATTTATCCTATCTGAAAAAAAAATGACACAATAATCCTATAATGCCCTATTCATACACCCAAACTGAATTACAAAGCACAGTATCAAAAACCACTAGCCTGGAGCTAGGGCCTACACAAGTACTAGACACCTAAACATGGTATGTATTCCTACTGACAAAGGATGCAGCCTGCACAAATTTGAAAACCAGATGTCAGAAGTTGTTATGAGCTAGTTTCAGATATCAGCTCCATTTTATATATTATTTTAACAGTACTGGTTTTGCTATTAAAGTTCTTCTGTTTTCGTTCTTAATTTCTTAATTCTACACATTTCAATAGTTGAGTTTTTATTTTATTTTACAAATAAGAGCGGAACAATCTTCCTAAAATTCCTGAGCTGACACATGGTCCTGCTTAACGCCTCTCTGCACTAAGCCAATCCAACCCAACCTTACAAGACAGCTTTAAGAAATACCTCCGCACAGCTCAGGTGCCGCAGTTGCCAGACAGCCCCGCCAGCTCTGCAACGCTTGCTCCAGGACACACACGCGACAGTCCTGCCGTGGCCAGGTCTGTGCCCAGGCACCGCTTCCGCGCCGGGAAGGCTGCCGTTGCTGCAATAAGCTCTGATGCGGCAGCCCCACGGACAAACCTCGTGCGACCTCTGCAGCTAAAAATTCTGTGTCTCTTACCAGGCAAAACGCTTCTGAAAATTTGTTACGTCTAAAATATTAACCTTCAGAGGCCCCTATATATGCCGTTTCTCTTGTCACCTTTTCCCCATCATTTTATTACCAAGCTGGCTTTAGAACATGTATCTGTGCTAACTTCAGGCAAATCTAACTGGAAATATCCTATAGGACAGAATTCTACACAGCTCATAGAAACAGTTCCTGCAGACAGAAGAGGGGAAAAAAAAAAAAAAAAGTCAGTGTCCAACTCCAGGGAACACAAACTGCAAACGCAGCTGCAGAGCAGAGAGACATAAGTACAGAGGCATTAATTTTACCACAAGAGTTCACACAAACAAAACACGCGAGATTTTTCTATCTTAGCTCCTTATGGTCAAACAGCATGATCAGAGCTGGCAGCAACTTTTCACACAACTGCAGAAAAGTCTCTGCTTCAACATATGAGACATTAATTTCAAACACGGCAAACAGGCACACCGTTAATCACAAATCTCCTAAAAACTTGTTATCAACCGGGCTCCTCCGAGTGAATTTCTCAGGCATGTAAACCCTGTTTTGCAAGCAGCCTCCACAAGCAGATTCTTTTCTTCCTTACAAGAGGCACATGTAACACCAATACAACAAACACCAATAACATTTTTAAAAGTGCAGGACAATGTAGGGAGAGAGAAGGAGAAATTTATATCTTTAAGTTTCATAGACACAGAAAATACTTCCTTAAAAGGTTTGAAAGAAATTGTTTTCAATCAGATCTTACGCAACACATGGCTGCAATGCTAAACTTAAAGGAAATTCATTTTCTTTTCTTGCCATTTTTAATTTCCTTGCTCATAACAACACTGTACAAGCTAAAAGTTGTAAGATAATACGTTCCCAAGACAAGTACAGCACAGCTGAGTGGTCTCAACTTCTCAATACTACAAGAGCATCAACAATAAACAAAAAACAAAAAATCTGGAAATGGTCTAGCTTAATTATAAAGACAGGAAATATTAGAAGTTATTTATTTTCACAATAACCTAAAAATAAACATTACTATGCATCCCTTTTTCACACAATTAAAATTCAATCAAAAAATCAAAATATAAAGTGATGAAAAACCTCTTAGCCAGATCTGAAATACTATTTCCACCCAAGTATTATTACTAATGTAGATGTAGTTTATAAGTTTTATTCATTCTATTAAAGACCCACCAGCTAGTATTTCTGTTTTCAACAGAGAAAAAAAATGTTAACTTTATGAGCTATTAATAGTCTTATCAACTCCTATTAGCTTTGTCACATATACCACATAATACAATATGCAAAAGTCACAATCAAGAGTCAATTAAAGAAATCTGAGCCAAAAATTTGTAAGAATTCAAAATGACGAAAGACAGAAAACACATTCTTCATAACATGAAGACAAACTTAATTGTCCAATGGAGTCAAATAATTGAACTTTTTTTTCCTTACTTGATCATGTTACCTATGCCTTGGTTAATCAATTTAATATTTAATTCAAATATATCATGCCAATTTTGGCTCTGAGAGACACTGCTTCTATCTTAGGCATCACTGATACATTTCTAGATAAAAAAAGGAAAAAATAATATATAAACAATATATATATGTATATATATATACACACATACATATAAGTCACTGAAACAGAGAAATTCTGAGATAAAACTGTCCCTGTGCTTACTGTATCTGCACAGAGTAATAACACTGTTTTTAAACTTTAGAAAAGCTTCAGCACAATATTAGCTTCTTGCTGCTGCCAATTAAGATACAATTGTCATTAGTATTGCCTTTCTTACAAGAAAGAAAAAGCAAATGCAGCAAAAAAAATACAAAATCACTATCTTTATTTGGAAATTATTTGCCTGCATTTCTTTCTGATATGCTTTTCATGTTTTGATGCAACTTTCTACACTACAAATAGTTTTGTTGGCTTCACTTCTACCTTGCTGGTTTAATTGTTTACCTTAATGAAACAAGTGTGCTATAAAGCTATTATAGTTGAGCAATTCTGAGCAGGTCTCTGTAAATCAGCCATCTTTGGGTAACACATCTTTAAAGCCATAAGCATCAGAATTGGTCTATGTTAAAACTACATATATGTATTTATATACATATATATATACTTGCAGAAATTACAAATAATGTGTTTCTCAAACCAGCTAAACTCGACTATCGTAGAAAAAAGGAACTAATCTGAATACTGTATTGACTTATTTTTCCTTTATCTAAGTTTGTATTCTGTGGCACAAAGTCCATTTTGATAATAATACACTGTATCAGAAAATGGGACAGACTTAAAATATTTCAAGTTCTCTAAGAATGTGCTATATTAAAATAATAGGTTGGTTAGTGTTCGAAGGAGGTAGAGGCCAAAACAAACTTTAACTAGGTGATTAACCTGAAGACTTTGGAGGACTTTTTGCTGGCTGCAGTTCAGACACTGCAGCAGGGGATTAATATTTAATTCATGCTGACAGGTTACTGCCTGGACTTGCACAGCCTTAACCTCAGCTAACACAACTACTGCAAATACATCACACTTTCACAAATTGACCTAATTTTGCTGAATGATTTAGTCATTCTAAGGCTTATCTTTCTTAACTTCAAGGAAAATAAAGACTAATATTCTAAAAGAGAAGAAGAATTCCTCCAGGGAAGCACATGTGCAATGCTGACAAGCATCTGCATATTGAATGTCATTTACTCTACTACTTGGAACTCTTCCCTTTACCCCTATGAAACTCTACCCTTTTCAGGACCTGTAATTGTCTCCTTTTCATTAAAATAATAGTAATAATACATTTCAGTAATCTTTCAAAGGCAAAAAAAAAAAAAAAAAAAAAAAAAAACAACAAAAAAAAAAAAAAAAAAAAAAACCCACAACCTCCATATCTGACAGGTATTACTGCTCAAGGGTGGAGTCTTTTTGGGTTGTCTGTGCTTATTTTTTTAAAGACCAAAGCTAACAATATTGGACTAAATAAATAAATAAACAAATAAATTTAGTTCTTGTCCTTTTCAATACTTCTCAACAGCTCGCAAGGCCTTTTGCACTCCTCAAATGCAGACACACCAAAATTTTAATGAAACACACATGCCTATCACACCACAACTACATTTCTTTCAGCTGGAATCACAAAAGTAACACTACCTATCGAACAGATATTACTGTTGCTTGAAAATTTAAACCATTTGACATCTGAAAAGAAATCAAGAGAGTATTTGGGAGCAACAGTAGATACCTATTAGTCCTAGACACTTTTAACAACACTCTTGGGCCTTCAGGGTTATAGACAACCTGCTGCATTTTTATTTAGGATCAAGTTATACCTTCACTATTTTTCCAATTAAAAAAAGGAAAGAGCTGGGGGTCAGCGAACCAAAGTTTATGTTTGCCCATGAGCACTGCTGGGAAACGTATACAAACCTTCCTAACCACCCACACACTGCTATAAAAGTGTCTCAAGTTCTTTAAAGCACACAAGATCATCCAGCTGCTCTTTGCTTATACTGAATGTTCCTTTTTTTGTTGTTTTTCCAGTTTGGTCTCTTTCAAATATTTCTCAAACAAACATTTATAGTCAAAGTCTTCTCCAACTCCAGGCTCTAACTACGAAGTTCTGCAAGCATTGGCTTTCAGAGGTAACCAACCCTTGTACTTTCACCAGATTCCCATGCAAGTGCAAATTCTTAGTGAACTCTAAGGACATAACACAGGACACAGTTGTATTTGTTATAACAAAAATGTCCCGCCAGTCACTCTCCTGAAAGGACCATCATTGTCATTGTCTATTACTCTATATTTATATTAGGTACAACATAATATACTTATCTACCACCAGTTTAACTGAAATTTGTGTATTTTGAAGGCAAGAAAGCTTTTTTTCAGTGCAGGTTGACATCAAAGTGAGCACATGAGAACAGTGAGTCTCTAAATAAATAGATTCCTACTTAAGATACAGATAGTGCCATTCTCCAATATACTTCCTTCATCACATTGGTAATCTTAATAGATACATGATGCATCAGAATAGATACACCACGCTCAAAAATGTATTTCTTATATTGAAATTTATCCACATACACAGATAAGTAGATATCTTGATCTGTCTATCAACAGTGTTTCCTATTGAGTGGTTATTGAAACTAGTTATCTAGAAAGTAAAAAGCTAGGGAGGTGCTTGTGAGGCCGAGTGCTGTATTTGTCTTTGCCTGCAGTCTTTATGTCATGGGGAATCAATCATCCAGGAGGGACCAAAGATAAACCTGTTCACTTAGCAATT
Organism: Nothoprocta pentlandii; assembly: GCA_013398315.1. Classification (NCBI taxonomy): domain Eukaryota; kingdom Metazoa; phylum Chordata; class Aves; order Tinamiformes; family Tinamidae; genus Nothoprocta; species Nothoprocta pentlandii. The sequence goes on from VZSG01000044.1 coordinate 438,085, forward strand.
TAATAGTCAGTATCACAAAACACCAGTATGGGCATTTCTCAAATTTTTTAGACTAAAGAGAGCAGGCTAAGTGACCTAAAGACTCCTTGGGACAGTGATCTGGGTAGAAGAGCCCCAACAGATACATAGATACCCAATTACTGGCTCATGTTACTAAAAAGAGAGTTACTGAAGACAAGAGCTACTATGGGAATATCTTGCTTTTGCAAACACGATTTCAGGCATCTTCACATTTATTTAATTACCTTTTTTTCTTTTTCTTCTTGGGTGGTTTGAATCTTCTGTTATTAGTGTATCTTTCTCTCCTCCCTCCCCCCAAAAAAAAAATATTGCACTCGGTGATACTGCTGCTCCCACTGCCACTGGGAAGCAGTGATTTTACACTCCGTTTAAGGAGCTGGATCAAACCCACTCCTTCACATTCACCCAGGGCAACTGCTGCCAGGCACACACAAGCCAAGGGCTTGCCCAGCAGTATGCAGCAAACTGAGAGATGTGGGGGCAGAAGAGCTATGCAACACCACTAAGATAGTATCTGTACGAAACATCCACCTACTTATCCTAAAAGAGAGGATATTTAAGGGTTTCTTTTGCGTTACGAAAACTCATATGCAGTGCATATAATGTACAGATGAGCCCCCAAAGAGCATGAAAACTCTTCAGTTTAACATTTGTACTGTTAAGGGGCGGAGGGGGAGCGCTCTGGATTAAGTTTCTAGTTTCTACCTCTTTAATCCTTTTTTAGAACATGGGGATTATTTTATATGTAAGGATAATATCATAGACTTTGACCTCTCATTTACATTGCACTCTATGCCATCCCCAAGGTTATCCTGGTTTACTTTTTACATCGCATTTAAAAGATTAAATCAAAAGCCCAAAGCCGCCCTAGGGAAATAAAGGATTGTGCAACAGCTCCAACTGGTTCCCGGCTGCCGCAGGGCTGTGGGCAGAGCGGAAAGGGCCCGTCTAGGGAGATGGGACCGCCAACGGGCTGGCCTCGCCGAAGCAGAGGGAAACCGCGGCTAATTCACCCAAATGAGGAGCCATAAGGTCATACGCACTCCTACGTGCAGCAGCACGAGCGCTGTGCAGGACACATTTTGTTCAGGTTCCTAGGGTTTCATCCACTGCTGCCCACGACGAGCCAGGCCAAACTTTCCTTTTTAAACGAGCGAGCTCTCCTGAGCCTCTCACGAATTGGAGGGACAGGGAAAAGCTCATAGGGGGAGCTGCCAAGCACCAAAATGAAAAAAAAAAAAAAAAAAAAAAAAAAAAAAAAAAAAAAAAAAAAATTAAAAAAATGAAAAATGAGCAGTATCCTAAACCAGCACAGATTTACAGATTTACGAGCCCGGGCACGCGGCGGGGAGGCGAAGCGCGGCTGCTCGGGCAGCAGAGCCCTCGGGACACGCTCCTCCCTTCCCGCGGCCGCGCTGCCCGTGTTCAGCTCAGCAGCCACGTTACCTGCGCGGCTCGGAGCCTCCGCCGTGCCCGCCCGCTCTACGCTCCCCTCGCCTGGGGCGGCGGCCCCGTCACCGCCCCCCCGCACCATCGCGGCCCCCGCGCCCTCCCTTCCCCGGGGCCCGGAGCCCCGCGGCGCCGCCGCGTCTCCAG
>VZSG01000044.1:440368-462830 GCA_013398315.1 Nothoprocta pentlandii
CTCCTGAGCAGGCTGCGCCGCCGGTACCAGCACCGCCTGCGGGCGCGGCGCCGCCTCGCTTTGCGTCCGCGGACACACGGGCGCTTCGGAATTTCCTCCACCGGCCAAAGGTGTCACGCTGCCAACGGATCAGATTCAAAGGAAACTGTATCCCCGGTGTTTTGTTTGCCGGTGCTTTCCCGGTCTCGCGCAGCTGTGTGCGTACCGGGGTATTCCAGCCTGACGCAGCACGCGGCAGCTACAGGTTACGTGTAGTTCCACAGAGACATCAGCGCGGGCGGCAGGAGCCTGGAAGCCACGGCAGAACCCCCGGGAACGCAGGTATAACCTGCAACACGAGGGGTAGAAGCAGATGGAAGGACCCCATAACTCCCCAGAACACCCACCAAACACCCAAATTAGGAGCTATCCACAACGCAGAGAGGTGGGCTCAGCACACAATAATCACTGCGGTTTATACCTCCGGACTGCCCCAAAGCAGTAGTGCCGTTGGTCCTTACAGCCTCTGGGTCAAGCAGACAGAACAACGTGGGCAGTGACAAGGATTGAACTTCTGCGGTTATTTATTACGCATTCAACAAGGTATCATATTCCTTAGTTATGAGGGAAAGCACCCACTGCAGCGCACCTAAAAATAGGAGGGAATACCCCAGTGAGCCGCAGGCCAGTATCCCTGCAGTGGCAGCCGAGGCAGAGAAAACAGAGTAGAAAAGTTCATTGGAACTCACAGGAAAAATCAGTAGCGCAACAGAACAGTCAGTGAGACACACTGATGAAGAATGTTTTGATTGCAGATGTTCCCATTTTCAAGATTTCCTGCAAATGATGTTATTTTTTAATTACCAGGTGTTGATTTTTTCAATACAATAAAAGAAATAGCAAGCAGAAGAGACAACACATTAGCAAACTCTGAGTATATACAGTGTCAGTTCATGAAATATTGCCCTGAAACTAAGAACTATTCTACATGCTTGACCTAATAATAATAAAATAAAAAAGGAAGCAAATAAGAGTCCTTGAGCTGATATAGATTGCATCACAGTGCAGAAACTCTATGCAAAAGTTATCTTAGCAGCTTGCTTGGACCATGTGAACAAGGGCAAAAAAAAAAAAAAAAAAGGAATAAAAAGAAAAAAAAAGGACCCTTTCTGTCCAGATAAAGGGGCATTGACTATACATCTCCTTTGGGTTCTTGCTGAATTTCTTCTCTCCTTTCCTTATCTCCATGCACTGGTCCCAGGCCAAGCAGAGCTTGGCTCCTTGGGGGCCGCCCGTCACGCGAAGGCAGCGCGGCACGCGCCGCATCCCACCACAGTCCCATGGCCGCTCACCACACCGGGCCTTGAGGAGCCCCCCGAACCAAAGTGTGAGCTATGGCCCTGCTATGCCCTTATCTGTGCTTGATTGGGCAATGTGGAATACCAGGAAACACAGGTTGGGTTGTTACTTGCCTTATAGTTCTCTGCAAAATGAAGTTTTGAGGGAAGTGTTTCCAATTAACATTTGAATCTTTTTAATCCTGGAGGCACCCAGTGAGGAACATTTAGTTTCTTTGGGATAGAATAACATGCCCATATGGTGTCTACAGAGGAATCTGGGCCCAAACGTAGTGCCTCAGGCTCCACTTGTAAATATGAACTTTTGTTCAAGCACAGAAAAATTCAATGCTTTTCTATTTTCTGTTTGTGTATGTGCATCTGCTTTGCCAATCATATATATGCAGGCTGTACATATTGACGCTGTTCTTAGAGCTGTTCACTCATTTTTGGGATACTTTAGCTTATAACTTAAACTTACAAATTAAAATCCTTTCAAGTTGAGAAATCCCTGAAAACAATGATTGAAATAAATAAAAGAACTTGTAAGGATAATTTAGCTCTCAGTGGCAGTATTTTAGAGGCCTTCTGAGAGATCTGCATCCTCTCCTCAAATATTTTTAGAATGGTATACAGAGAAATTCAGTTAATAGCATCAATATTCAGTGATCCATAATCTCTTTCTAGGAAAGAGCTTTATCCTCTAACTCACCATTCTCCGCTTATTCTCTGCTATAATGAAAGCATTTGCTAATTAGGGGAAAACCAAGTTATTTCCTCTGCAGATATTCAAAGAGGAAAGGAAGAGCTGGCTGCTTTATTGCCACCTTTTTTCAGGGATTTTTCTTCTTGCTAGTCCCGTGATGTGGAGCTATAACGCTGCAATTTCCTTCAGCCGCCTGTCATGCCCACGTATTCCGGCAGCAAGCAGGGCTCTCCTGCTGTGTTCGGAACACAGGCGGCCTCCTGCCCCTGCTGCACCGAGAGCTGCTCCCAGGCAGCCACAGACACCGGGTGCTCCGCTGCTTCCCCCAGGGCTGTTGCACAGACCGTCCGCAAACCACAGGCCACTGCCCCACAAGCCTGTCCTGGTGTGCCTAGTGTGGTGCTAACGCCCAGAACACTCAGGTCTGTGAAGATCCAGGGAGACAGACTCCAGTTCTGCACGGGAAAGCTCCTCAGACTCGCTGCTTACTGAGCAGCAGTAAAACCCAGGACAAATTGCACAGATTTGTTCCCAACAGAGCTGCATCTTCCATGCTTTGGTGTGAAGGAGCCTGCTTTCTGTTGGTATTTTGTATATATTTTTTTTTCTTTTTCCCTTTCTTTAGTTTAACTTCAGCTCCTGACTTGCATCTTTTGGTCCTGTCCTAAATATGCCACGATGTTCCCCGCTGTTGGCCTTGCTCCTCACCACAGCTCAGCTTGGGTGCCACATGGCAAGCGCAATGCACAGGCTGAAGTGCCAGCAGTGCTTGGAATATCAAGCAATATCATACACACAGTGCTACCCTCAGCAGCATGTGGGACCCTGGGCCTGCTTTATTGGTATGGTGGAAACAGGGAGTTTTGTCTCTGGAAGCGAGCTTCTGAGGAGACACAAACTAAGCTTCATTCCCAGGATGCAAATGCAGCCCTTTTTATGTGCTCTTTTGGTTTTGCTGCTACAGCAATTTGGCAGCTGCTCAGAAATGCCACCTCCAAGGCAGTGTCAGGATCCCTGTCAGTCCATGACCTGCTGACCTTTTTTGGCTTTTGGTTTCTAAATACTTTGTTCCAGAAGAACAAATCCATTATGGGCTCTCCTTAATCACCCTTAGAGGTTTGGACAAGTTAAACATAAAAGATATATTTCCAAATAAAACTGACTTTTTTCAGAATTCTTCCTCATTTGTCTTTGTCTCCTTGATAGCATTATGGGTGAAACTGAGTATTTAAGGCCAAAATCATAAAGAAAATGATTTAACCTGATGTCATTGCAGTACTTCATATGCAGCCTCAAATTACTTCGATTTTTGTTTTGCCATATCCTATTACAAACTCACATCTAGCTGCTTGTGGAGAGGAAGAAGAGTTTCCCATCATTATCTTTTCCCATTCATACTTTTCAGACTATTTCAACTAAAAAAATGTGGATTATTTGTATAGTATTTAACATTTTGGCTGATTAAAGAATAAAACTACTAATTTCTAGGCTTTTTTTATATCCTCTCTATATTTCTCTCTTAATTGACGCACGTGGCTAACACACAATCATAAATGTCAGCAGCATTCTGAAGATCACTTTGCTTTCCTAAGGAAAATGTTAAAAAATATCAGATCTCACACAAATACTCATCCCACCCCAAAAAGACCCACAGTTCTCTACATGAGTAACCTTTCGGTTACACCCTGGGACACTGCATTGAGGCCCCCCATGTAAGTTGGGGGTTCCCGTGTGCCATGTTGGAGAGGGAAAACTGCACAGGAGCAGGAACTGGGGCAGCAGCTGGCACCAGGAGGCATCAGGGCTGTGAGCAGCACAGGAGCTTCCCAGGAAATAGCTGGCTGCTGGCAGGGAGTCATTAGGAACAGCAGGAAGACATAAGGAGGCAGGAGATGCCACAAAATCAGAGACACAATTGGCAGAGGACTGGTGTCAAAGTCCCAGCAAGGCCACCCCACACTGCCATAACCCTCAATGAGTTTCAGCAGGGCTGGTTATACTGCTACCAATGGGATAATTGTGCTGGAGGGAGCTGCCCTACTTGTTCCAAGGAAGCTGTGAAGTTGTGCCCATTATTTCTGCAGAGCTGCGTGGTAACGAGGCCACCCTGGGCACTGGAGCCTGCAAAGCTCCCTGCTCAGCACCCTGCAGCGCTCGGCCCCGAGTGCTGCCCAAGAGGTACCTGCTAACCCACATCCAGGGACCAGCATCCCACCACACCACGAGAAGCTGCTTCTTACCCATCCAAGCCACTCATTTTTTTCAAGTAAGGTTTTTATGGGCTATCATTTGAGCCTTTAAAAGCATCCAGTCTCTTACAACTGTTGCCTTCTCTTCAGCCCCTCCTTTTGTAAGACAGATCCACAGAGATCATTCAAGTTGGCACAACAAGATTTATTTTTCATAAATCCAGTGTTTGTTGCTTATAGACCTAGAACTGCCCAGCTGTTCAATGATGGCTTTGCAATATGCCCAGTATTTTTACTAGGAACAAAAAATATGCTCAAAAGAGACTGATGGAAAGCATTGCTCCTTTTTCTTCTCAAAATGAGTAATATGCTTGGTTAATAAGTGTACCTTGCTTTCCCACCTATACTATGGTCCTATTTTATCATATAATTACAACTGCATCACATTCATCCTGGAAACTACCATGAGGCAGCTATCAGCCCTTGACCCATGCACAGAACATAAATTGTTTCCGGGGTTTGTTCATGGATTCTTAATCAAGCCATTTTCAATCAGGCTATCTGCTTTCAAGGTCACCAAAGCAGTTTTATTGGAGCACGATGTGTGTTATGTTGGTGTCCAGGCTGTTTGCAAGTGCAACAGGAGAGCTGCACGCAGGTTGCTTGATGAAAACAAGCCCACTGGAAGGGCTGTGTTTTGACAGCTGACGAAGGTGAGCAGAACAAAGCTGGCTTGTTACAACATGAGAACTAATTTTTGATGTTCAGGAGTGAGGCTATTATGCAAAATTGAAAAAGAAGAATTTTTCACATTATGAGATTTTTATTGCAGTTCATGCACAGAAATTTTACTCTGCTCCCAAAGCCAAACAGTTGGCTAAGATTGCAACAAATTAAATTCCTGGGACTCTGCCTGACTTCCTTGGAAAGTCTGAAGCTGTTTTAAGGAGGTTCTGTGAGAAAACAGACAGAATTTCACTAAGTTTAGCCTGCTTTTCAGGGAAGGGCTTGTGGTTACCCCCAGGCATAAACTTGATTATTTAAGGAGCAGAAAATACAAAATAGATCATATTCTTTAATTCTAAATTACATTATTTGCTGTAATAAGAGTTTCCATACCAGATCCAATCTAAAGTAGTTGTTTGACAACAGTAATTCACAGATGTCTGAGAAAGTTGCCCAATTCTTCAATCTCCTCTTCACCCCTCTACAAATTTAAGGTATAATTGCATAACAATCAGGAAGTTATTTTCCAGCTTCAGGCTAGTTGCTGATTTATGCCCTGAATCGTGAACATTTATATCCATTATGAATTTTTATCAGGTCCAATCTAATTCCTCACATAAATGTCTGAATATGCATATATAACCTTTTACTAAATCTCACCAACCTCTTGGCCTCACTGATAAGATGTCAGAATGTTTCACAAGCACGTTACTTCTGTCATTTTAAAATATATGGCCTTTCCCTTATATTATGATGGCCAGTACTTATTTGTATGTATAAGCAATGAGCCACAACCTCCTTTTCTGCCATCACTGCCTGGCCTGACCAGCTCTCCCATCGGATTCTGGGTGTCCCTGCTGGACCAGAAAGCAGCATCTTCTGCAAACGGGCATTTTCTGCTCCGTGACCTGGTCTTCCACATTAGGGACTGGCAGAGATGATGCTTTTAGCAAATGAAGGTTAAACTGCCTCAAGGACAAATACCTTCCTCCTGCTCCACAACTTCCTGAATTTGCAAGTGTCATTAGAATTTAATGTTAAAAGTTTATTTTAGGGGGGAAATTGCTTGTTTTGGACTACTAAAGAAAAAATATTTTTTGTTTGAGATTTTGTGGAAGGGCATAGTGTTTATAAAATTGTTATAACTAAATTTTGAGGGGGGCTGGTTTATCTTTGCTTATATTGGAAAAATATTGCACATGGTAGAAGGTTGGATCTGAATTGACTTTGAATTGAAAAGAAAAACTGATTTTACCTACAGAAGTTGACTGTAGATGTAGGTGGACATTTTACTGGCATAAAATAGTGAACTGATTTTGACTGGAAGCAAAGATGTCTGTAGGGAAGACCATTCAAAACTAGAAAGACAGTGATTTCCTTTCTCCTCCCCAAACTGGTCATCAACTGTCTGCATTCATAGACACACAAAAGGTTGGCAGACCCCAGGGCTGCCAAAGTTTGCAAATCAAACCTCAACCAAGCACCTGTAATGAAAAGAGGCCTGAAATCAGCTTCAATAGTCCATATTACAGTCAGAAAAGCCAAGGAAACCTTCAGCCTGCCATTCCTCAGCACATATACTCTATGTGGAAACACTATGAGACCAAAGAAAGATTTACACAGACTGGGAATGTATTCAAAGCCAGCAGAAATATTCAGATTGGTTTTCGCAGACAGCAGAATTCAAGAAGCAATAATTGTGCACAAAGAATATGTGCATAATGATGAGGTCAATAAGGCATTTGTGAACTGAGGCTCAATATTTAAATCTTGATGTAAATTCTTCATTTTGGGAATGCCAAGAGATTTCCTCTTGTTGGTTCACTTAATTCCATAATGAGCAACTAAGACCTTTTCATTCAGATGAAAATTTTCTGGAACATAAATTAGTTTAGAACTAGGGTTTTGGCTCAAGCCCATTCCTAGCTTGCACTGAATATAAATTACTGGCCTAGAACCATGACGTGTTCAATTTATCCTCCATTTTATACGGGTGAAAAGTGCATGCATAATTCTGTGCATATCACACTTGCTGTAATCTACCATGACAAACAGACCAAATGACTGCAACTGCTAGGTAAGACACTGTATTTTAGCCCACACCCAGACTTAGCTTGACTACCAGGCAAAAATGACATCTGAATTATTTGATTTGAATCAATGCCAGAGTCAATCCTGTGCAAACTCAGAGAAAAAAAATCCTGGAATAAACTCAATGCTTTATGTGTGGGAACATAAGGCAATAACAAGCAGTGATCAGAGAAATGACAAGAAGGGACCACCATGAAAAATCTGATATTTCATGCTTTTCATTGAAGCTACTGTGGTTGTGGGAGTGGGAACAGGAGCGATATTTTGATATATGTATAATGACTGCATGAAAGGAAGATTTGGAGTCCACCATTCCCACTCCCACCTTCACATCCCTGTGCCATGTTCTCGCACACTTTGAGGTTCTTTAACATTCAGTAGAAGATAAAATTTCCCATTCTGGAGAAAATAGAAAATGATGCTGCACCCAAATGACAGAAAATACATTACCCTAATCTCTTTCAAAATAACTATGCTACATTAAAAGCTTTATTTTGAAATCATGAATCTCAGTGTTGTGCTTTGGTCTTTTGGTTCAATTTGTCCATTAGTGTCTTGATTTCAAATTCAGGAGAGTAATGTAACCCAAACATCCCACAGGGATTATGTTTTGCAGAATGATTTTATACTCCAGAATACAATGATACTATTTCTTAGGCATTCTTTATTTGGAAGAAACCTTTGTCAGCAGGTTATAGTTGTATAACCCAATGCTGGTGGTTGAGTTCAGAGAGACAGGCAAGACATCTTTTCTAGCTGTACCTACTTAGGCTGACATCCAACTCAACCCAGAAAAAAAATGGGAAGCAGCAATTTAGGAAGTCTGCAACTGCAATGGTATTTGGCCCCTTGCTCCTAGAAGGACACAGAACCAGCATTCTCTGAAGTTATTCACAAAAACATCTAATTTGTTATTTCTGCTCAAGCAATTTTGTCCTCAGCCAGAGACCTATCCTCTACATTGAGGCTTCTCAGTGGGACTTCTGTTCTCTACATTGTCATGCCAAACAGTTGTCCACTTGGCTGTTTTTTCATAAAAAGGCACCTGCTCCATTTTAGATACTGCTCAGCCTGTTCCCCCCCAGCAGCCTGCGCTGCTCCTCCGAGAGCCCCAAGCTTCTGACACACTTAAACTGCCAACTCTCTTATGCTCTTTTCCCCAGCAGCCAATTTTGTTCCAGAACTCCAAGACGGAGCCAACTTCCATCCCTTTACAAGGGATACCCTCTTGCTACTGCAATTGAGGAGTTCCATAACAGGCTTTTAATGTCTCCTGAGTGCTCTTACATATGATAAAGTCCTAGCTTAAGCTTTACCTAACACTTGTTCATGGAATACTCATTTACTGGCAAAATGCATTTGTTTCTGCTGCAGACAAATACTATCAGGTTTATTTCTAATACCACAATTACATGATTAGATTAATATATAACAGAATAAAATGTTACATGTTGAGCTTGAGCAAGAGACAGCTAAGGCATGAATTCAGTACAATGTACACTGCCATCTTGTGTTCTGAAATTCTAATATAAACAGGCACACTACACAGCTAGGCATAAAGCTTTTCACAAATACTGCTTTTCACTTTTATACTATATATAGTTTCTCACAAAATAGGAGGTGGCTATAAGGTATGCAAAGTTACCAAGAGATGCTTACTGTCAGAGTGCAGAACCTGTTTTCCTTCCCTTCCCCAAGTAAAATAGTCCTTAACCTAGTAATTCTCACTGGTAATACTGAATTTGTCAGTTCTGATGATCCTTTCCTTTATTACAATTTGTGTGTAATCCAGTCTAAAAGAGTCACAAAATATATGTATGATAAAAAAGGGGGTAGGTTTTTAATTTGAGCTGAAATCTCTCCCTTTGAAACAACTGTAGTCTGAACAGATCTAGATCATGTGAGGCTCGTAGCTCAGCAGGCTACTGGCTACTTGGGTGAAGGGCCTAAAGCAATGTTTGCTTACAAAGAGAAGAAAGAATCTAACATCTCTACCCTGCGGTGCTTGTTTGGAGCTGAATGCAAAGCAAAACACCACAACAATGCCGCATTGTGGCAGATAAATAACTGTGCTTTTCTTGCAAAATAAGCATTCCTTCATAATACACTGATCAAAGCAGCTGTGTACATGCATACCTCCAATTGCTTCACTGTATTATGGTATTTAGCTCTGCATTTTTATTATGTTTTTGCTAATTCCAGTTCCTTTATGCAGTTATTTACTATTGAAAGAATGCAGGAGCTCCCTGAAAACCAGCTTGTAACCACGGCTCTATAAAACCCAAAGGATTTATTCTAGGCAGCTGCTGTTGCCTAAACCAAGCATAAACGTGAAAGGCAGAAGGGTGCCAAAATCCAATAATAAGCTTCGAGACAAGGAGCAGGGCAGGAGACAGTAAATAGCACCTTACGTCAACAAACACCAGGTAAAGGGCAGGAAGGCAGAGAAGAGGAGCAGGGGGCAGAGGAGGGAAGCGAGCTCCATGTTTACTGGCTTGGAGGTGCCCCTCAGGTCAAGCTTTCCCATCCCATTAGCCTTCCTTTCTGCTTGTGTTGCATTTCTTAGCCATTTGCACATACCTCTACAATATAGCTTGCCATATCACTTGCCACCTCCAAAGGCAAGCGATTATGGCACCCATTTTGACTTATCCATGCAGAGCTTCTGTCTCCAAAGGTTTGCTTTATGGCCTAGATATCTAATATTCCATAAAACAGAGTTTAAACTACCTCTCTCTCTTGTGCAACAAGCAAATATAATGATCCTGAAGAGCTGTTGCCTCTGCAACAATACTTTTATAATACCCAGTCTTGCTTTAAACTTGTCTTCAAAAGACAACATACATATTGTGGTCCAATTGCATAATCTGCTGCTTCAGTAAGATTAGAACATTAAAATTGTTTGCACAACACATTGCAGTCAGGGTTTAAGTAGTGCAAAAGCATATGAAACAGGACTTTGCCATTTCAAAATCTAGAATGTTTTGCTAAGAACATAAAGCAACAGAAATAACATTAATCTGCCTGCAAGATCCTTGCCAGTTGTCTTAATTTCCTGACATACAATCATACATTATTTTTTATTTATGCTGTGTTTCCATATAAGAGATTCCCAGACAGAAAAAGATGATTGTCTACACCTAAGGAACAGTGAAATAATTACCCAAATTGTGCTGGTAAGTAGCAAATAAAGTGGCAAACTAATTTTTGTAATTAGTGCCATGTCATGGTAATCTCTAATGGGATATAAATATATATCCAATAGCCCTGTAATGGCAACACGTACTAAGGGAAAAGCAGACAGAAAAATCACTGTAAATAAGTTAAAGCCCTGGGAGGATAATAAACAGTTCTTCTGTCCCGAGTGCCTGCAGATGTGGCTTGGCACAGCCTATGAGCATGGTCAGCGTAAACCTTCTGAGCATCCTACGCTGCAGGCTTTGAACCTCTGCTAACCTCTGCTAAAGGTTGGATTATATTGCACAAGGTGGAAGTTTAGACCTTCAGATTTGCCTTTAAGTGAGACTTCAGGGAAGATAATCTGGCTACCAGTGAAAAAGCCCCTACTTCAGTTTTACTTTGTTACCTAGAGCAGTTGGCTGCCTGCTGGGTAAAGAGAAAGCTTTGTTGCATGTAGAAGCAAAGATGACAAATACCACAGTCCCACCCTTTGCAATATGCTTATGTTGGTCAGAAAATGCCTTGTTAGCTGACTATTTAGCTATCAAGAACTGCTTAATTAGAATCCAGGACAACACCATTTACAATGTGTCTCATTTAAAGACACTACAATTCTTGCTGTCCTCAAGCACAGGAGGACAGATGAAAAGACTAGGCTTGCTTTCTGACACCAGCTTTTGGGGTACAGCATCCGCCTCTGCTTGCCAGCACTTGCCAGGACCCCTTGGCAGGTGGGTGCTCCCTGCTAGGCCACATGGAGAAAGTGATCAGCTCCTAAATTTTAAGTAAACAGGGTCTGACAGAAGCTTTAATCCTGCTGTTGGTACTTACAGAACTGAGGATGCTGCTTCACAAGCTCCCTTGTGCAGAGGCATTGATTTAAACCACTTAAATTCAGCACCCCAGAACTCTAGATGTGTGTTTAGGAACTGCTCTTGTGCCAACATTTAGTGTATTTTAAGGTCCCTCAGCACTGATACACAAGGTAAGTTGGAGTGAGAAAATTAAGAGTTAACAGAAAAAACTTGTCATGAAAAACTTAGAGATGAGGTCATTGGAATCCTTGAAAAGCTTCTTTGTTTAATTAAAATATAACTGATTGAAATGATAAGGTACAATTGATTAGGCACAAGGATCAGGTCTACCTGTTTTAACAGCAAACAACAATGCCACGTAAGCCAGGTACAAAGTATAGAACCAGGAAGCATTACCAGGGAAAGTGATCCAAGGTGAGTAATCTTCCCTATTAATTACTGGAATGGCATTTAGAAGATGATTAATAGCACCAGTAAAACATCTAGACACTTTAACAAAAGTGTGTAGAAAATTTTATAATTGTACAAATAGATGCTCTGCTTAACTATAAAATATGCTAAAAAGCTTTTTCTAGGTGAAATGTGCTGTGCATTCCTGCAGCAGGATCAGGGAACTCTCCACTGAGGATCCAGCCTGACAAGGCAGTGCTTGCAGCAGGGATCCTTTCATTGAAGAATCTCAATGACGCATGGAACAGTGAGCAAGGAAAACAAAACATCTTATTGAAAGGAGGAGAAACTCTCTAGGCATTTAAAATAGTATAAGGACTTGAGGAAAAAAATCAAGCTGGGGTCCAAAAGTAGGTACTTCAACACTGTCTTGTTCTTCTGCGTCCCAGGAATCTCATTCTCTCCCTTCCACCTAAAATTAAATGTTTAAAGAGGAGTAAAGCAGTTTAATACTCTTGGTCCAAGGTTCCTTGGCCAAGGCATCCAGGGCAATACTACTGTTGTCACTTCAAGACAATCTTTCCAATCAGCGTTTCAAATTTCTCACTTTCCCTCTGCTAAAATTATCCTGGTTTCCTCTTTCCTTCAGTCACAAGATGGCATTATCCTCACATGCCCTCCTCCATCGGGAATCTACACACCAGCCAGGAGGGAGAGCTCTCGGGAGCAGCCAGCCCTGTTCCCTGGGGCTGGGAGGCTGCTCCTTCCAGCAAGCTTGGAACGATTGTCCTGACCTTAACAAGCTGCCTTCAGTTCACAAGAACAGGAGGAGTCACTTGGTACTTCTTTTAATGCTCTAGTCACTGGGTATATTTACAGTCCTACTTTCTCCTTCAAAGCTTGACATTGCTTCCTTGACTCCCACTTTGTCTTATAACTCCTAAAGCTCCAGGGTTACAGTGCTGAGGAGCCATGAACTTGGGAAAGTTTTTTTTTAAACTTGAAAATATATAAAAAAAATGTTGTGTTAAAGAGGAAATAAATTCTGTTTCTTTCCTAAGTGCCCATCTTCTGCAGTGATATCACTACATGTAATGGAGCAGTAAGCTCTTCCCCCAGCTAACAAAGAAAGCAGTAGAGATTAATTATCTCACAAATATTTTGGAGAATCAAGCAGTTCACCCATTTGTGCTGCTCCATTTCCCATGTTTTCAGCTGAAAGAGCAGGCTGCTGTCTAAATTGATGGTGTCCTTTTCAGCTGAGACCAGCTTAATCTATTTTGTGTTCCTCAGAAAAGGAGCTGCCTTTGTCATCCCTTGCATGCACCACATTTCTCCGCTGAAACAAAGCACTGGAGAACAGCCCTGGCTTGGCAGGGCTCGCACCACAGTCCCCAGCTCTGGCAACACTGCAGCAGAAAGGGCATTTGAGGTGTCCTGCTGGCACTAACTTAACAGTAGGAGCTGAAGCCTTGCATTAGTTTTATATACTCACACTTGTACAATACAGTCAACAGATCTGCCCATGAATTCAAATCACTTCATCGTAACGAAGTAATAATAAAAATCAATATATAACCAATAACCCCAGGCATTAAAGGGAGCAGCCTTCCAGACTGCCTCCAAGTGACTCGTGTGAGTCCTTCTGCTTTAGCACTGCTTGCTTATTTATAGGTCCTGCTACTTTTTACTGGTTCTTACCCATGACTATCCACCCTACCCTCCTCTAGGAGGCTCTCACTCCCATCACAAAGACAGTTTATCTGTCTGTGGAGCAGCTGCTGAACTGCTCCAGTTTATAGCCCAGCATATCTACATAAATTGCCACTCATTCCTCTTAATATACTGTGCTGTAATTTGCAAAATCCTGAAAAATCATCCATTTTCACTAGCATCTCTAATGTTAAAATATATTTTTAAAAACTGCAACAATTTATATCCGGACAGAAACATTGCTCTTGCTTGTGTAAGTGGTCTATTGAGCTCCCTTGAACTCCTCAGCCTAAATCATGATTGAATCAACATTCATTTTGTTTCATAGAACAACATTTTCAGCTACATTTTTATGAAACTCCCTTGATTTACTTGATCTCCCTTTCATTACCACTGTTACTCCAGTCTCCACCTCTGTATTTTCGCTTCTCAGAGAGGGCAGAAGACAAGGGCTGCCAACACAGGGTGCGGTTGCTGAGCGCCCCTGCCCAGAGAGGCACCAGGCACCGAGGGCACCCAAAGCTCCGCTCATGGCCCTGTTGCCTCCAGCCCAAACCTTCTACAGCACAAGCTTTTCTGGGCTCTTTGCCCCCATCATAAGGGGTTTAGCTCTGTAGATACTTGAGCCACCCTTGGCACTGGAAGAGAACCCATTACACACTCTGTGCCACCAGCTGCTGCGGTCTACACTCTGCCTATCATCTGGCCCATGGTCATCTCTGTTCTTGGGTGTCTTTCTAAAATTATCATCCTCAGGTATCTCAAACTGAACATCAACTATATCATTCTCCTATAGCTACTTAATACTTGCTGGAAGAGCCTGGTTTGTCACTCGGCACCTATGATTTGGCAGAGCAGAGCTCAGCTGCATAAGCTGGGAAGAAGTCTGTGCAGGTAGGGAACATGTAAATACAGCCAGGGAAGTTACAGCATCGCAGGAGACTTTAGAGGAATAAACAGTAAAAGAGAAATGATACTACCTAGGGCTAAAAAGACATATAAGTACAGCAGATTATGAGACTAGTGGGCTGCCTAGGTGAGAGCCCATGAAGTCGAGTCCCTCAGCTACAGATGTGTCATGAGGACAGAGCTTAACCCGGGCCTCCAGCAGGACTTAGTAACAGGGACAGCCTTCACTTTGATGTGCATTTGAAGACTATGGATTTCAGTTACAGGAGAATATATACAAAGGAGGTACCTACATGCATTGGAGCAAATACAGAGACTCCAGGGTAGTTGTATCCCATCTTTACCATCTTCACAAGTCACTACCATATGAATTTCCCAATACATGACATAATAAAGTTACTTGTTACTTGTTATGCATTTCCATTAACAGCTACTTTTATAGCACAAAGGAATAGATAATTACATGGTAAAATAAGAGTATATGAGAATATAAATATTATGGAGTGTTAACAGTTATGTCTTATTCTAAGCAGTAGATGTTTCATTCTGCTTTGACATCCATTTCCTTAGCGATAATGGAAAGCATGGGCTTTAAGCAAGGGGAAAAACAGCAACAGTTTCACATAAATTTTAGGGAAAATGCATCCAAGATAATGGAATTACATGAAGGGAACCCTCACAGAATCAAATAATTCAAATGTTAACACCAACCATTTAAAGGGCATTTTGTTCATTTTAAGTCATATGATTAATTGCCAGCTTTTATTCGTGAGTAGCTTTAGCATGGCCTGTTCAAACACTCCTCCCATCTCAAGTATGCTGTTTACACAATTACATTGCTTAATTGTCTGTCTTATGTTGCATACCATGGTATCCCCTAGAGCACACTCAGGTAATTCTCTTTACATTTAATAGACACTAAGAGAAATTATTCCTTCTCATTAAACTCTGTGGAAGGTTTTGTGGAGCTGATTTGTCTGTTAAGTTGCCTTGTTACCTGACCTAAGTAGCTTGAGTAAACACAGAAATTGTCACACCTTTAACTGAAGGTCAAATAGTTTTCCTAACCTTCCTGCTAAATGCCTATTTTCTAATACTAAAGAATTTCGTAATAGGATTCTGCAATAAGAACTGCACAATTATACTACTGTTGTTTCGTCAGCACCTTTTTCATATTTTAAATGAGTAAATATCCAACTCAAACTGCATGCAAGGAGAGTAAGGCCTCTCTCTACCCTTGTATTTCCCCTCATTTCTTGAGGTGCTATTCCTTACTCAAATTCGCAAGTTCTCAAAGTCTGTTCAGAAGAACACGTTTGAATTAAGTTTAATATAAACCAAAATGTCCTTCCACAATACAGTTTATAATTGACTTATATTTATGTGGCCATAAAGAGGTAAAAGGAGAGCTATTAGAATCAATAACATTTATGGACATAAGCAAGGGAAAGATGAAACTATGCAGAAGTTTACTAAGCCCTTTCTTCTTTAAGCTCTGAGGAATTGACACAGATGGAGAAAAATTCACTGCAAATGAAGTATTTAAAACAGAATATTTTGTAAAATAACATAAATGAAGCCTAGGTTCCAGTATACTCCCCACAAATATCTGATATACATAAAGATCCCAGCTATATCTGGCACTGATCTCAGAATCCGCACACATTAGCACAAAAGGGAATGGCAGAGCATAAGGTTGAACACTCATGTGCAGCATGTGCAGCTCCTGCTGCTTGGTTCTACATAGCCTGCAAGCGCTAGAGAAACGTGTCTGAGAAGATATATGGAACTTCTAAATGGAGAATCAAAATTATGAATTAAAAGCCTCAGAAGGAAACTACCAGTTCTGTTCAGGCGATATTCATAAATTGAACCAACAGAGGCAAAGCTCATTCTCAAAGGGGATTTTCACAGTTGCAACATTCCCTGTCAGCCTTCCAAGAAGGGCACAGAACAAAAGAAAAATGGAGACTTTGGAAGTAAATAGAGAGAACAGTAGTTACAAGATGAAGTCACCAAGATAGATTACAGGTGAGTGGGTCTCAACAACCAAGAAAGCAACCAGGCAAATAATACCCTCAGAATAGCCCTTGTTACACTGGGCAGATACATTTCTGAAACATCTCAAAAACAAGGAAAGGGGGAGAAACTCCTGGGGAAACACCCACCAAACAAAAAGCATGAACCACACAAGGTTCTTTGGGATGGGTACCTGGAAAACTGCTAAGTGTCTGTACATGCCATGCCCACTTGCACCTACTTTCACTGACAAAGCCAAAGGTCAGCATGTGAGGGTTTAACTACATTTTGAGTTTTATTGACTTCTCTCAGCAAACACATACAAAAGCTCTTTCCTTTGACAGGCTTTGATGTTGTGCTACAGTGGAAACTAGGCAGGGCTACACATCTTTACATAACTGAGTTCTGGGGAACTTGTCTTTCTTCCTTTCAGTAATTTGGATTCATCAGGACTCAGTAGGAATCTGTAGGATAAGTGCATTTTAAGCATATTGTAACTATAAACATACTAATTGCTATATTGTTAGCTGTGAAACCTTTTTAACTTATTTATTGCCAGAATTTTTGTAAGGTACAGTATTTCTTAATGAGCTGATGTATTTGATCCTAATCATAGCAGGCTCTCAATCAAAAGTGAGATAGATGTATCTTATATTTGCTCTAGGGCAGACCAGAAATGAAATGTCTTAGCCTGAAAAGGCTACCCTGAATCAGCCTGTGCAGTCTGATGCAGACTCATCTAGGCATTAAAGCAGCCATCTAGCAAGTACCACTCTTGCATGCAAGCAATACAGTCAAATCCACGGGTTACTAATACACACATTGAACAGGAACCCCATAGAGGGCTTAGTGAAACCCCAGCAATTGCAGACCAGAAATGCAGTGCTGCCCAGTAACATTCCCCTATAAAAAGGGAGCCAACTTCCAGCAGGAGATCCCTAGATGGGAGGTTTGATTCAGGCTCTGTAGCCTCTACCCTTCTCAGGTTTCCATTCCTCTTGTCCCCACATAACCTTTCCAGATGGGGCCTGGCCTCAGCCACGGCTCAAGGGCCAGTGCTCTTACGGCCCAGACAGCCAGGGAGCTGCCACCTCAGGTCATTCCCATCCTGCAGCACTGAATCCTGCACACTGAGCCTCATGCTCTCAAAGCTGGTAGCAACGTGACATGGATGTGACACCCTCAGCCTTCACTGACACTACAGAGATGGCACAAAGCCTAAGCAGATCTTGGACAAGTTGGTTCCTTTCAAGAAACCTTCTTGCCCCAGTCAGCCATCAACAAAACTCCTCCCAGAGGATTACTTACTCAGTGCTGAATGATGTGTTCATGAATCTGTTGATGCTTCCTACATTTCTGGTGATATAATAACTAACTTAGAGGTAAGCTCTGGGATTTATCTCATTCTCATCTTATCAGCTCCTGAGCCTGTGATTCAACATCTCACACCCATTCTGTACTCAGAGTGGCCAAACCCCCACCTTTTCTGGAGGTGGTGGCTTCTTGTACAGGGTTGTAGAAACAAAGCAAAAAGGCAGGGCCAATACATTAGTGTCAGTCACATTTGAAATGAGGCAGAACTAGAAAAAACAGTATCAAGCACATACCTTGCTCAGCAGGCATTCACTCTGTTTTAGCTACCGCAAGAGTTGCATCAAGTGAAGACTCTTGAAAAGCAGTTTCCAGTGAAGGACTTCTCTGAACTCGCTGCAGGCTGTTTGCTGAGCTGGTGCTGACCTCTCATCCAAGCTCTTAGCTCATCCTCCACCAGGAGCCATCAGGACTCTCCCCAGCAGCAAGGAGCCCTTCTACCACCTCCAGCAAGGGAGTGGGGAACAAACAGAGTGCAGCAGCCCCCAGCTGAGCTTAAATACAGCCCCACCGAAGGGCAGGGTGGGTGGGGGGCCCAGCTGGGCCTAATCAGGGTCAATTAAGGTCTGTTAGCACCCCACAAGGATCTGGCAATTTGTTTACTTGTGTAGCCTTTTCTAGGGGGTGCAAAAAGAGAGGTGGGAGGGGGTGTCTTGTGATAGGTATCCTTGACAATTCTCTTGTTATTCAAGTAATTCATGTCATGCAAAGACCAATTTTCCCATCTTTCTTCATTGCCTCCTGTGATGAGAATGTTGTTCTTTTGCAGTTCTCAAAACCAGGAAGTTTCATTAAAGATGATCTGGTAACTCAAACTTGTTTTTCTTTGAAAGCTAATGAAATCCACCCCTTCTCCCCCCTTTTTTTTCTTTCTGCTACCTAGTCACTGAGGGATAAGTGCAGGTTTATAGCAGGAGATGAGCTATCTGTTAGTTTTGAATGGGGTCATCAACTTTATTCAGGTTGCAATTTTTTTTTTTGTATTTTGACTTGAGTACAGTACTCTGCACTGGACTCTTCTCAGCTAGGTGTGTGGTGTGTGTAGTTGCTGTTTCATCATCCTCTACGGCTGGAGGTGTTTCCCACCAATTAATTTTACACAACTGATACCTGCATCTCAAGGGCCTTGGGGCTGTCGTAGGTGGTGCACATGGATCTGTTGAACTTCGTTCAGGGCACGACAAGTTACTGGAAGAGTCCTGTCTTCTTACAGCCTGTGTCTGGGTGTAGTCGTTGTCCTTAGCACCGTGTTCTCCCTCCACTCTCACGAGCGACTAACGCATTGCGGAGCTCTGAGGCACCTTGCTATGGAGATCTCTGCAAAAGTAAACAGCATTTTTGCTATTTTATGCTGTCAGTCTGTAAACTCTTCTTAAAAAATGTATTATTTGAAGCTGTCAGCATGCATGGCTCTGGAAATGTGCATCTCTGATGACATGAGGAAATGCCACGCTGGGCTGGCATTGAGCTCAGGCTTGTAGATGCACTCCGATACGTGGGAGAAAAAGCTGCAGAACTGCTGAAACTCTGCAGAACTGCTGCTGCTTGGTGACACTGTGTGCTCCAGACTACCACTCCGTAGATCCGCTAGATCTTCATTTTTTAATGAAATGCTAGTTCTCTCTGTTGCCATAATTGTAGTACCTGCAAACTCGCTCTATGGCTAGGGCTTCCTCTCAGCATTATCAGTTAGACTCCATAAGAATAAACTAGGCATATTTTATGAAAACCCGTCAGTGGTTCACCACGGGGAAGGATGAGGCATAGCAGTCCCGTGATGTGTCTGTACGTTATGTTGCCTCCTTGTGCTGTGAGGATGCCAGGACCCTGGCATGGGCACAAGGCAGCACTTAGCTGGATTTTAGTTGCATTTTTGTTCTCTGCATGGTAAGAGTTCATAGTTTTGGGACCATACCACCCGGTCCCTCCTGCCAACAGGTCACAACGCAGACACTTGAGAAGTAATCGGGATCACCGCAAACCTTAAGCAATGTGGAAGGATTTTGATAACTATGACTTTAAATCCCTCCAGCTACATCTAGAACTTCAGTAAACAATGTGAATGGAAACACAGTCAGGAGACCTACATTTGTTCCCTAAAGACTGTTTTTTCACAGCAGCAGACAGTTAAATGCAGATACACATGAGTTAATCCAGAAAGTAGTACACAAATTATTCACAGGGGGGAACTTAACTCCAGAACCAAACAATCAAACTCCTGCAGCAGCTACTTACACTGCAGTAATACCAGAAACCTAACCTGGGGCTGAGAGCCCGTCGTGAGCGCAATTCCTACTCCAGGAAAACTCAGAGATTATTTTCTAGTCAAAGCACACAAACGGCATAAAATGAATTGATGGAAGTGAGAACAAAAGCAAAACAAATACTACTAATACCAGGCTTTTATGAACTGCTTATTATCAGTAGGTCTGATGCTGGTTGATCAAATGTTTTCACACAGCCTTAGTGTATTCTAATATTTTGATATTCGATCAGTCTCTGTGAGGAGATACCCTTGGTTTCCATACGGGGAGCTATATGGGCACCAATACTGTGTGTGAGGCAAGAAGAGAGCCAAGGTCTCACTGCTCCTGCACTGCTTATTGCTCCCTGGAGAACGTCCTGCTGCAGCCTTGCTCATGGGAAGGCACCAGGACATGGAGGCATCATGGGAGAAACAAGATCTGTAGAGGGATGTGAAGAGCAGGAGCTTTATGATTTTTGAAGTTATTTTATTTCATATACCTGACAGAAAAAGCATAAGGCTGTATGAGAAAGGAACGAATGCATTGATCAGCAAGAATGGGGAAAATATCATGAAAGTATTAATAGTCACACAGACATCGGTATTTCACTTCCATATGGCTGATGGGCTCCATCAAACTGCACAAACTAATCATGAAGATGGGTCCCGTGGTATGATGGAGTAGGCTTCAACTGTGCGGAGTATTCTACCCCCCTGAGAAAAAGTTGGAATTACCCCGAGCAGGTCACCTTGCCCGGAGCAGAATTGTTTATATTGACTTCATTCCTCACAGACGTCATATTGTCTGTTCTTAAAGCTGTCTTATGAAGGCACAGCTTAGGTAATCTACCTAGGTAACCTACAACAGTGTTTCATTTTCACTGCCATTAGGCAGCTTTCCTAACACTAACGCTGTGTCTTGCAGTTCCAGCTCCCTGCTCCTCGTGAATGAACCAGAAGCACGCAGGGCAGATTGATAGCTCCTGTTCCATTCATTACACTTTTTTATGTATTTGAAGACTTATCAGATCCCTCTTCGTTTTTTCTTTTTTAGGATAAAGAGACTCAGTTTGTATAGCCTCTTCTTCATCCTCTGGTGGTGAAAACTCTATTCTGTTCTTATTATTTCTGCTCGCCTCTAAATTCTTTGCAGGTCTCACTTCTTTCCTGAGGTGGAAACTCAAGGCTGATGATAGCACTCCAGGAGTAGCTAAGACCTCATTAATAACACAGTTCCAAATTCCTTGTAGCAGGCACCACCTGAAGTTGGTGCCACCTCCGTATCTCCCCCTAAATCTCGCTTCTTTTCCCTTTTGGTGACATATGTAGGATGACCCTTGCCATGACCTAGAGGGTGCTAGTGCTGGGAATGACAGAGGACAGCGCAGTGCTTCCACGCAGTGAGGCTGATGCAGGGGTTGGACAAGCTGTGTGGATTGCCCACCACCCGGGACAAGGAGGGCTCTGCTCCTGCGGGTCACAGCCCTGTCCATGGGAGACCCTAGGCAAGGGCCCGGGGCCAGATCAGTCCACAGATAACAAAGAATGTGGGTGGACTAGTTAAACAACGTTTATTTTGTGGTTTAGTCTGTGTGTGTGTGTGTTTTGCAGCCTGGTACCCTCTGATCTGTTTAAGCACTCTTCAGATTCCTTCAGGGGCCTGGAAGGAGAGGGGAGTCTGTCCTAACAAAGCCATGATAATTTCAAACATTGCTTTCAAATAAAAGTCATTTTGAAAGTGGGTTGGATTTAGAAGAGACTGGGTAACCAGGAGTTGGGAGCCTCTTTTGACAATATATGGTGTGTGTGTTACACAGTTAAAGGTACGAGGCTAAGCAGTCCTTCCATCCATCACCCAAGGCCCTGCTTTGGGACTCTGCTGTTTGCTTCTTGCCAGCTGCAATGATAAGATCTGTACTAACTCCTGTAGGATTATTTGTACCTGACCAACCTATTTCTTAAGTATCCCACAAATGTTAATGCCATTAATTAGCATTTCATAACCTGCTTGTGCAATCCCCCGCTTTCACAGCATCTCTGTATTCCCTCAGAGCCGTTCAGAGGCCTGATACTGGTAATTACAGGAAGATCTTTAATAATCCCCCTTTTCACGGGATGACGGAGGCTGGAAGGGGCCTCTGGAGGTGACGCAGTCCAAGCGCCCCGGAGCACTCCCAGGTGCACGGGGCCACATCCCGGGGGTTTGGAAGGTCTCCAGAGAGGGAGACCCCACAGCCCCTGCGGGCAGCCTGTGCCAGGGCTCTGTCACCCTCACAGCCAAGGGCATTTTCCTCAAATTCAGGCCTAGCTTCCTGTGCTTCAGTTGGCGACCGTTGCGTCTTCTCCTATCGCTACTCACCACTGAAACAAGTGTCCCCATCCTGACACCTTCCCTTTTGGTATTTATTACACACACCCATAGGATTCCCTCTTAGCCTGCTCTTCTTAGGCTGAGTAGGCCCAGCTCTCTCAGCCTCCCATCCCTTTTCACCCGTTTCTTCATGCCCCAGCTAACTGACTTGGAAGGCAACCCCTATTCCCGAGTGCAGATGCAGGCCGAGGCCACATGGCTTTGGAAACGTGGCTGCTCCTTCACAGGAGCTTCCCAGCTCCCGCCCTGGAGAAAGGAGAAGGCGCCGCGACCCTTGAGCCGTTAAACCCAGGAGCTCCAGGACAGGAGCAGAGCGGCTCCATGGGCATGGGCATGGGCATAGCCCAGGCAGCTCCCCCCCACCCCCGCGCCGCCATCGCCCCCTGCTCGGGGGACACGCGATGCACGGGGTGGGGCGGGG
>VZSG01000044.1:463400-556741 GCA_013398315.1 Nothoprocta pentlandii
GCGCGCGAGCGCTGGCCCGTGGAGCGGCCTCCCGCCCAGCCCGCGCGCGCTCAGCGCTCCCGGCCTGCCTGTGCCGTGCCCTCTGTCTCACAGCGTCTGGTAAAGAAGAGTCGCTCTGGTGGGAAAAAGTCATGTCAGCTCTCTGAAAAAGGTTTCGTTGCTTTCTGAGTCTCTTTTGGCCATGTTCTTTCGGATGCTGCAGTTGTAACGCCACAGTGTAGCATCATGCAACTCACAAGCGTATCCTGTTGGGAAGGCCGACCTTGGTGTTATCCATTTTGCAATCTCCCCTCTCCCGGCTGTGGGTTTCCTGTGGCTCTGTTGGCCTCCTGCTGTGCAGGGGTGTCTCAAGGCTCTATCTATAGACAACCGAATGCTGCCTGCTGAGCGGCCTGTGAACAGCCCCGTAGCTCCTCTTGGTGTGCAGAGGTGGCCTCGAGGCAGCGGGTGGCAGAGAGCGGTTCCTCCTTTGAGGAAAATCCATCCAGCCTGTGTTTTACTTGGAGCTTTATTTCAGACGAGGTCTAGCCCCTGAGGGGGCTCTATGGGAGCAGCTGGTGGTGGGGGGGGGATGTGTTTTGTCAGGCTCTGCTTTCTAGGGCCTGCACAGGGAGGGCATCAGCGTTACATCCCTGGAGTCAGATGTTAAGGACTCGAGGAGGCTGCAGCTTTCCTTGTGAGCAGGTTGAATATTCGTACAGGACGGACATCCTCATGTCAAATGATGGACTTTTTGCTATAGGACATGCTTTAAGGCACGTGGTGTGCCTCTAAAATGGTATTTTGCAAGGTATTTTACCTGTGTCATTATAATGCCTCCCTGAGGATTCCCCACTCTTTCCCAGGTTTCTGTGGATATTCCAGGATGGCTTTTTAGTCCTCCTCCATCTTAGGCAGTAACTTCAGCCAGGCCGCCGCTCGCTCAGACGGCCCCGCTGCAGCCCCGATGCCGCTGCCCGGTGCATCCCGTGTCTCTCGAGTCGGTCGAGCGGCTGCAGGTCAGCACAGCCAGGACCAGGCTCGGCCCCCCCACTGCTCCCCACTCTTTAAGCTGCAGAATCATCCCCGCATCACGCACTTCAAAACCTGGGCTTTGTCCTTGACCGCAGTCTCTACCTAAATCCTAATATCCCAGCTACTCATGAAGTCTCATGTATTCTTTTTATGCAACTTATATAAGGTGTTTCATCGCACCTTGCATATTCAGAGGAAACCTCTACAGGACGGGGATGCTTTCTTTTAGGTTTCCCCATTCCCACATGTGTGAGAACTTGGGTAGATGAGGGTAGTTGTACGTTGTGCCTATTGCAGTGGTCAGTTCTCAGAATAACAAAATGTTATATTCCTATAGCAAAAAAATGGTATGGGAGAAGGATGTTGCTGAACTGCAGCAGTACACGTGTTACGCTCACAAAACTGGAGGCTGTGGGAAGTGCAGTCGAGAGGTAGGGCTGGAAGGTTATGGTTGAACTTACGCCTAGGGCGGTGAGTACAGAAGAGTGAAGTATGGAGGAAATGAGCTCGTTAAGTACAACACAACTGCTCTTTGAAGTGCAAACATGAGTGAAAGGAGCTGTGGTGATTTGGTAGCTCAGTTGGTTAAGTGCCTCTTCCTGAAATAGCACTATTTGCATTATGTCCAGCATTTAAGCTTTGCTGGTTACGCTGCTTTTTTAATTTCTGCTTTTCTGTGTTACAGCTCTGCAAGGTTTGCAACCACCTATAAAACAAAGACACTCAAGTATTCTAAGCCTTGGCATAGCTCTAAGTGTTTTTAGGTCTTCAAACAGACTACAAAAAGGTTCTGAAGCTTCCTTAAAATTTTGAACTTGTCAAGTTTTCCTGCTTTTTTGAGCTGTATGGGTATTCACACCTATCTTTGTACCACACTGTACAGTATAGTTGATTGAAGTACACTAGTTTAATCGGTACCAAATTTTACATCACTATCAAATTAAATGTCTTTAAGTGCTTACTAAGGCTCTCGTGTATTCTCAGTCACAGCCACAGAGGTATGCAGTACTAAGCTCACAGATGTTCTTTTCTCCCTATCAAGGCAACAGCAAAAATTTTCAGGAGTTAAGATGACCTCATGTTGGGATAATCTTCAAAATAATATTTTTATAAGTTCCTGAAATGCTTGGCTGGAAAAATCTTATAAGAATAATTGATCTCTAGGTAGTTTTGGTGATGCTGTGTGGCTTTTGTAGGGCAACCTGCACCAACATGCCCTTATTCCTGCACACCATTCATGAAACCTGTACCTGGCAATTCAGCTTTTCCCCCTCTTTCTGAACTATTAGTTTAACTGTGCCTAGCAAAGCTGTAAGCAAAGATACCCGTTTTCATTGTCTTGCATCTTTCAGGAGTGTTTGAAATAAGCAAATCAGAACATGGCATGTGCAAGATTCAGTTCAGTCCGATTTTCCACCTCATTTTTTCAAAGGATAGTAATCTGTCAGAATTGAATTTATCAATAAGTTTAGTAGATACCTTGTTGAATTTTTAATATCAGGTAAACCTAAGTAGATATATTCATTGATTAATTTTGCCAGACAAAATCCCTGTGCACTAATAGAAGTCTAAAGTATGTTTGATACACAAAGCATGATGTGTTATATGAAAACAAGTAGCTGTTTACAGGAAGAGAATTTGGTCGATGACCTTCATGATATTTACCAAGGTGTGAATTCTTCTGCACAGGAACATGAAGACTGCCTATTTATTTACAATTTATTTGAACAGAATAGGAAAATTTCTGTTAATACAATAGCCTAGAAGAATTGCTTTGACTTCCTGAAAGGGACCTTGAACTGAGCTAAGACCATCTGTAGTTCAACACACAGCGGCCAACCAGGGTTCCCTGCAGTGCTGCTGTTACCCTATTGCATGGCCTGTGCTGGCCGAGCACGGTGCCTTATTAAATCCCTAAGTGGCTGTTGTGCTGCAGAATATGCTAAAGATTAACTGCACAGTAAATTAAGTAGTACTGTCCAGGAGTTGAGTTTCTTTTACTTGAAAAAATAAATAGTGGATTCTTGTTCTGTTTATTAACTCGAGCTTTTGAAGATGGAAAAGTAATCTCATTCATTTTGCTAGCTTAAAAAAATGCTATGGCAGGACTGATCTCTGGATTCAAAAAATAAAAACTTGAATGGCTGTTCATTTATTACCTGAAAGTAGTAAACACTTTCCTAGGGAACACTGCCACACTTCTGTAGTGTGACAATATCTTCAAAGAGAAAAACAAAGCTGGCATGTTCTGAAGCAGAAGATGCAGTATTTATTGCTTCTTGGAAGGTATTCCATCACATAGGAATTATCAATTAGCTAAGTGTGCTTATTTGGAAGCTTAGCAATACTGGTTTTCCTAGTATTGATTTTAGTATTTAATATTTAATTCAGTCATATTGACCGAAACTTTCTAGAAAAGAAACTGTTGTTCTTTGGGGCCTCATTTGTTCCATGGACCCTAGCAGGGTGTGTAAGGAGAGGTAATGCTTTGCTATTGTAACAGCTGGAAATGAAGAGCACACTTTGCTTCAGAGTACCTGGTACATTAAAGTCTATTTTATGCCTTAACTTTTGTGATTGCATTTGCAGTTTAACTTAGTGCTTAGGTTTTAAATGTGAGCATGGATTCCTGTTGCTGTGTTTGCTCTTTGACAGAGAATAGCAGCTGAGTTGGATGTACAGGCTGTGGGAGCTGGAAGCACAGGCTACGGGAGCTGAGTGTGTCCCAGGCTGTAAAACATTGCTTGGCTTCACAGCCTTGAGAATCCTTTTGGTTGCTGCAGGGAAGATGCTCCAAGAGGACAGAAGTGTAGGAATGATGCAGAGCAGATGCTCGCTGCCTGCAGCACACCATTCTTCTCCAGAGCAGTGATGCTATCTCAAAGCAGCTTGTAAAGAGATTCCTGGGGCTACGTTCTCCATCCCAGCTTCTCGGTACCCAATGGCTAATTCAGTGCTGACTTCAAAACCGCCTGAGTGGCTTCCCTTCCTGGCGGCTGATAACAGAGTCACTGTGTAACTTAAATAGGGACTCTGCTGCAGATTGGGAGGGTGAGAGACCTTCCAGCATCACTGACGGGCTGGCTTCTGAATTTCCAGTCTGTTTTCTGCATCAGCTCAGCCAAGCCGGGCTTTGAGGCATTGCTGTTTGGATGGTATCTTGCTGATGCAACTCCTTAGCACTGTAATACTGCCTGAGCCTTACACTTTCCTTGGATTTTGCAGGACCTTCTTGCATTGCTGCCTTAGGTGGCAGCTGATGTTTTAGCCACTGTGGCCGCTCTTAGAGCTGCTGCTTTAAACTGGCTTCTGAGAATGTGCTGGGTCTTGGATGACAGAGCAGGAGTATCTGTGTATGTAGATTGTTTCTATGTGTAGGTTTCAATGCTTGGCATCAGCTGCTGATGGAATTGAAAATAGTGGTGGGTGTGGTGAGGAAACCATAAACCAAAATGTAAACATTTTGGTTGTGATGCTTTAAGTTGCACTGATTCTGTTGTGCTGGATTGCCCTGTGCTTTCATCCTGTTCTAGGGAAATACCTGGAACTGAATTGTTTGGTCTTCTAGCAAATCAGCTCCAGTTTGCTTTGCTCTTGTGTGGTGTGCCAGCTCTCCAGGCTGTGCTGGAGAAGAGGCAGAACTTGTGTAGCTGTTTGATACACATCTGTGTGTCTTGGATGGAAGCTCTGCTCTTGCCCTTTGGTCTGCACTGCCTTCCTGGAGAAAGGGAATTTCTGCACAGTCAGTGTCACTGAAGTGTGAGACTTGAAGCCCGTGTTGGTTTAATTCAAATGCTTAGTTAAGGCTGGAGGCCTTGGCGAGCAGGGGATGTGTGAGGCCGGAGCCTCGGGGGTCCTGCCCTGCGGTGGGCAAATGCTGCCACCGCGTGGGCTTGTGTCTCTGCTCCAGGTGCCCTTAATAGTGTCCGTGCTGAGTGTTGGGATTTGAAGAGCTTCCTGTGTGGTGACTCCTGGCTGTTCTGTAACGAGCTCTCGCGGGCAGCGAGGAAAGGCTTGGTTTGTTTAACAAACATGTTGCTGTAGAAATTAATCCTTGCTGCTTTAAGTGAAACGAGTGTTTCGATGCTGAGCACCGCAATGAAACGAAACACCTGGATTCACGCAGGCGGCTGCTCTGCTCTCGCAGCACTGCCTTCCTGTGTCCCTGTTGCCATGGTAACTTGTTTTCCTTCAGATTTTTCCCTTTAGGCAATTCCATTACATATAATGTTAAAAACAAGCTTTGCTTCATATCTAGTGCTCCAAGGCTTTTCCCACCTGCCCCCCTGCTATAGAACATGTCTGGCTACAAGCCAAAGCTAGAGGAAGGGGAAACCTTTTTTTTCCACCCACCATGTAGTATTTCTGGCTAAAATATTCCCACTTTTACCTCCAGCATAATATCAGGATAATCTAGCATTATTTCTGCTACTGTGAAGGTAATGACTAGAAAAGCTCTCTTTGAACGATACAGTTGAGGTAGAATGTTGAACTGAATAGTAAACTGTTTAAAAAATGAAAAATAGCCAATGTTGGTGAAAGTCATTGACTC
This sequence comes from Nothoprocta pentlandii, assembly GCA_013398315.1. NCBI lineage: Eukaryota > Metazoa > Chordata > Aves > Tinamiformes > Tinamidae > Nothoprocta > Nothoprocta pentlandii. The sequence goes on from VZSG01000044.1 coordinate 468,967, forward strand.
TTCTTTGTTTTTTCTTTGGAGGATGATAGGAAAAAATGTGAGGATATGTTTATAAGATTATGTCATGTTACATGTATGACATGAACATGCCAATCAGTCAAATCAAACTGAACTTCTGACTTTTTTTCAGTCTGGGTCATGAAATTATTAACATCTTTTGCAATGATGAGTCCATATACCCTGAGTAATGTGTAAGTGTGGGGTTTTTGGTTAATTACTGTTTGACCAGCACACACAGGATCAGAGCAGACTCGATATTAATACAGCAAGTCTGAAGGCTCAAGCAGCTTTGGCCTAAGCTAGGGAGCTCACGTCCTGTGAGGCAGCACCAAAGCAGCAGCAGTTAAATGCAATGTACAAAAAGGCTTGAGGAAGAGCAATATTTTTTTTTTCCGAAAAATCAGTATGCTCTGACCGTTCTCCAGGCTGAAGGGATCAGGTGGATAGAAATACTGTGGATAGTCAGCAGAGGGAGAAATCCTGTCTTGAGGACCTTGGGTCTGGGGCTTTGAGGGAACCCAGAGTTCAACAGATGCCCTTTTGGTTGTTTGGTCCCTACCAGCTGCACTCAGCTGTACAGTGCTTGGAATCTGGAATTCTCTGTGGAAATTATACATTTTTATAGGTAATGTAGTACATAAGTGATATAGAACTGTTTAATTTATATCCTTAATCTTAGAAATGCATATACACACATAATATCCTTAAATCCAAGCACTTGTGACCAGTTTTAGTAAAACACTTACTAAACGTTGGTTGTCATACTCCCAAGGTGTCTCTTTCATATAAAGCTCAAGTGGATCCTTCTCTTTTGGGGCGAACAAGAAGTGCAAGGGCTGGTCCTGTTGCAAGAGGCAGCAGAGCAGAGGGGGTGCTGCATCTCACCAGCTGCTTGGCTCAATGGTTTAAGCTTGGTTCAAACTTAGAGTTGCTTCAGTTTGGAGGAAAGATGTCTGCAACATGCCTGGTGAAACACTTCTGGTTCAAACTAGTGCCTTAGGTGCCCCTGTGTTTTTTGTTTGACTGATTAAAACCTTGCTGTAAGGTCACATTCAGGTTGCTTGGTTCATTATGCCTGCACTGATTTCTTTTTTTCCTCTTCCCAGGAGTGCTTTGTTACATGAACATTTTAAAAATGCAAAAATGGGTTTCGCGTTGATGTTCTATTAAACTTCAGTTTATTTCATGGCAGAGACTGGCAGTGCTAATTGTCTTTCATTCTGAAATTCAAGTACTGCATTTTGGTGTTAATATTTGTATAGAATTAAAAAGAGCCTATTTCAAGCATCGCTTTTTTGATGGCCTGAAAATGTCATTGTGTGTTGGCTTCAACTGGTGGTCTTTCTGTAAAATACCATGTTTTTCAAACATTAAGATTCTGTGTCTGCAGTCTGAAAGAAAAAGTTACTGCACATTTTTGATGCTGTCTTAAGCTGTGTGCCTGTGATATGCACTTGCTTTCTCAAATTACCACCTAAAGCTTTTTCAAAGCCATAAAAGTGCAGAGATACTTGTGGTTTGCATATGCTAACATGTTCTCACTTTGTTTTTCTCCCTTTAAGGCAAGAACTTCTAAAGTGGAATGGATGGGGATATAATGACTCCAAATTCATTTTCAATAAGAAAGGTCAAGCAGAATTCACAGGAAGAAGGTATATTGAACATTTATCATTGAAGCAGAATAAAGTGTTTTATTAAATATTTTTTAAAAAGCTAATAAATTTAAAAACGTTGTGCAGTTTTCTGCCTTATTTATTCTCAGAATCAGTTTTAAAGTTATTTGGTGTTTATCCGGTTTGTTACATTCTGTGTATAGTCTTTTGTATATGTTTTAAAATAGACTGTGTGGCTTAAAATAAATTTTATTAAAAATATTATAAAAATACACAATCTGCGTTATCCATAACTTCATATACCCACTGTGCATTGAACTTCTTTTGGAGAATGGGATCAGACTGCAAACCTGTGTTGCCTCCTAAAGGTCTAGGGAGCATGCAGCAGTCCCGTGCAATTTGGCAAGTTTTAAGAATCTCATGAGCATCAGCAAGTAGCTTTACTATTTAACTTGCAATTCATTTTTTTCTAAACTTTCGTGCATGGAGCTCTTCAATCCTCTGAACTTAAAAGTTGCTCTTTAATAGTGCATTTTTGGTGGTAACTTGCTTTTCTGGCTTATTACCTCCTAGAGTTTTATTAGCAGACTTAATTTTCTAAGAGTTGTCATCCTTGAGTAAATAACAGGAAGATTAAATCTACTTAAACTGGTCACTCTTCTGTAGAATTTCAGCCTATCACTTCACATAGTTTTTCCTGCTTAAATGGAAAGAGACTTGCAGTCTTTTTCCTGATTTTAGAAGATATAAATGGGGTAACTAGTCGCTTTCCTCTGTATATCATTACTGGCATGTTCACATTTAAGCGAGTCCTTCATACTGTTTCAGTATTTGTATCTGAAGAACACAATGGTGGCTTCTTGCTAGAAATAATGGGATATGTGAAGCTGTTTCTTGGAGTTGAAAGCCATTCTAGAACTTTCTAAAGGTCAGGTAGGACCTTCTCTTCCTTTCCATGCGGTTTAAGATCTGCAGTAGATTCCAGGGGCATTTGCTTTAGTGGCTAAACTGCAGCCTAGTTATAAGCACGCATCTTCCAGATTTGTTGTGTTGTGTAGGCACAGCTGCTGCTCTGTGGCTTGCCTAGCCACAAACGGGCCTTTTAAACCAGGTAGAACCACTGATGGAAATGCTCTTCCCTTGGGATTTGCTTGAGGCTTTTGAGATTGCACTTTTAGTTGCCTGAATTTTGTCCAGATATATCCCTTGTCCTTATTTCTTTGCTTCTAAGGAAGGAAATAGGAAGCACTGAAAGAAAATGGGAAGAGTGGGAAAACAACCATAAGTATTCAGAGCCACTTTCATAGCTTGCAAAGCTGAGGGTTTCGGGATCCTAACATGCCACACTAATGAAGTCAGACTATTATATTGTTTCCATAGTTTCTTTGTTAGGATTGCATGGAGGAGGTGTTTTTTTCTCGACTTTTGCTCCTATCTCTGCCACACATTCTTTCAGCTCGTATTTCTTTAGCTGTTCATCTGGAGTAGGTTTATGCTCCATAGGAAGCTTCTCTGCAGGGTGCAGTGAAGAGAGAAAGGGCATGGAGCAGGAGTTTCATTGCAGAAAGAAGCACTGAGGCTGCTGCACTAGTCTGACTAATGAGTGCCAGTCAGTGCTCCAGAGCGGCACCGCTCTTGCCCGTCTGCAGTCTCTAAGTGATGGATAACATGAGAAGGGCCCTCTTGGGCCGTGCCTGTTCCTGTGCACTGATCTCCCAGGGATAGGGGGCTCTTTGAGAAGAGTGGGAACTCAACTTCTTTGTGACAAACTGCTTTCAGCATCCACTAGGATTGTTGGAGATGCCTAGTGCTTTTAGTGTCCATTTACAGATATATTGTTCATGAGCTTGCCAAATACCCTTTGAGTCAGTAAACTGATACTGTCTGGCGCTCTAGCATCCTGTGGGTGCACATTCTGGAAAGTCACTGCTGCTGTGTAAAGTACTTCTGTTTTAAATTGAGTACCCCTTATTTCTTGTGTGGCAGGATTAGGGGAACAGTGCTTCTTTGTTCAACTTCTCTTCTGCTACCTTGATTATGCAGGACTTGGTCAAACCTCCTCCTCAACCTTCTGATCATACAGAGAAGTCCTGGATCTTTTAGTCCCTCCTTGCAAAACTCTGTCCCCTTGATCTTACTAGTTGCTGTTCTGTGAATTTTCCCAAATGCTGCCTGTCTTGGTGCAGGGGTGGGAGCTGCACACACGAATCGGGATGGATGAAGGTCTTTTAAGCAGCAAAAAGTGTCTTGTTTCTCAAAACCCTCCCTGGTGCTGCCTAACACTTGGCTGCTGTTGAAGTTGTTGGTGATGATGCAGGAACTTTCACTGGATCAACAACCAATCTGAGAGGAGCAGAATGTACATGGACCACTTGGTCTTTTTTCTTACTCCTGCAGTTATCTACATCAAAGCTTATCTTTTTTTTTCATTTGCCTATTTAGTTTTTTTTAAAGGTTCTGGAGTTTTCTGCAACCAGAGTGGCATTTCTCTATCCAAAAGGACTTAATTTCCACCTGCTTGGAGATTCCACATTTTGTTTGAGAATGTGGATGAAGATTTCAAAGAAATCTTAAGCATTGTTCCTGCCAGTATTGCTCTGTGGGGACCTGTACTGCTGAGTTTGTTTTGGACAGGAATCAATAATCCATGCCCTTTACTTCCTGTCTTAACTTTTCGGTCAAAGAGACTTTCTATAGCAATATACTTCCTCTAAAACCTTTGTGGAAGTCCAAATGTTTTTTAGTTGTGTGTTCATTCATAGAACTCCATGGTTAGTGAAACAGGATTTCCTTTTCCAGGAAACTACTACTGGTAGGAACTACTTCTGTAGTTCTAGCTTGTCTTTTGAACAGTGGTGAAGGCTGCTGCAGCTGAAGTTCCCAAACTTCAGAACTGTGATGGGTCAGGGTTGCAACTGGCTCAACCGTGACTAAAAAAAACTTTAAGAACTGCTATCAGGCTTAGTGCAGTGATGCAGGTGCAAGCTGTAGTAAGGATTCTCAGTTGCTGAAAGTTCCTAATACTGAAGAAAACTTCTTATTCTCCCTGCAGAATGTTTGTGCATAGCTGCATATGCACTGTGTGTCCGTATAATTAACAACAACTGCCTCAACAGTGTCCTGACCTCACCTCTTCTGCAGGTGGTTGCATGGCTGTAATCAGCTCATCTGTCCGCCCAGCTAATTCAGAGTAAACTTTCAAATATTTTTATCTGCCCTATGGATCAGCTTTCCTAAAGCAGAAGCTAAATATCTTTCAGTCTCCATGTTTCCCTTCTGGAGTTTGACCTCAGACTTGTCATGCCATAAAATTTCTGCTGTTAGGACAGTACAGTGTTTCTTGCCCTTCGGTGGCGTTTGGAGGGTTGTTCAGCCTGGAACGTGTTTTTTGCTCACCAAGACTCCAGTCTTTTGTTGAAATATTCAATGAGAAGAGCGAGTTGCTTGGATTAGAAAATATAGAAAGAGTAAAAGCAGTTGTCACACAGCTTTCTGCCTTACTTGGAGACATTTCTTAAATGGAGAGGGTGGTAGTGTTTAGAAAAACAACCAACCAAACAAAAACCATATAAACCTAAATTTTGCTATGATTCCCAAAGATCTTAAAGTGAAAATGATGTTTAAGTTAACAGTTGATATGAGTTTGTGTTAAGCACAGAACACTAAGTACTGTGAAATATGTGGTTGCGTGAAAGCTGAATATGTAGAAGTCTTGCAGACATGTAGATAAAGCATTTCATTTAAAACTTACTCTTTGTGACTACGTAGAATCAAAAGTAGAATGTCTGATATGCATTGTTTTCATTTAAAATGACCATATGTAATATTGACTTTACAGGTACAGGTTAGGTGGTATGGTATTACCAACTTTTAAGGAATGGATAGAAAAAACCTTTGGAGCAAGTCTGGAGCACAAATCTACCTCTAGAGTAAGTAAATAGCTCAAAAACCAGTTCCTCTGAACATTCATCTTGGTGATCAAGACCAATTTGTCTACTAAAAATGATTTGGAAGTTGTCAGATGGCCTTGCGTGTGGTTGACTTAGAGTGTAGTAACACTGTAGAAGAGCTGATACTTGTTACGAACTGCTATATGAAACCTTCAATAGAAAAACTTCGTGTTCTCAGTCAGCTGATAATACTTTAATTGCAGTAAGTCTCTTGCAAAGTGAATTTTTGTCCTTAGTTCTAGGTGAAACTTTTAGTCAAGGGGGAATTTCATTTACAAGGACTCATGGCTGTTCACGATAACAAGTGTAGAAGATAGTGAAGTTAAAATATGCAGTGTTTTCGGTACATTTATTATAAGCAGGCTAAGCTCATGCTGTGCTTATGAGGTGACCTGCTTTGGAAAACAGTTTCTTCAGTTAGTTCAAGATTTAATTTTTGCCAAAGCAAATAATCTTTTAGGGCCTGAAAATGTGAACATGTCTTTAGTCTACTTCTGACCATTCCTCTTTTCATCTGCTATGGCTTGCAGGACAATAGAACTTTCAGGACAGTTGGGAAAAAAGAAATCTGTCTTCACCTGAGCATCTTCCTTGACTTGCATTGATTTTTGAAGTGGCAGGTGTTTGTTAAAATTCTTTTCACTAGTTGTGACTAGTGGCCTGAGAGCAGTTTTCCCCCTTTTTTACATACAGAAACATAGAAAGGAGTAAGATTAGAAGGGAGACTTCTTAAATATTATCCTGCTTACACAGTGCACTTTGCAGACCAGCTCTTTAGGAGATCGGTCAGCAGTGTGAGTGCCATCCTGTTATGTAGGAAGTTCTTATTCTAGTGTAATCTGAAATTTGTTGTAACCAAATAGGAGACCTCTCTGGAGTCTCCAGTGTAAGTCTGGACTTGTAGAATTCCTAACTATTACTGTGGGTCTTCTGTTTGGATGTCTCAGTGATGGTTTCTAGTGTGTATTGCTTTTTACTGTCTACTGTCATCAGAGAATAAAGGAACTTGGGTATAGGAACAGTAGTAGGAAAGGGACTTCTTGGCCAATAAGTCTTTCTAACTCATTTCTTGCTTGTGTTCGGTAAGACTAGAGGTTTTTTTTGCAGTGCAAGTTGTTTTCTTGCTATCACTAGCATGCAGTAAATGTTCCTGCTTCCCTGATGCTCAAAGCTTCATGAGTTCTCTGCTTATCAACAGAAGCAATTAAAAGTTAGTTCAAGTAGGCTTTATTCCAGCCTTCCAGTATATGAATCTCATTCAAATAGCTCAGTCCTACAAGAATAAAGGTATATTTTTCAACTGACATTGTTATAAATAGCTATTATAAGTGAATTATAGATTATAAGTGAAAAGTTCCTGCCTTCTTCAATAACTTTCTTGCAGAAAGCACAAAGCTGAGAAATGGTCAACCTCTTAGATGTCGTCTGGGATCAGTGTTATTGTGGGCCAGTACTTGCAGTGTTGCAGTAACAGGTCTACCTTTGTCTCTCCAAGACTTGATTTGTTGAGGATACTTTCCTTAAGGAAATTAACTTATCTGAATAGATGAGTCTGTTCAGCGTGAACATAGACTTCCCTAGAAGATGCCCCAAAACCAAGTTTAGAGAAGAATCATTCAAACACAATACACATGAAATCTGATCCTGGCTTCCTCTGTGCTTATTGTGTTAAGTTGTCATCTCTTAGAAGCAATGTGCTTTTCTTGAAGCTTGAGGCTCTTTGAGGCTTCAAGACAGCCGAGTAGCTGCCTCATGCAGATGTTCCTTAAAGAATTATCCCTGTAAGTACTTTCAAAAATCTCAACATATGTTATTTCTGTTGTAATGGGCACTGTTAGGTAACTAGGCAAGTTGCATCGTCACGCAACCTTGTTACCTGAGCACTTTCCTTTTGAAGGTTGTCTGCCTTCCTGTAGGTGTCTTACTGCAAGAGCCAGCCCCTTCAGTAGACTGGAGGGTGCCAGATAAGAGATTATTAATCTCCATGTTCTCCTTAATTAGCTTGGGGAAGTGCTGTTGTGCTCGAAGGTTTTGTCTTAACAATTCACTAATAACATGACAGCAGAAAGTGTAGGCTGGGTAGAACAAAAATACATGAAGCCCTTCCTTCAAGGGCAGGATACTTTCACGAGTGAATGCATTTTTTTTATAGAAGGCTGAAAATTTAAGAAATGAAAAAAAAATCAGCTTTTACTTGTCAATAAGCATAAGCTACTTCAAATAAGAGTCTACATAATTAAAAGAGAAGCTTTCTTGTATGTAATACTTGGTCTTTGGTAGCAGGATTTTAAACAAGCTCATTTGGTGTCTTTAGGCAGTTTATACTATTTTCTGTTGACTTTCAAACAATTTCAGGAATGCCCTTTCATTTCAGTAGGAGCTGGTGTCGCTTAACTTGCTAGGGTTGTCTTTGTGTTGAAATTCCAAAAGACCTGCAGCGTATGCGTCAGCTGGTTTTGTGCAGCTAAGTTTTTCAGGAGTATTAAAAAAAGATATTGAAAAACTTTATTCTGTTCTTGACTCTAATAATTAGAAGATACTTATTTTTCCCCAAATAGGAATGCATTGAAGTATAGACATTTGAGGTTTTCAGACATAAGATTAAAATTTTATATTCAATTAAATAATACCTTTTTTAAAGGTCACATGTAGTGTACGTACTTCTTTAGAGAAGTAACGCATGGGAAAAAAAAAGTGTGAATAAACCTGAAACTGCCTCTATTCATTATACTAAAAAAGCTACTTTTTTGAATTTTCAAAAGTGAGTCTACCTTTTTAATGAACTTCTTGTTTTGTAGGCAACCTTAAATATTAATGATGTACCTCCATCCATCGTAAATGAAGAATTCCTTCAGGATCTTAGGGCCACTAAAATCTCATATTCACAGGATGCAGAAGATAGGGTATTCAGAGCTCATGGTAAGAGAATGTCATTTATATAACTGTGCTTTTAGATACTTCCTGTTCTAACATCTTAATTTGTTATTTGGATTTTAGGTCACTGCCTACATGAGATATTTGCACTCAGGGAAGGAATTTTTAAGCGAATTCCTGATATAGTTGTCTGGCCTGGTAAGCTTTACTTTTTGTTTTCCCTTCTGATCTGGGAAATTGTTTCTTAAACTCTGCATTCTTGTTATGGGGAAACTCCTAAAGGAGTCTTTTCCATGAGTGGTAACAATAATTATTTAACATTTGGATTACTAGTTTTACCTGGGAAATCCCAATACTCCCAATGTTGCCATGAGGAAGTCAAATTCATTGTTAAATGTAGTTGAAGATTTTTGGCAGATGAATTGGAATGCATTCAAAAAAGAGTATGACCAGCAACTCTACTTTTGAAACTGAATGTTAGCCAGGATAAAACAGATGTGGTCTTCATGTTTCAGAGGAGACTTTTCTCATTTCAGATAAATTGGGTATCCCACTGTAAAGGAGCTTTAAACTTAACTTACTGTCCGATGCTTCTAGGATGTTTGCTAGGAAGTCGCAATCCATGAGTATAACAAGGCTGTTTTTCTCCCAGGAAACGAAAGCTATAGCTTTTTCTTTAAAGGAATATGATTGTTTAAATCTGAACTTCACTCTCAACTCTGATACTTCTGAGCCTGGTTTATATTTACTACCTAACTGCCTTTGAAATATCTTCCCTGCTGGTGCTCCTGCTTATTCAGCCTGCTTTGTAAACACAATTTTTGTTTGTTTCTGTGTGTTATCGTCGTTTTTTTTCTTTTTAGTTTGCCATGAAGATGTAGTTAAAATTGTGGAGTTGGCCTGTAAGCACAATCTCTGCATAATACCATTTGGTGGTAAGTATTAGCAAATCTCAGTCTGTTTAACATCACTAGTTAAAATGTACTTGAAATAAATTTTGTATTCAAAGTACTTGAGCTTGATACCTTGGGGGATGAGGGATATTTAAGCAAAAAGCTTTCTCTTTTGTTGTGGGTATTGTATCTGGTGGTGTTGCTCTCGAGTGTTTTATGTGCTTGGTTCATTGGCACTGTGTCTGCACTTGATATTGCCTAAAAGGGATTCTTATGGGACCTTGCTGGTACCTTCCTCTTACAGCTTTTGTAGGCTTTGAGAAGTCAGAGGGTTCGCAGAGGCTGTTCTGTTATATAATAAAGATGCATTAGAAAGCTCCATAGAGGTTTGCTATTTGGTTTTATGCGTCCGTTTTTATACCCTCCCAAAAGTTTCATACTTGATTTAAGGTACGTATTGTATTCCTGTATTAAGGAGATTTCTTCAGCTTTTGAGATAGGAGCATTAATATCCTTGTAATTCTGTCAGTTGTTATTTAGAAAACAACTGTTCCTTGGATGACTTTGATATTGCCCTACTTTAATATTCTGTTCTGAACTTTATTGTGAGCAGTGAGGTGCTAGCCACAGACAAGCAGCATAAAGAAAGTGATCTTTAAGTTCAAAACATGAGAGGAAATAGAACAGATTGCGTGTAATATTCTAAGGTAACTTCTATTAATCAGTGTATTTTTTCCATATTTTCAGGAGGAACAAGCGTCTCTAGTGCTCTTGAATGTCCTGAGGAAGAAAAAAGAACAATTGTCTCCTTGGATACATCACAAATGGTATGTAGTGCCTCTATAAGAAACAAGCATGTTGAAATTGAAAGCACCCTATAGCTACTTAAAATGACGATCAGTGAATGATGTTTGTGCTTGATGTAGGAATAAAGAGTTAGAAATATTATGTGTACTATGCTTGATTAAATTCTCCTTTAACTCAAATGGTATTTTGATGTTAGTCTTATACTCTGTATGATCAGAAGCCACCATTCTTCATACCATTGTATGATAGAAAGTAATAGCCAAGGGTAAGTGAAAGCCTAGCAGGAAGTGGTTTATTGTAAACTTCACTGTTTGTTTTTTTGCAGACTAAAAAAAAATACTTGAACATTGAAGACTGAGATGGCCTAAGATCTGTAACTCAACTCGGGAAGGCTTAGCTTACCAAAGACTAGATTTCATATAGAGGGCATCTTGAGAACGCGAAGTTCACGGCTTCCTGGCGTTTTGGAAAAAAAAAATCTAGTTCTTAGTGTCAGTTTTCTGTTCTCAGCTTTCTGTTATGAAGAATTCTTTATTTGTAAATTCTCTTTGGAGATTATGCAGTAGAGAGACCTCACCAATGGCTCTATATCCTTAATGTAAGGCTGAGCTCCCACTGAGCTTTTTGCTTCCTTCAGCCTGAGAGTAAGGTCTGGATTTTGGGGCTTTACCCATTCAGTGGTGATTGGGTTAGGTGAGCTGCTTCTCACTCTTTCTGGCTACAAAATGAGCTTTCTTACAAGAGTGGTAGATAAACACTGAAGGCAGCTACTTTATCATTTGGGCATCTTTGTGAAAGTGAAATCTGAAGAGTACAATATTAGAGAAAATATCTTTAAATGATAATTTAATCAGGCCTGTAAGATGCCTCATTCCTTATCATTGAATAAATTGAGGGAAATGGAAGTTAGAGTTGTTCTTCTTCTATGCAATATGGATACATAATATAAAAATACTTAAAAAACAGAAATGAAATGGAATGCCTTTTTTGATCTGGTATTGCACTAAATGTTTCAGAATGAGCCTCACTTATCATTTTCATGAAATCTGTGCATTTTAATACCAGCTATTAATATGACTTCAAATAGACGGGCATAAAAATAGGAAAGCTTCTGCCTTTAAGTAGGAGATTAGCAGTCTTCTGCAGCAGAAAACTTCTGAACTTTTTTTGTGGTACTTCTTGGGAATCTTGTTTCTTAATACTTCCCCTACTTAGGGGCTGTAAGTTGTGCTACATGGAAGCTGTCTATCTAGCTGTGACGTCTACAGGACATCTGTACCTGGAAACCTGAAGAGTGGACAAAGTTGTTTTTGATAGATGAAGCTTGATGCAGCTTCTGTCAATAGCTTATGCTCTGTGCCATATCTGAGCTCTCTAAAACAAATAAAAAAAAAAATGAAATCACGTTGAAACCACTAGCACTGCACTTGCTGGGTGAGCAGGTGGATGCTGCCTGGGAGATGATGCTACGTTCTGGGTATACCTGCAGTTCTGTGTCCTTCACTGCTCTTAATGCCTTGTTGAAACTGAGCAGTGTAGCCTCATTGAGGGAGACAGGCATGTCACGTCAACTGCTTGAATATTCACACTTTCTTTGCTCCAGAACTTACAAAGAATTGTTACTACCTCTTCCCTCTGTCTATTAATAGCTTAAATTTATTTTCATAATGCTGCTTTTTCTAACCTGTAGTCCATGTTGACTAGATAATAATCCTGAGTGTAGAGGGAAGTTGGAGGTTTTGACTTGCTTTATGTGAAGTGAGCTAAAGCTGAACTTGCATTTCTTTTCTATTTTGCCTGGATTTTTTTCTCCTTCACATGGATTGTTCTTTTTGACAGTGATTCTTAGGGTGGCATGTAATTCACATTATTTGCTGCTTTCCTGTTTAATAGAATATGCTAATGGGACAATGAATGTTCCCATCAGGCAAAATGATGCAACTTTGTAAATATTTTAATTTTCTAAAGTACTGATAGCATGTCAGAGTTTATTTCCTGCTTCTAGTGTAATGTATCAGTGCCCAAGAGCTGAAGTGGATTATTGCCTGCAATCTACTTAACCCACAATACCTACTCAGGAATACTTTCTTTGGTGCACTCTTAATGTCTAGATATGTAGATTCAGATAACTTCAGTTGTTTTAATTGTGAGAAAAAAAATTGTATCATTCATTTTTGTAAGAACTAACTTAATTACTTCTGGCTTTTCTACTTGGCTTCTCTAAACACTACCAGGGTAAATTTTGACTAACAAGTATAGTGTTATTTATAGTACTATTAAGTGACTATACACTATACAGTGTAATATACACTTTACAAGTGTATGTTAAGTGAATATAGTCACTTTAGTGACTTTACAAACTGTAACCTATCATGTAACTGTTTGAGGAGATGAAGGAGCTCAACTTCCACTGCTGTCACAAGTAGAATTGTGTTAAATTTTATGTGCAAGTATGCAGGCTATGTAGTTTTTTTGCAACAAGTAAACAAATCCTTAATACTGGTTCTTATTTTTGACTTGTTTTTCAACAGAATCGGATTCTCTGGATAGATGAGAAAAACTTGACAGCTTGTGTAGAAGCTGGCATTGTTGGGCAAGATTTGGAAAAACAGGTATTTAGAGTCATCTGGAGTTTCTTCATATTATCCTTAACGTTGCTCCTCATATCTTGCCAAAATCATTGGATTTATGGTATATTTTCATGCAGGCACTGAGCTACTAAGCATTAAATACATGGTTGTGAACTATATTATACTGGATGCTGTATTTGATATATGTATATTAAAACTATTGTTAGCTCTATCTATAGAAAATGTGCAGTAATAAGCTGACAATTGATAGGCTGTAAGAGTGCACATCTTGCACATCTTAGCTATGTCTTTTTGTGATTTTTAAGCACTTCACTTTGAAGTGCTATCACGTCACTGTTGTTCTATGGCAAATGTTTTAATTATTTTAGCTAGGGGCAGAGTTTCCTTGGAGGGGTTGTAACATATAGCAGGGTGTGATGCTGGTCATGGTGCTTAAAGTTCTCTAGAGCAGAGCTGAGGGAGTTGAAAACATGGATCTCAGTAGAAAAAGTAATCATTTCTCAGTGTTCTTTGGATGCTTTTAATTGATTTATCAGACAAGCCATAGCATCTTCTCAGAGTCTTCCCAGTGTTCCTCTGTAATCAAGCAAGCTGCAGATATTTGCTACTGTTCCTCAGGAGGGACCCGTTTGTTCATGAACTGTTAGAGGATTTCTAGAACTTGCCCTATTTGACAGCAATATGCCATCTAAACTTTTTGAAGGGCCTTAATGCACTTTTTAAATATGCAAAAACTTGCTTGAAAAGTTTCTTTGGAACATCTTTTCACCCTCCTTTCCTGTTTTTGGATGGATGGAAGAGGAAGAGAATTTGTAAAGCTTTATTGACAGAGCAATAGACACCCATAGAGATGGGTTTTCATCTCTAGCTAGATTGTTACAGTTAGTGCAAACTGGTTTCAAATGCACTGAATACAGTTTTTTATTGTGAGACTGCTGGATCTCAGTTTCTGTCAGCCTGCTTTGGCACAGCAATTTTGAGGGTGTTCGCTGGACCTCAGGTGCTGTGCAGATGGTAAAGCCAAACTAATACAGAAAAATGAGAAACAAGTGACTACTTAATGCACAGGAATGCCTGATCTGCATCACAAATAGTTGACAGCATTGCATGCAGGAAGCCCAGACAGATGGCTGTATATTAAAACACATCACTCCTTGAGAGAATTAAGTACAAGCAATTTGGTCACACTTTCCATAGACCTGCTGCATATCATATTAGGATAGAAGGAACAAGAGATTAAGTGCCTTATTTATTGGCAATGTTTGTGTAAAGTTGGCAGTTACTTGATTATTTTTTCCATATGCACTTGAATTGTACCTTCTTACAAGCAGTAGTATCTGTTTTAAAATGGGGGGAAGATTACAGGTGATTATACAGCACAGCATGTGCAGGGTAGAAGCAGAAGCATTTTGCATTGCACTTAAGTATGAAAGCAAAACACATAAGTTTGACTGCATAACTGATGGTGGAGGTGGTAGGATGTTTCTTGGTATTAATACTCCCAGGCTCAATATTTTATTCCTTTAAAGTAAATGCAGGCTCTATGTAGCATGTATTGTTTCCTTCCTTCAGCTTGCTGAAAGTGGCTTCTGTACAGGCCATGAACCAGATTCCATGGAATTCAGTTCCCTTGGAGGATGGGTAGCAACACGAGCATCAGGCATGAAAAAAAACATCTATGGAAACATTGAAGATCTGGTAAATATTTCTAATGCTTGTTCTGATTCATTTTCTTGATGGTTTGAGGGCCATCACAATTTTTGTAATGACTATGGTGGAAGAAGGAGGGTGAATTGCAGTTGTGTTAACAAGCGGTACGGTCTTGGCATCCAATTTGGCGGAGGTGCTTGTTTGCTTGCTTTTGGTATTACTACTGATAGTACGTAGCACTGACATAAAAACAGGCCTGATTTTTTTTGGCGCTCTGTGGCTGCCTTATCTGTTGTGTATTCTTGAAGCAGTCACGTTGGGTCAGCCCTTTCTGTCAGCAGGCTGGTTCTCTTACCACCTTTGCCCCCTAAGCTGCTTTTTTTCACATTGGCAAGCTGAGCTGATGGGCCCTGTGGGTACCCAAGCGCTAAACGTGGCATCACCACGTGGCGTGCAGAGTCGTGAAGAAAGACTGGGATGGCAGCATTCTGCCCTAAATTCCTTTTAAGATACCAACCCAAGTAATATAGGCATATCATCGATTTTTAAGAAAAAAACTGCCTTTTTTGGTGTCATTTATGAATAAAGCTGAAAGTAATAAACCTGGAAAGAAACACCTAAAAACGAATGAACAAAAAGAACCCTTTAGCCTTACATATAAATTTATATGTATATAATATATAATTCATTTCACAAAGCTGTCTTCTCTTTCCTGTAGTAGAAATATATTTCTGTAGCAACTGATGACTGAATGAGATTAGCTTTCTTTATCAAGCTTAATTTAAACAACAAAACGTGTTTCTCCTGCTTAAAAAAAGTTTTTTTTTTTCCTGTTAGGCCTTGTATATATTCTGGATTAAAATTCTAGTGTACAAAGAAAGTACTGTCATATTGAGAGAAACAAAGTGGTTTTAGCCATGGCTGTGTGCAATCAACAGTTAATTTCATTTGGCAGGGACCTGGGAGCAATCTGTTGTGTTGGCAAACTGTATTGCATTAGAAATAATGGTTAACAGTTCTCTGTTATCCCAAAAGTTTTTAGGGCAGCCTGCAGAACATCTAAAGCCTCCAAAGCTGAACTATGTCAAGCTTAATAGGAATTTTATAGTAAATGACTATTATCATTAAAAAAGAAAATCTATGCTTAATGCTACAACATGTAATCATTGTATATTGTTTAAACAGGTGATTCATATAAAAATGGTAACTCCTAGAGGGATCGTAGAAAAAAACTGTCAAGTACCTCGCATGTCAACAGGACCTGATATCCACCACTTCATTATGGGATCTGAAGGTATAAACACAGTAATACCATATAACTGCATCTTAATTCAGCTTCTGTAATGGCTTTGTGATTTGAGTATGTCTAACACTGTGGCTTTCAATGTGTTTATAGGTGACATTCTGCAGACATGGATTTCTTATGTTGTGATAACACATTGAGACCTTAATTAGGGCCATAAAGTTATGTAGCTGTGCAGTTACTCTGTATTTCTAGTAACAAACCGTGTGATTTAGAGGGTAGCTTGTAAGTGGGTTTTTTCTTTTTAGCTGTGTAAATTGTCAGGGATAAATCATCTAGCAATTCGGTGTTTAATTCTGGAGACTTCTAACTTACGTCAACTTAAAACTTGTTTAACAGTTGCTAATAAGTTGGGTAACTTGAAGTGCATCTTGAAGCACTTCACTACCTCTTTTTTCTTTTTCCCTGAAGGAACTCTTGGAGTGGTTACTGAAGTTACAATAAAGATTCGCCCAGTGCCCGAGTACCAGAAGTATGGCTCTGTGGTCTTCCCCAACTTTGAAAGAGGGGTGGCCTGCTTAAGGGAAGTGGCAAAGCAGGTAAAGACTTTATACAAGAATACACATTCTAGTGTTGTCCTGAGTGCAGTGCCAAGGAGAGGCTGATGCTCCAGTCTGCCTGCCTTGGCATTGGGTAAAGATTTGAGAGCCTATGTAATGTGCTAAATACTTGCATGCCAAAGATCTTTAGATGTTATAGTCCAAAGATGCTTTGAGAAGTGAAATATTTTGTTGAACTATTTTGAATAGCGTTAGACATTTCTTACTGTAACTGTATTCTTACTGCAATTGTAATAAAATAAGAAGATTTTTAGCCTTAAACTGTATTTTGATAGAAAAGAATAAGAAGTATAGTTATCAAATGCAGACTTATCTTGTCTGATAGGTCTTCTATTGAAAATGCATGGAAAAGTCCACTTGAAGGTTGTCGTATAGTAGTGAGTGGATGCTCTTTATAGAGTATCTTTCCAATTCTAGAAAGATATTTTGTGTATCTATCTGACAGTTTTTTTCATGTTGCTGAACCTAGTGAGGTTCTGGTACACTGAGTTCTAAAGACTGTATTATGTAGATATCTGTGTGTAAAAACCGTGTGAACACAATTTTACTGAAATGCATGACAGTGTTTTTAATTCTTCCCTGTCCTTCCTGCAACTTTGCCCTCAAGAGATGTGCTCCTGCCTCAATTCGCCTTGTGGACAATGCACAGTTTCAGTTTGGTAAGTTCATTTATCTTGTCTCAAATGTATACCTGTTTCTAATGGCCCTCTCTTTTTTCAGTAGTTAAAGTAGCTCAGTTGGCCTTTTTCAGTCAAAAGTAGACAGTAATGAACCCCAAGGTCAAGCTCCAGACAGTGCCATAATGCTAACTGTCTGTGAAAATCCATCTTTTGCTCTGGAAATGCATGATTGGGTACATCCTCTGCAGATAGATACAGAAGACTTTTGGGACATATTCCTTGTTATCACAATTGTATACCAATTTGTTTGGTAAAAATTTTAACTGTTTTAAATACAGAAATAGAACCATGTCGGACATGCAGAGTGATCATATTTGAGCGCCTCTTAGAGGAAATGATCAGACTAAACTGTAGCAGCTTTGTGGAAAAAAGCAGTATTCTGGCTCAGAATACTTTCGAAGAGTCCCTGAAATTCTACCGTATAAAGAGGTGATAGTTTACAGTGCATCAAGTTCTTGCTAAGACTGTTGTATTTTGATTGTGCTGTCATTGAAAATACCAAATCTGACCTCCAAAACCGATGTTGTAATACCATTTGGAAGAGTCGGTGATGAAACTTTACTTTTAAGTGCCTTTATTCCAATGGTATTGAGGAAACTGAACACTTTTGTTCACAAAGTCAAGGTCCCTTTTTAAAGGAAAAAAATAGAAGTAAATTGAGAACCCACAAACCTTGCTGCTTGCTCTGGCCTTTTTTTTGTTGCACTGTTTCTCTGACACTGGTAGCAGCAGGCAGATGATTCTGTGCTTCTTTTTAACTGAACACAATTACAGCAAAATATAAGCTTTGAAACCAACAGTTAACCTCCAAAATCCAATGTTCCACTTTGCAGTTTTGATCTGAGGTTGTTTGGTTACCCATGAGAGCTTTAGGTTTACTGAGATAAATCCACTTGCATTTATAGTTGTGGTTTAATAAATTCATCTCCTTTCATTACCTTATTGGTGCTGTTTTTTCCTTTTTGCATACTTAAACATGTTGATCTGGATACTTTTGGGGTTTCCTTTTCTCTGCATCTTGTACAAGGGAGAGCCCCTCCTCGAAGAGGGGTGAGGGGGGTAACCAGTTACTGAAGTTCTTGCTTTATTCAGGAGGAAATATTTTGAAGTATTTTAGAAGGAAGTATCATGTAAATGGTGCATAACTTTTTTTATAAATTGGGCTCTCAGCATGCAAGCCAGATGCACGACTGCTAAAGTGAAGTAGTTACCGGAGTTCAGAAGTTGCTTGTAACTGAAAACAATGGAACAAATAGTAAAAGGCTTTCATCTCAATTAAACCCAGTCTTGAGGCAGAGATGTTAATTTAACAGACTCCAAGACACCATTTATATATCCTGGTAATTGTAGTTCTCTGTATGTGATTAAGGAAGCAATTACTAGTTTTATGTAGGAAATTTTGCACAAGTGACATAACCGTTAAAGGAAAAATTGCTTAACTCCTTGCTTGTACCACTTTTGGCTGTTGCTTTCAGTGCTTTTGGCATAACTTTAGAAAGGTCACTGGTTTTGTTTAGCTTTATAGAATAAAGTCTAATGAAGTGCTTTTTAAACAACTTTCTATGTACCGTGTACTTGTAAAGATTTAAACCAGGTCAGCCTTAGTTACATCTCTGCATGAAGTAGTGTTAAGTGGAATATTCATGGAGGTGCATACATGCCTTTTAAAAAATTAATAAAAGCCTCTTCGTAAATCAGTTTTCCAAATGATTGGAGAAAAGTGATTCTTGCTTTCCATACCAAATATTTCCTTTGTTTGATGGTAGGGCTAGGAGTTTTAAGATGACTGTTTGCCTAAACGCACTTTTTTCCCCACTTCTTTTGCCAAAGGTCATGCTCTTAAGCCACAAGTTGCTTCCATTTTTACATCATTTTTGGATGGACTGAAAAAATTCTACATCACAAAGGTACCTGGTTGGGGTTTTGATACTTTTGGGGACTTTTCATGCTGTTCATGGAGTTTGAGATTGTTGTTGTGCAGTCTCCAGTGGAGCGGAGATGATGAGTGTAACAGACACATCCTTCAATGTAGGAAATTGCACATCAGTTACCTGGACAATATCAAGGTATTTTAATCCAAAATAAGATTGTCTGTTTGAGCAGTTTTTCCCTGGAGCTGATCTCTCCTGTGATGTCTGTAGATAAGTGCCTTGTCTAAGAATGAGTATGTGGCAGAGCAAGACTAGAACCAAAATGTGTGATTTAGAACCCATTGGTCCTTACTTAATACTGCTGGAGTGAGGCTAGCATTTCACAATTTTCGTGTATCTCCCCACATTTTCTCAAGACGCAGCTTATCTTGCTGTTGTGCTAAGCTAGAAATTTGCAAGAACCTCAAGTTATTTTGTTGAGTTTTCAATATAGTTTGTTCTTTCTTGTAATTCGTTCAAATAGGTGCCTGTCTTTAATTCAGAATTAGTGGATTTAAGAATAATTTCACCTAGACTTGTATACTAGCTCCCCTGTTTTGTTACTGATTTTTTCCCTAAAATATACTTGCAAAGATTTTTACACAAATGCAAGCATTTTAATGTAGTAAACAATTACTGCTTGTTCTTTGAAGATAATCAGCAATATCAGATTAAAATGATTTCTTTACTGTGTGCTCCTAGCAGAACAGGCATCTAAAAATATCTTCAGAGAACAGACAGGACTGAGAAGGTTTAGTGGCTTGCATGGATATTTCAGCAGAAAGTGCTCTGGGCTTCTCTTGCTTGGAAACCATGTTAGCTTTAGAGATGTCCTGGGAATAATTGTACCTCCTCTCTAAGCTGTTGTAACACAAGAATATTCAAAGAAATGAGTGTTTCAGCAATACAATCTTTATCGGGTTTGCAATTGTAATCCCTGCAAGCCATATCTACTGCAACAGCTTTACCACTTACCAAAGAAAATTGTATTGCAATCCCAACATCTGGAAGAATATGAAAAGCACCAGGTAACACCGCAGAAAATCAGAGTTGGTGACCAGTTTGCATTTCTGCTTTCTCTAGTAGGGCATAGACCTCTGGAGTGCACAAGCAACTCACTTCAGTAAAACTGCCAGCTAGGAGGGGAGATGAGTGTAGAGAAAGGAACAGTTTTGATGACCCTGCTGGGGCTGCGCTTGCCATGTGCCCTAAGGACAAACCACTCCATTCTACAGAGGAGTAGCGGCATCCTTGGCAACCCCCAGTTGCTGTTCATCTCTGAACTGTTTCCCATAATAAATTTGTGGTCTGAGTCTATGGGTTGTAATGACCCTTTAGGCCCCTTACTGTATGAACACTTCTGGTGCCTTGGGGGGTCCCAGTTCAGACAGTCACATACGAGTGTTTGCAAAGGCTCTAGGTATTTTGCCTGTCGCCAGTTCACACTGTACTCACTCTCCAATGTCTCTCAAAGAGAATTGTGTTGACTGATTATTGTGGTAGAAAGATGGAGCAGAAGACTAGAATAAGATTTAGTTAACATTGCAATCTAGATTTCAGGAAGGATGGAGAAAAATATAACTCAGTAATTCACAGCATCTAATTAATCAAAGAGGTATCTAGAAAACAAGCAGTGCTCTTACTCTTTGGACTGCTCAAAGATTTGGTTCTTGCCTCTTCAACTCTTCCTTCTGGAACAAAGCCATGCAAGCAAGATGACTGCATGGCTGTTAAACCTTTCATGCAGATTTCCTCTGACTTCCACTGGGGTATGCTCTCTGCACAAGTTTAATGGTTATCTTCCCTCCTTTCCACTGTGTTTTCCCTGGTTTAGAGGTTTTTCTATGGTATGCTCCTACAGACCATGACCTAAAGCGTGTTTTTTCTTCTTATTGCAGTTTAAAGGATTTGATCCCAACATGTTGTGTGTAGCCACCTTACTCTTTGAGGGTGACAGAGAGAAGGTTCTTCAACATGAAAAGCAAGTCTATGATATTGCCACCAAGTTTGGGTATGCTTTTCAAAAAACTTTCATATGAAGCTGCAAGTTAAATAAAGCGACTCTTTTTGTAGAAATTGCTGTATGGATTTGTTCTCAGTTTACCAACTGTGTGAATAACTGATTAGGTAAAGTCCCCTTTAAATATAGTTTGTGCTAATTCCAAATAACGGTTAAACTTACTGAGGTACTTGAGCTATTGATAATAGTGCAAAAAGTTTTGATTAAATATACAGTTGAAATTATTAGACCATGAGCTAGCCATTATAATTATTTATAGACTTGAAAGCTGCTTGTTTTGCAATGCTAAAATAAGCTTTTTTACTTTAGCTGCAAAGGGGTGAAGACAGAGTCATAAAGGTGATACTTAACATTTTTCAGAATCAACATCAGAATGTGAATAGTTTATTTTTAACAAAATATTTCCTTTTAATTAAAGGAATTTGATGTATATATCCCAACCACCCTGTCCCAGAAACCTTTTTATACTCTTAAAGAACAAGGAACAGAAAACACTACAATATTAGGCTGAGTAATGATTGAGAGGTTTCTGTCCATCCATTTTGGTTGATTATAAGAGTGACTGACAAGGGCAATCAAGAGTGTCATTTGTCAAAAACATACCTTTTTATTTTTAAAAACAGTATTGCAGGTATCTTAACTATTTAAATACACAGAAATGCCTTAACTGTTTCTAGAGTATTTTTTTCTGACACTTATGCTTTCATTCTGCCACTTAAGTGACTTAAGTTTCACGGGGGCAGTTTGGTATCATTCAGTGATCCCTTTTTTGAGGATGTGGGGAATGTGGAGAGGAGTTCAGGTTTTTGTTCACATATAACCTTTTGAGATCTTAAATTAGTAGCTTTGCTGCTGTGACCTGCGAGCACACAAGTACCCAAAGCCAACACATTCTCAGAAAAGTAATTGCAGGTATTAGTGTAAGTGAACATCAAGGATGTACTCTGCAGTTTTTCCTCTGCTTTTTCATGAAGCCGAAACACTTAACATGACCTCAAATGTGAATTTACTGTTTAGTCCTCTTTAATTCTTCACAGTTCTATCTTTATTCAGTGAAGATCTATGTTGAAATAAGTTGTCATTTCCACAGAAGAAAACAAAATTGCCAGTCTATTATTTTCCAGGGAGATGAATGTTTCTGAGAATTTTAGGTTATCATCACAATGCAAATATATTTAAGTGGTACTTGTCTGTACCTGCTATGCAAAAGATAAGTTCTCAACCATGAAAACAGTCCAAAGTTAAACCTGAGATGACTCACGGTTAATCAGGAAGCATAATAAATTCTGTTCTTAGCTGCAGCCTGACTGCAGCTCTAATTTACTGTCACTCCTCCCTGTCTGTGACAGATTTGTACAATAAGAATAATTAAGAAACCCTCACTGTGTTGAAGTGGCCCTCTTCAGGTACTGTTCTACCAGCTGGGGAGCATGCAGCAGCTCTGTAACGATGAAGCGTAGCAGCTGTTAGCAGATTGGCAGGACTACAGCAAAGTAACAGATAAATTTTCATGTAAATTGGAGAACTTGAATCTACTTCAATTTTTAAACTATTTAAATTATAAAAGAAGTAGGAGAAATTAGTCATTGTAGTTTATTAAACTTTGCAAAACATCTGTAAATAGACTCTGAAGCTGTTTTATATATATTTATATATGTATAAAGGTTTATATGCTTCTGTAATTAAGCAATTAGTCTGTTAATATAGAAATATTAACATCTTATTCTTTAAAAAGCTTATATGGGAACAGCTTCACTGATTTAGGCCAAAGATCTGTTTAGCTGAATAATGTCTGAGTGGAAGATGTCTAAGTACAGTGTGTTAAACTAATACAGTTTCAATATTGGTCTGCAGTATAGTGCTTCCTGAAAAGGTTTAATTTCTAGATGTGTTCTTCACTTTATTAGGTCTGAGGTAAGTATACCATATATGCTGCTTCAAATTATTTTCTTTAGATCATAGAATCACAAAGGTTATAGAACACCAAAGAGTGTATTCCTCATGTCCGTGCCTTTTCCACTGCCTCCAGAGTAGTGATGTCTGTCGTGTTGCTGCAGTTACCCCCTTGTTACAGGGCGAAGGTGAAACTGAATCCAGAAAACATCATCTCCAGATGTTTGATCTGATTTGGTTGTGTCTCGAGTCTTCAGAATAGTGCAGTCTGCCTTCTGTTGAATGTAGAATTATTGCTGTTAAAAGCAGAAGACTGTCTAAGGGGGGAGCTTTATTACAGCAATCTTAATATTGAAATTAACCCTTATTTTCTAGATAAGCTGAAAGAATCTGATTAAGGTTTCTAAATTATGTAGTCATTGCTACATAGATTGTTTTTGTATTATAAATTGTCATCGGTCCAGATTTAGCTTTAGTTACTGATTGCACTGAAGCAGACCGACAATCTCTGTAGTTTCAGGCATATTTTAGCTGAGCTGGTGGAAAGGATCCTCTAAAGGATGTTGATTTACAGATGTCTGCTATGAAGTTCATCCTACCAAAATCTGCATTTTTTTTTGAGATTGTTTTTGGTTCTGCTTTCCAGAGAAACTATTCTGCATGAGCATGTCAGTGAAGGGAATAAAATGCCATTTCAAAATAAGCATAGGGACCCCATAGTTTAACTGTTTTAGCATAGCTTTGATGTGGTTAAATTTGTGCATGTATTTGATTCGAGTATTGATTTTTTTTTTATTTTTTTCCCCCATATTTGTAATTCTTTTTTGAAACCTGTGAATATATTGCTGAAAAGCTCATTAACTTTCATTTTTTTGCAGTGGCTTGGCAGCTGGAGAAGATAATGGACAGAGAGGATATATGCTGACATTTGTTATTGCTTACCTTCGGGTAGGTCACCTTTCATTGGCCTACTGAAATTTCTGTTGATTACGATATTAAACCCTAAAGATGTGTTTTTCCAAGATACTTTTATGAATTCTAACTGCAAATTGCCTTGTTATATTCTCAAATTTCTCAATCTTCAGCTCTGTAGTGCTTGTTTATAACATTTCATTTATAAAAAGCACCATAAAACATTGAATTATGCACCTCTTAAGAATATAGAGTGTTGTTAGTAAATGCTAGGGAAAATGATTTTGAAGAATCACTGACAAGTTGCTAAATAAACAAGGTCAGTCTTAAAATATCCAGGAGCTGAAAGTAGTGGTTGAGGTCTCAGCTTTTCTCTGTCAAAATACTCATGTTCTTTTTCAGCTCTTTCTTTTTGGGCATCTGCCTATGGCCATGGTTTGAATCTGAATTTCAGGAGAAGTTAACATGAGTCTGACTGCAGTTGCTTTTAGGAGTTTAAGTTCCACTGTCTTTTTAGAGATTTATCAGAATATGCTGAACATCTTTAGTGTTATGTTTTATTTTGCTCTTACAGTTTGGAGCAAATCATTTAAGTCAGCCTTTGTTAGCAGGCTAAATGGGAAAAATGATTCTTGTCTGTGGTCATGACACCAAAATACTGAAGTCATTTGTGTATTGGAAGTTATCATAACGATTGACTACTGTAACTGGGACAGCTGGATGTTTTTCTAGATGGACTGTTTCTGCTTCTTATAGAAATTATCAACTTGAAGAAGTACTAACTAGGTATCCTTCACTGTAATCCCAGACGTAAGTGCTGAATGTTATTGATAAATTCCTTTCTCTGTTTATTAGGACCTGGGCCTGGATTACTATATAATAGGAGAATCATTTGAGACATCTGTTCCTTGGGATAGGTAAGCTTGTACCTGATTTTACTCAAATTACTGCTAACTCATACATGAGGAAACTTAATTTCGTTTTATATATAGTAGAGGTTTGCTGATGGGCCTCTAAAATCTTGCACCTGCATGTTCTTGCTAGAGTTCCTGGCAAATTACATCTTGGGGGTTGTGTGCACAATGTAGGCAGGTATTCAATGACATTTCTATTTAAGGGCTAGCATACTGTAACAAAACCAGGACTTTAAAATGCCCAGGCTGGGAATGGGGGAAGTGACTACAGTAAGAGATCTGTTTAAGCAGCTGCATGTGTGTGGAACTGGCAGTTTATTTCAAACAGAAAAGTTTCTAACAAAGCTCGTAAGTTTATGCAGATAGATTTGACAGTTGCGTCATCCCCCTGCTGTGATGCAGGGATAGGATTGCTTAAAAGGATGAATTATTACCAAGGTGAAGATCTTAAACTTCCCTGTTTAACTTGTCTGTCAAGCTATAGTAGAAACACTTGACAACAGCACAGCTTAACTTTTTCTGCTTAAACTTATGATAGAGTTTTTCAAAGCTGATCTGTTGCCCTGTATGAGACTAGTTGGGGATGCTGGAACAAAATATTTAGCCTGGTATCTTCAATAAGTGGTTATGTTTTTCTTATGTATTACTACCATCAGTAGACCAAATGGTTTCAATCTGTATAACATGTCCAAGTCCAAATCAGATAGTTTGGATAGCATCTCAGATCTGTGTAGGAGAATGTACTGATTAAACAAGTGGTAATTGGAAAATACAACATTTGAAGTATTTTTGCACTTTGGACACACCTGGATCTATCCTGGGAGAAGAGGGGGAAGAGAGGTGGAGGAAGAGAAAAAATATATGGTTTATGACAAGCTTTAACAACTCACTGCCATATTAGAATTTCAAGCTTGCAAAGTAATGCACAGCGGGGAAGTTTTTCTCTTTACCTCGCAACACACCAAAGTTGTGGTCTGAGCACCAGGCCTTAGAGCTGACTTGTTAAAAGGAAGTTGTATAAAAGGACATCTTAAGACTCCATTTTATTGTTTTCTTTTATAGGGTTTTAGACCTCTGTAGGAATGTTAAAGAAAGGATAGTAAGAGAATGTAAAGAAAAAGGTGTTCAGTTTGCTCCTTTTTCCACCTGCAGGTAAGTTATTCACCAACTTAAATATTCATTGTCCTGGAATCTTTTGTTTGTTAAATAGCTAAGGAACTTTAGTACCAGCAAAGAGGTCCTTAAATTTGCCATATAGTAGGTAAAGTGAAACTATTAGTATAGCTGTTAATAATCTGACTTTCTCTAATCTGTTTGTGGATTACATAGCAAAGTAATCATTCCAGGGATTAGTGGCACTTGATTAGTTTTGACATTTATTATTGCTTATAGGCAACAAGGAGTCAATCGGACACTGATTTAAGAGCTTCATCTTG
This sequence comes from Nothoprocta pentlandii, assembly GCA_013398315.1. Classification (NCBI taxonomy): domain Eukaryota; kingdom Metazoa; phylum Chordata; class Aves; order Tinamiformes; family Tinamidae; genus Nothoprocta; species Nothoprocta pentlandii. The sequence continues at coordinate 494,973 of VZSG01000044.1, forward strand.
AGTTCATAGCATTGATTCACTCAAAGTATGAGCAAAAAGGACGCAAAGCTTGAAAAAGGAAGTTTCCTTTTTAATTTAAATAAATTACCTAATGAATTGCTTAGTGTTACGTAGTGGCTGGTTTACCTGGTAAAGCTCTGCTTGTAATGTACTTTAACAGGGTGACGCAGACCTACGATGCAGGTGCATGTGTCTACTTCTATTTTGCCTTTAACTACAGGGGAATTAGTGATCCTATTCATGTCTATGAAGAAATAGAGGTAATGTATATATGAACAATGTTTAAGGTGGGATGTAGGGGAGAAGCAGGTGATGTGTGTTTGCCACAGGATGTATTTTAAACCCATTGGCCAAGCTAACTAAATGCAGGAGAGGGATATCAAGAGTATGTTCATCAGCAGCCAAAGGAAAACGTGCACATTGATTGCAAAGATCAGATAAAACCTGGTCTAAGCCATGCTGTGTTAAACCAACTGTAAGTTTCTTTGTTTGCCAAACCTCTGGAGTATGTCGTTCCAGAGAAGCCATTTTTGGACTTATAAGCTTAATAAGAGTGCACAGGAGAGCCAGTGTTAACTGCTTTAGTTTGGTGAAAGGCATACGTATGTTGGGGGTAAACTAATGCAAGTTGTAGGTCTTTAAGATTAGTGTATGCAACAGGATATGGCTAAACTGTTTTCTGGTTCATACACTCAGTAGCAGATAATTAACAGGACTATCGAGAAATACTCCTGGTAATGAGGATATGATTCTTTTCATGCTTTTTGCTTCATTTCTTGTTAACTTGGCCATTGGATGCAATGTTGTATCTACAGGTTCCAAACTTTTCTGCTGTTAAATTTAGGGCATTGGAGAACATGCTTCTAAAGCACTTACTAACTGAAACTCTGTCGTACTGGAGTTAGCAGCTTGCTCACACTGTGCATGCCTTCTACTGGAGAACTCTGTGGGAGACTAAAAAAATCTGTAAATTCACAGATACAGTCATACACATTATTCTGGGGGGGGGGGGAGAGGGGCGGGGAGAGAAGGAAAGAAAGGATCTTTTTATGAAACTCACCACAAACAAGATGATGTCTGTGCTTAGGAAAGCTTTCTGTGTTACAGCTTTCTTGGGAAGCTGTCTATTCGTGATCAGAGCTAGTTGGGAAGGGTTTTTTTTTATACTTGTGAATGAGTATGATATCAAGTATTTATTTATTGTCAAATAAGCATCTTATCTTTCCAATTTAGAGGGCGGCTAGAGAAGAAATACTTGCTAATGGAGGAAGTCTGTCACATCACCATGGAGGTATAATTCCCAGTCTCTTTATCTGTCTTACAGTGCCAGATATTTGCCAGTGTATACAGTAGTCCTAATGGAATTTGAAAAATACTTCAAGGATATTAATTGAAATTACTTAGAAATCTTTTGACCTACTTTCAGGGAACCTCTCATGCTTTTGTCCAACTTCGTTAGCCCTAGTTCCGTGGCACGTGGTAAAAAGTATTTGCATAAAAGAGCGAGTGACTTTCAACTAGACCATGCTGTAGGCTGCTGTTTGTTGCACAGCTGATGTGAGCATTGGCTCACATATCTGTTTTGCTACCTGCTAACTTCTGATTTATTTATTTACTTGTAGTTTGGAAATGATTTGTCATGAGTTACTGGTCTCTGCACAAGTTATACTGTGCTCTGATAAAAACAAGCTCATGCCTGAAGTGTTACCCTAATGTTTTATATATGCTTTTTTCCACACTACCTAATTAAACTTGATTACTTATGTCCTGTATCATGCTGAAAACTCAGATCTCTTGAATACTTGGTCTGGCTTCAGCTTGATTTGTACAACTAACTTGTAAACTGTTAAGCTTGCAATGTGTTTCTCTTCTCTCTATTCTTTTGGGGCATTGCCTGATCACAGTTAAGAGCAAAAAGAAAAAAGCCTAATATTTTAAAATGAATTTAATTTTGAAATTTTGCATGGGGAACAGCTGGAGAGCAGAACGACTGTTCTGTAACATATTGGTGACTTTCTGGACTTGGAGAACATCCAAAATTCAAGATTTATAGCTAGACCTGTTCTTCTACGTACAACTTTAATACAAGCTTTAAGGGTTCCTGCCACAGGAACACCAAAATCGGAAGGGATTGGATGACTCTGGCTCTGTTAACATGTAGGGGAAAAAGTATTGGTATTTTATGTGCCTTTATTGTCCACTGATGGAATTTTTTTAGTGTGGTATTATAGTGGACTGGTCAGTTCTTGCGCATGGAGTGTGGAATTTCCCCCTCAGTCTGCTCTGGTGCTCTCCCCTGCTGTGGCACCTGTATTTTACTGTGACTAGTGTTTCATCCAGTAACTTGCATGCAGCTGTAGCTTGTCATATGATTAGATGTATTTGTGTGCACCATATAAAACCTTGGGCATGTGTACAGCATGTGTCAGGCAAGAAAAGAAATTGCTTGTTCTGCACCCCTGAACTTGTGACTCATCAGATGCAGGGAAACTTGCTCACTGTTAAACTCCAACTGCATTATCTGTCCTGATAAATATTTTCTGCTTTTAAGTTTATTTTGTCTGCCAGGGCACTTTGTACAATGTGTAAGATCCATTTTTTCTGTGTTTAGTAGTAGATTTGCTGCTGAGAATTAGTCTAAAGGTAGTGCTTTTATTTATTGACCTTCAGGCCTTGTCACGCTTAGCGCTTCTAACACTGGTGTATTGTGTAGGGTAAAGGAAAATGCTGTTGCAATTTCTTCTAGTATTTGTCTTGTAATTGTGATTAATAACTGTTGTTTTCACTATCTGGAAACAGACAGACTGGTTTGTCTGCCTACAATCATGCTGTGATAAATGGAGCTATTTTAACTCTGGTTTTGTGTATCAAAGAAAACAGATGTAGTCTGGGACTTGAGGCTATAGAAAATACAAAGCCTGCTTAATTCAATCTTCATATACTTCCTGAGTGAAGACATGGTCATCTATGTCAGCTTTGGATATCTGCTAAGATCCAGTTTAAATCTGGAGAAATACTAATTTTGGGTAAACACATAGCTCCTATGAGGAGAACTAAATCTGTGATAAAGTTAGAACTTTGTAAAGGATAAATTCAGATATTTCAATTGGATTCTGTTTTATATTGTCCCCAAGTCTTGCGCCAGTGGAAAGTGCTGTAACTTCCTGGCAATACTCAGGAAAAAGTTAGTAGTGTCAAGAGATTTTCTGCACACATGTGAACACTTCCGAAATTTAAAACTTAGTAGCATTTTGAAAACCAAGCCTTTCCCTTTGTTAATGTATTACACCTGACTGTCCTGCTCTATCTTCTTTTTTTTTTTTTTGGAGAAGGGTATGCTAGCAAAGAAAAGTATATGAATACCAGCCTCTTACAGCAAGAGAATCTCATACAGGCATGAGGCAACAAGGCTAGAAGTGTGCATTTGTGTAACAGGTCTATCCTTTCATCATGACACTGACTTATATTTTGGTGTGTAGTGTCTGAGATTTTTTATAAGGCCGGATATGATTTTTCTGACACAATAATTTAAATTGACTTTTTCTTCTTTTAATCATATTGCTTTTTCCTTCCAAATTCTATTTCTCAATTGTGACTTAGGAGCATTAATTAAATCCATGTATCTGAACATGTCAGGGGTGATTTTTCTACTTTAGGTTTATCAGCCTACGTTTAAGGGCATGTTTCTAGATTATGTAACAAACAGGATTTTACTTAGGAAGACTCTTGGGCATGGTAAGGTTGCCATTGTCTTGTAGTCTGCTCATAGGTACCTCTTATCAGAAAAGCAACTTTGGAAATGACAGCTTTAAAGATACTAACTTAAGTAAATAAAAATTCTTATAATGGCAGACCCTAAAACAACGTATATGAAATGTTGCCTTAAATTCCTGTTTTAAAACAGATATTTTGTTGCATACATAAAATAGCACATGCTGAGGAAGTATCACTAGGAAAGACTGATGTATAAACAGAACTATTCCTCTTTGAAGTTCAGCATCATAATGTTGTATTTTCCATGGCTGGATTTGGGTCAGATCCTTTTGTATTGTCAATTCTGTTGTCATGTAAAGTGAGCTAAGGAACAATTCAAAATGAATGACAAATTGTTTCCTTTGAAGAAATGTTCTAGGAAATGGTTACTTAAGGAAACAATTAATTGACCTTTTGATTTGAGCAAGAACATTCATTTACCTAGTTAATACAACTGTTTTTCTCTTCTTGGAGAGACCAACAAGGATAACTGTTAGTGCAGGCTGAGCTCCACAGGTAAAATATCAATTTCCTTGCAGTTTATATATAAAAAATAAAAGCATGTTTGGTGCTGCAGTTCTTCTGTATTGTGAAGGGGCCATGGCTTAGTTGTACACTGCAGTAATTAACTGCAGCTTTATTTTCTCAGCTGTAAAATAACCCTCACAAATTGCAAAATCTGGAATTATAAAATTCCCTTTAGGGAAGGCAGTTGGACACTTTCTTTTTGTGCATAGTAAAAGTATCCTTTTACTCTTGCAAGTTTAACACTGGAGGTGGATCTTGTTTGATCTGTAAACTGCACCCTGCTCTGTTGATGAGAATGAGGCATTTAAACTGTGACTCTTCTGAGATGGACATCAAGAAACCTTGTGATGTGAAATCACTTGAATCCCTCACACTGGATTTGCTTCCTTGGCCTATTGAAAGCCTTCTCAGGATTGTCATCTTCAATACCTCTTCCTAAGCAAATGCAGAGTATTTTCTGATTCATCAACACCGAATTTGGGAGCAATTATTTGATGGCAAGTACAAACCTGCCAGATGTTGGACAGTGATCGGGCGTGTTAATTATGTAGCAGACAAGGGCTCAGATATACTGGTCCCATCTCACTGCAGTATTAGATTAATTAATGTGCTGACCTTTCTCAGTGAATTGCAGAGCTCTCTGGAAAAGTAATAACCTGCTAAGCAATTTCCAGGAGTGGAAAGATGTTCCCCATAGAGAACCAACCTCAAGAAGAGCTTGCAGCAGCCACAAGAGCCCCATCCTTCTTGAGACCCGTCCCGAGCTGCCATCCCTTCTTCCTCTTGCAGAGCTGTTCTGCAGCAACTGCCTCTAGGTTGGAAGGACCAGAGCAGAGGAAATCCAGGGCCATATGCAGGGCCACTAGAGCCCGTTTTAGCTGAGACACACACTTACAAATCTGTTCTGTGTGGGTAGTGTTATTTCTGGGTAGTGTTATTTCTGGGTCCTGTAGTTCAGTGCCACTTAAACTTCCATTACAAGCCTGTTTTCCTTCCTTTCCTAAAGGAAGACAACTGAATACTAAGCAGCCAGATCTTGGGGCCACCCAGTTGCATTTTCAGAGATGAGCAAGCATGGCCTTGTTGAGCCAGAGCTTTCCTGTTCTAGCTGCTTTTGGGGGCAGCAAGCAGCCTATCCAGCATGCTCTGACACTTGGTGTCTGTGGCAGCAAGCAGCCTATCCAGCATGCTCTGACACTTGGTGTCTGTGGCAGCAAGCAGCCTATCCAGCATGCTCTGACACTTGGTGTCTGTAATGCCAGTGGATGCGGAAGGTAGAAATTTGCACTGGAAAAGAACGGTATGTGGTTGCATTTTACCAAACTCTGTCATCTGGAGTTATCTTTTGTTCATGGCAGTGTCTCATTGCTGTGGAATTTTCTTTTCTTTCTAATTGGGTTAATGTACTGAGGAGGAACAAAATGCCATGAAGCTAACCTGAAGGGAAACAAACATAAAGACTGCTTCTCTATATGGTGTCCTCATCTGCACAAAGCCTTAGACTTTCATTTTTCTGTGGAATCCGATGGACCAGCTTAGCAGTCAGGACAGGATTGCCTCAAGGCTTTAACCCTGTGATATCAAACCTTGCAGGAGCTGACACATCCACATGCATCTCATGGATGTGAACAGCAGGAGGTTGGGGCTCAACCTGCTGTTATCCGGGGGTTAAAATCTCTCCATTGAATGTGTCTGTGAAGGACCACTGCTATCTGGAGTAGAGCTTTTTTCTTTCCAGTTCGCTAACCAAATGTATGTTAGATTTATTATTGTGAAAGTATAAACCATAGAAAATGTGACAAGATAGATGTGTAAATTACCACTTTGACAGAACTAATGATGCACTCCAAGCCCCTTCTGTTTCCCGGCCCTCGGTGAGGGGCTCCATTACAGGCGCAGCGGCGGCTGGTGCCGCGGAGCGCGCGGTTCCGCCCGCGCGGGATCGGCGCCACCGGAGGGGCGCGGGGGCAGGCGCGCACGCTGCGGGCGCCCCGCTGGGCTTCTAATGGGCTCCCCCTTGTTGGAGCAGTTGTTTGCAGCCTTTTCAGGACGATTGCATCCATAACCACGGGACGCGTTCGCTGAAACTGTATTACAGATAACAGTGGAGAGTGGTAATGACTGTTCTTCAGTTTTTTGTGCCACAGGCGGAGTGCCACTGACTTGAGGTGATGGTCGAGCCACGTCCATGTTTTTCTCCTTTAAACCATCCCCACATAAAACTCAACACGATCACCTTGCTCAGATAACAAAGCTGCAGTGCTGGTGCACTTAGATGGAGATTGTTTGGGGCTGGGTTCCGAAATACAGCATTAGCCCCTACCCCGTGGCAAATGCTCTTGTCCTTCAGTTATGATCTTAGCTCGTGCCACGCGTGCTGGTAACGGTTATTTCTTACCAAACTGCACATTTCATTCTTTCTCACGTTTGCTTTTTCAGTTGGCATTGTGACTAGCTCATATTCCTTAAGGTATAAACAAATATGCTCTGTTCTCCAGAGGTGTCCCTGTAATTTATTATTCTGATGACAGCTTGATGGTTACCCAGAGAGCAGGATACAAAAGATGGCTTGAATTTAGCTTCAGATACTCTTAAAGCATCTGCCTCTCAAGCCTTTACTATATCACATCATACTGATAAATGGACTGTGTTTTAGGCTGACAAGCTAAATGCTACACTGTGTTTAATAAAAAAAATGCCCTCTGTTTTTGAATGATCTGTTAAATTGGAGCTGATGGCTTGGTTAATATATGGATACTTGTCCATGTAACAGGACTATTGTGAGACTTTTAGTGTTTAAGCTGTGCTTTGTGTATGGTATGTTGTGAATATCAATTTTAACATGGAAACGAAGTTCCTATGTAAAATAGGCTGTGCAGGCGTCAGTCTGTGTAGAAATTTTGAATGAAACAAGGTGTTTTATTGATTGAAAGCCAGGTTTTGTCTTGTCTTTAGAAAGCAATTTTTACTTATTTAAAATATTTCTGGCAGTAAGTTCTGATTCTTATTCTGCTTACTGGAAGGAATCAAGCAGTATGGGATTCTAGCTTTAATAATCTTTTCAGGTTCCTACTTAAAATGAGTTTGGCTTTTTAAAACTTATAATTACTTTTTTTCAGTCTCAGTATTTTTAATAGAACATTTGATCTCAGCCTAAGCTTCATCTAAATTTCATAGTTTCTAAAGAAAGTAGGCAGTGTGGAACACAGGCTTCCTCTGGGAGTATGCTGAGCTTAATGAGCTTGATAGTCTGGTGGGCTCAATAAATCAAACAAAGCAAAACATTTCTCATTTTTGAATAAAAGCATTTATCATGCAGTGTTTATTCATTCATGGTCACAAGATTGATTGGCTCCTAGAATCCTGCCATATATTGAAATGCTTTGTTTTTGTTTTTCCAGTAGGCAAATTGCGGAAGCGCTGGATGAAGGAGAGCATCTCTGATGTTGGCTTGGGAATGCTGAGATCTGTTAAAGAATATGTGGACCCCAATAACATCTTTGGAAACAAAAACCTTTTATAAAGCCCCGTGCTGTATGATATACTAAAACTTAAAAATTGCCATTGAAATTCTTGAAATTCCTTCATTTTCATTGTACTGATATCCCAGTAATCAAATATAACATAGACTAAGCTTTAAGACTACAATATTAATTACTTTGTCTTTTCCCTTCCACTAAAGTGGAATGAATGCTATCATTCACTGTTAACATTTATGGATTTTTACTTACAGTGCTCTTAAGTTCTCGAGCAACCCACTGGGCACATCAAAGTATATTGCCAGCCAGGAAGTGCAAATTTGGTTTTCCAGGTTTGGTTGGGCAGCACAGCTGAAAGTATCTTCCATGCTGGATGCAGCCAGCTGTTTGTTGCTAAAGCATCCCCTGCAAGGAGAACAAAGACTGACAACAGTGTTGTCTGCGCAAGCAGCTGCTCAACCCAGCCCGTTGCCAAAGGAAATGTGCTAGGAGAGATGAGATTACACCAAGGAGTGCTTGTGCTGAAGAATCAAGTATGTCGTAGACTTTAACCAGCAGCCCTTTAAAGCACAAATGTAGGCTTTGATCAAAAGGGACAACTGTTAAGTTGAGCTCCCCCCATAGCTCTGAGAATCTTAAAATTAGTGTGTTCTGAGTTGTATTTGCATTGCTGGGATAATCTGCTTAAATTAATCCTAGGTAAGTCACTAAGTTTTGTACAATGAACGTTTCTCACTGTATGTTGAAAACAGATTTGTAACATAAAACTTTGCCTTCATATGTACTACCGTCCTTGTGTGTATGGTTTTGCTCCTGTTTTGTTTTGCAGAGATGCAAAATACCCTTTTTTTCAGAGAGAGAGAAAAAAAAAAGGTCTAGTTATTCAAATGAAAGTGTTTGCCCAACACTGTCTTTTAAAACAGTCTCAACAGTTTTACTAAGCTTAAGTGGACAACATACTGTCATCCTAAAAGTGAGGTTTTCCATTTTCATTTTGTACAGTTTCCTATGACCTTTATGAATTGTTTACTTCACCAGTAGCCACAAATGTAATTGTCCATTTAGCTTTAGGAAAATTTTTCTTGAGTACAGTATGAGTAAACATTTTTACATTGAAACTTGAATCTTAATCAGTTAATAAAATAGAAATATTTGTCAATACTCATGATCCATTTTTAAGGTGGGTTCTTTTCTTAAAGCAAATTATCCAACTTTTTGATAAAGTATATGATCACATAGGATAGAAACGAAATCCTTTGAGGATACTGTCTCTAGCCAACTGCTTCACTGCTCTGTAGTGACAGTTCGGGCACCTTTTGTATTGGTAGTGCCCTTAACAAGGAGAAAAAGATAAAATTGCAATTCTGTTTTTAAACTATTTTAGGATACTGTCTAATTAGTTCTCAGTTTTGGTAATATGCCATAAAAAGTATAATACACATGCTTGAAAAATAGTGCATATCAAACAAACTGTTTAAACTTCAAGTATGTAATTAAAATCATCTAAAAATCATGGACAGTCAAAACATCACTTTAAAATGCATGCAGTTAAGATACCAAATCAAAGCCTTTTATGATCCACAGGTCATAAACTAGGATGTTAATGTGGTATTTGTCATACAGCTAGATTTATTTCTAATGGTCTTTGTTTCATAACATTTCAATATAAAAAATTCTCGTCTTCTGCATTTCTGTTAATCTTTTGGCCCACAGAGCTCGTATTTCAGCAGCACCCAAAACAATAGGTATCTGTAGTCCGTTTTAGAAAATCGACTTCTGGCACTGTGGTTAAGTGTTCCTTATTTGATATGTGCACAGCGGCTCTCAGCAAGGCGGACCTGTACACGTTTCTGCAGGAGACGTCCTCATTTTGCATGCTGCACCCCGGTGATAACTTGGCCACAGCTGGACACTTGCTGCTGACCAGTGTCACTGTGAAATAGAGACCTTTCTAGGAGCTGGTAAATATGAAGGGTATGTTTATTTTTATGTGCCTCAGTGAAAGCATGGTATGCTAACATGAATTATCAGTTTTGAAAGAAGTTGTGTAGATAACCAGAAGCCTTTGTGCAGAATGACAGCACAAACAGAACTTTAAAAAAAAAAAAAAAAAGGTGGTATAGTTCAGTAATATACTTGTCTCTTAAGACATTAACTTTTTGACTTAAAAGTACTACATAGTAGTGCTTAAAAGTACTATATAAAGTGCAACTTCCTAACACTTTTACTTCCTAATTATGATTTCCCCAGCCTTTTCTTATTGAAGTTACACAGCCAAAAACTCCTTATGTCCTTTATTTTCAATCTCTAAATAGCCAGTGGCTTCGAAAATTATTTAAAATGCAGTAAAAAATTTCATTGCACATCAGTTGGTCTATAGGAAAGTGAAGTAACAGCTTGAGTCCTACAGCTACAACACAGGATAGCCCCAGGGAGAGGATTAACTGCAAATGTAATGGATATCTCTTTCTAATAGCTGCCCTACAGCTGTCTTCCTAAATATTTTTCTACCATATGAACTGTTTGGAGCTTAGTGAAATCCCACAGTTGAAATGCATATTTCATTGGCTGCTTTTAATTCTTTAATGAGAAGACAGAAATATGTAACAAGTACAGGAGACCTAGATATCAAACCAGACCTAGACACAAATTGTTACCCCTTTAAAAGAAATCTTCCGTCTCCTAGCAGTGAATTAAGTCTTCCACCATGCTCTTCCTTCTGTTTTCCTTATAGAGGCTGCTCTTCCCATAGCTGTAGCCTGTTCACAGATGGAGTTTGTTCCATGCGGATCAGACGTGTATCTTAGCAAAGCGTATTACCTTTTTAATTTGATTGACTGCTTTGGCCGTGTGTGAGAGAGAATTTTGTTTAAACTTGCCATAACTTGCAATTACAGAGCTACTGCTGTTCCCTGCTTTGAAGGGAAGAAAGGTACGGAGTGAATATGCTTGACTGCTAAGTGTATTTACACTGGAGAGAGAGGGACACTAATATAAAAGTTGAAGGAAATGTCATCAAAGAACATATTAAATTACGAGAGAAGGGATCTTAAAGAAAACCATGCCTCTGACTTTAATACTGTGGTTATTGCTACTTACAGTATATTGGTTATATTAGAGATGTCATCTTTGCCTTACAGCTGGGAACAGAGGCCAGGCTAAATAGTTCTTCCATAGCAATGTAAGTTAATTGAAACCAGCCACAGAGGCAGGAATGTTAGCACTGAAATCCAGAAAATATGATCTGTTTCTCAGTCTTGAAAAATTTGTGCTTATCAAGGCTTCTTCTAGTAAAGCCCAACAATGTTTGTCATTCTAGTGTGAGAGTAACTGTAAACCAGTTTTAATGTTAAAAGATTATCAAACCTTATGTCATTAACAATAAAAAAAAAAAAAAGGGCCTAAACCATCATGTGTTTTTGTGCTGAAACTGAAAAATGTGTTCCCCTAATTAGTCACACTGGTTCATCTTAATTTGGTGCATCTAAGGAAAACCACTAGGAAGGCTTTGGCATTCGTAGAGAAAAAGGAGAATGAATTTGAAAATGCTTACAAATAGAAGATTTATTTTTGCATTCTATTTAAGGCAAAATGGAAATATTAAAAATACTCTATTTTTGTTGAAGGAAATGCAAAACCATACTTGGCCTCTGGATTATATGAATTCATTGGCCAGTTCAGAGGCTTCTCTTCTGCTGTTTGGGCAGCAAGAGCCACTTTCTACTGCTCTTGGAGAGCTCTCTGTCTGACCCAGGAGAGCATCTTATCTCAATTAGCTTTTCCTTGTTCAAAACCTGTTGTATTAAGTTATTGCAGCACCTCTGACTTACACATGCAACAGCAGAAGACTTCTTGATAGGAATTATTTCTTAAAGCGCTGTAAATCTCTATTTGAAAGTTTTGTGTGTGCAAATATGCACATTTGAGCAGAAGCATATTTCAATTCTGTCATTGCTATAAAGTTTTTTATTATGTCCTTTAAGCTAAAATGACTGAAATTGCATCCTGCTGAAAGGCCTGTTGAATTGTCTTATGCTAATGCAGTTTCATTAATGCTGTCATTTGAAAACTCTAAAAGGCAGTGTAGGCAGGGGAAGGGAGCTGTAAAGATGTGCTTTAATTTGTACAATTATAAATGACAACATTCAACAGTTATCCAAAGCCTGTATGTAATTTTTAGGAAAAATTTCCTAAATTTCCCTCCTTCACAGGAAGGAGAAAATTACATGATATTTAGGCATTGTATTGGTATGTTTTTTTCTGATTAACAACGTAAATGTGGTGGTTTTACTTGTTTTTAGGTCTAGCTACTCTCTATAGGAAGGAGATCTTGGGTGATATGTAATATTACTCTCAGGATAAGAACCAGATCGTATTCATCTCATTGAAAATCTTCTAAGAAAATCCTGCATTTTATAAAAACATCTGAATTAGCAGCTGCATAGATATAGTCCCTTGGTTTTAGACCCCAAACTGACTCTGAATTCTACATAGCTTTTGAACAAAAATTGATGTCTTTCTCTAGGTTATGGAGACTGTACTTGGCAGGGCAGTGCTTTGTTCATGTCAGCTTTGAGGTTTCTTGTGGTGCTCAAGTGCAGAGCTGGTCAAAGCTCTTTTTCAAAAATATTTGGCTTACTGTCTTTGAAAAATATCAACACTGTCAGTTTGAAATTTAAAGCTTACTGTTTCCAAAAGATGAGAAATTCATTTTAAATCTTACTGTTACTTGCAGTATTTACCAATACAAGTTGCAATAATATGTACCTCTACTGAAATGCTGTGAAATATTTCATTTATGAAGTTGTTTTTGCACTTTTGAAAAACAAAACTTTTTTTTTTATGGGAAACGTTATGAATGTTTCATTTTGATTCAGAATAAACCTAAATTTCGTTCAGTTGACTGTTCAGGAACTCCAGTAAAATGATCCTCTTTGGGGAGTATCCAGTCCGTTCCTACATTCCTACCTTCATGATAAAAGCATGGGGAAATAACAGCTTTGGAATTACTATATTTGTTGTAGAGCTGTAAAGTATATCACAGCAGCCGCCTTTCCATGAAATGGGAGTGTGGATCAGAGAAGTGAAACTGTATGTGTACAACATGATGGACACAATCTGATGATGTGACTGTAACTGTGTAAAGTTTAAGCTTCTAGAACTTCAGATCAAATCAGAAATCAGAAAAGTGATAAATGTTAGTCTTTGTTTAAAATTCATTTAAAATTAAACTATATTTTCTAATGAAGATTGTCAAATGACTTTGTTTTTTACAACTGTGCAGTTCAATATCACATATCTTACTGTGGCTGGCTTCCCCAAGTGCTGCTACCAAATAAAATATTAAATGAGTGTAACCAAAGATAGGGCTTTGAGTAAAGGTGCTCTCATTTCAGATTACTGGAAGAGCTTGGATCCATTCCCATGGCACTTTGAGGACAGGGATATCTTGTGCTGCCATCACACCAGTCGGCGCTAGCTGAACAACACAAATATTCAGAACAGTTTGAAGACAATGAATAGCATTATAATATACTCCAAGGAAGTCCAGCACTGAATGCTGAAAACACCGTAAACACTTTAATTTGGGTAGATGGATGCACGAACAGGACACAGGTACATGTAACTATTGATAAATTGGTATTGATGTTGGTAAGTGGTTGAATAGCAGTCTTGAATTGCCCAGGATAAGGTAGCGATGGAGCCTGAGGAGCCGGGAGTAGGTACAAATAGAGCAGTTGACCTTTATTCCTCTTGCCCGGTGGCAGCAGCCATCAGTATTTCCTGTTGCACTCTATTACCGCTGCCGTGCAGGAAATCCCAACTGCCCGGAGGCAAGGGTTAAAAGCTGCTCTGAAATGTCAAGTGACACATACACTCACCTAGAAAATACGGAGCAGCTGGATAAATATGTGTAGAGATGGGGCAGTAAAAGCCAGTCATTAAAAAAAGTAAATCTGACTAATGTTAGGAAGCAAATGTAAGAAAGTCCTGAGTGAGGAGAAAGCTGCATGAAAATTGAGGCTTTATAATGTGTTTTTTTTTTTTTTTTGCTAGCCTAGGGCATCATACCCATTTGAATGCTCTACAGAGTTAGAGTACAGAGGCCAGATAGATGGAAAGATTTGGGTTTTAGCCTATTTTTAAATGAAAAAAAGCATATGCAGTCTCTTATTTTATATATTTTTATTTTTATTTTTATTTATAGCCTTGTCTCCACCAAAACTTTAGAGCTTTGTGGGTGCTTCCAGCCAAACTTGGATAGTTGCATGTCTCAAGTATATTAAGTTCTCACAGGATATGGTGGAAAATGGACATAGTTAAGCAACCCTAATGTGTCCTGGTGAGTAGCAGAAATGTTAGTACAACCCTTATTAGATACTGGACAACCTGGTTGGTAAAAATGGGAGAAACTGATTGGTATTTGCTCCACTTCAAATGAATTGTTATGTTCTGCTATGTGGTTCTCCAGTTACTAGAAGCAGCTTCTCTTGCAGTTTTAAAATATTTTAGTGAATGGGTCCATCACAAGGCAAAACCACTGCAAACTGGCCTTTTGAGTACTGCTGCTCCTGAAAGTACAGGACAACACTTCTAGTTAGTGTTTTTGGTATAATATTTCCTTAATAAATTAAGGTCTTGCCTTTATTCATGCTTATCACTGCCATGACCTGGGTTGTGCTTGGTGCAATTTTACAGTCTGTGTTTTGGCACAGGAACGTGTCAGAACAGATTGGGCTTCCTTGGGATTTTTCTGGGACTCGGGTTAGTGTCTCAAGTGGAGCTTGGGTGGTAGCTTCTACTTCACAGGGGAGTTTCCTGTAAAGTGTAGCACTAATGACAGCTTGCAAGGAGCTGAGAACCCACAAAAAGGGTTTTGGGGAGAAGAGGGAAGAAAAAAGGTGCTAGTAGGAGCCATCAGTGAGCCAGGCCTGCCGGCTTGTTCCAGCCTCTTCGTGAAGAAAGCGTTTTCTCAATGAGGAGTTGTCCTACAGTGGTGTTACCAGTGTGTGGTTAAGGAACCCGGATTTATGGTTTTAGAGAAGATGAGTGACTGCTGTACAAAAGGGTTTGAGAAAGGTTTTCGGGAAGAGTTTTGGCATGGCCATGAGGTTAGAACCACAACCTGCCGTGCGGCCTGTGGCCTTCCCACCTGCAAAGCTTCAGCAAGCGGCGCGGCCTGTCAGCGCGCGCAATAAAAGCTGCTTTGTACAATGTTGCCTGTCTGTTGTCTGACTTAGCGCCCATGAAATAGTGACCAGGAAGCACAGAGAATTACTAACTGGGAAACCAGAGCAAGGCCAGTGCAAGCCACGTCTCGCTGCTTTGGCTAAATTACCCTGAAATGAACATCTGGCAGCAACAGCCGAGCAGAAGGAACTTGGTTACTATAGAGAAACAATAAATTTTAGGATGGCAACAAATCTGCTGCCTTAGTTAAAATTTAGTACTTTTTTAAGATCGATGAGAGGAAATCTCTGTCTCTTCATTTGTTGAACTGTATGCAGCTCTGTGGACATGAAGGAAACATTATCTCCTGTTCTTTTATAAGTCTCCCCTTAGATATCTCCGTGCTTTAGTCGTCAACCTTCAGGTGTTTACTGCCAAGCATTTGCAGGCTGGCCCTCTAACCCTCCTAGTGAATGCTAGGTCCTTCCATCCCATCATAAGTCACAGAGTGACTTAAGTTACTAAAGACAAAATTATCCTTGTGGCTGTTGTTACAGAAAGGATAGCCTCAGTGCGATCCATTGCTTAAATAATAATAATGTAATATATAAAAAAAAAAAAAAAATAGAAGCAAGAGTTTGGATCTGGGCTTTTTCTGCTTTGCTTAGGACCAACCAAGTGCCTGATATGCTGCAGGTGCAGAGCAGCCAGTGCCAGCCAAGTTACAACACCTGCGCCTAGCTGCTAACGAAGGGTGTGTCTGCAATTAGCAACACCTGCAGCTTTAACATTTAACACTTAAACTAAGTGCCAGCTGCCCTAAGGGCAAGTGGGCTGAGGAATAAAGGGTTGTGTGTTGTGGAGGTGCCATGCTTGTGCTCATCAGGCCCCTGTGCGCAGCCTGCATGTGGTGCCAATGCCTGGCATCCCGAAGCATAAATGTGAGCTCTGCTCTTTCTGCACGCCCCAGGGACAGTGGTTGCCCACAGCTTGTGTGTGAACTTGCCAACAACCAAAATGACTGTGCCTTGACGGCCTGTTGCAATGCCTGGGGAGTCGCACAGCAACTTTGTGGGTGTTTTGAGCTTCCTTCAGCCAGAGGCCACAGTTTGGGCGCCGGTGTTTTCTTCCGAGCACGGTGAGTTGCCTTTGCCAGCGCCTCTCCTTTGGTTCCTGCCGCATGGAGGTTGCCCAGCTGCGGGCACCCTGCTTGTTACAGGGTTGCTGGCCCTGCTCAAACCAACCTCCACCTGAGGAGAAGGGAAAGGCGGCTGCATGTCTGCACACCTGGGACCCGCTGGGCTGCCTGCCCACAGGTGTGAGTGCCTTGAAAATCGGGAGCGACGCCAGAGCTGCTCCTGTCATGGAGGATCTGCGGGAGAGCAGCACCGCGTGGGGAGCGTCTGTGCTGAGGTGAGACCGTGCGCTCGTGGTGTCCCTGCTTGTTCCAGTGCGGTTCCTGGGCGCGAAGGTAGCGCTTTGGGGCACGAGCAGTTGGGAACAGTGTGGGGCAATCCATGGTGGGCCGAGCAGGGCTGAGCGGCCATTTCCTGAGGGACCAGGAGGGCGCCCTGAGGCGGCTGCACCGCAGCACGTTCAGCTCTGCTGGCAGCAGTGTTGGCAGGGAAGGGCTTGGGGCAGGGAAGGGTCAGGAATGAGGACGGATGTGGGCATGAGTTGTGTGCCTTGTTGTAAGAAGCAACAGGAGATCTGGTATGCTGATCTCTTGGATAACGTTTGCTGTTTCTGTTGGTGTTGCAAAGCCTTATATGCTTTTCCTAAAGAAAAAGAGTGTTGAAAGGGTTAATAAACTGGAGCTGGGAAAGTTTATGGGAAAAGCAATGCTGGTTGGTTCACATGTAACAGCATCATTTGTATAAAGCTGCTAATGGCTTCAGGAGGAAGAAATAAGAGTGTTGTTCTGCTCCCAGATTTTTCTTTGATCCTGTTGAATGAGCAATTCCTCTGCTGCAAAGCAAGGATGGTGCTCGCCATGTGTCTTTATGCTCTAAAATCGCTCGGTGATATTTTGTCTTCTGGCTTTGATGTCTTTCTTCCAAATTTTGCTTGCTGTATCAATGTGTGTAATGCTCTTCAAAATGGAGGCTCGGGTTCTACCTGTTGGGTTGTGCTGCTGCTATGTGTCATTGGTGTATTATATACTTGTGTTTTTCAAACCACTGCTTTTCTTCCCTTTCCATCAACTCTAAAACATGCGACTATAAAATGTTGATACAGACATGCACATCTGAGTTATGAAGAGCTGTATAATTTTAGTCCTTGCTTCTCGAGAACAATGTATAAAAAGGAGGGGGAGTGGGAAGAGAATTTCCATGTAGTGGAAGCTACAATTGAATTTGCTTTTAACCAGTGTATAACAATGACTTGAGTATAACCTGCCTGTAAAGCTTCCCAGCTGTTGCAGCCCTTTTGCTTTTGGAAGCTTGGCTATAGAGTAAATTAAGAGTATAGAACTGAAACTGAGATGTGAAATTAAAGTTTAATAAAAGTAAATAAGGTCCTGGACTTATTTTAAAGAGTGAGGCAGTAAAGAGGAACATAAAAAACTTGCAATTTAAAATAACATGCATTCTTTTTATGTCATTCTTCTGTTTTCAATTTTATTGGTGCAACGGACTTATATTTATTTTGGTTGCATACCTGAGTTTTCCCTGCTGCGATGGTATCTCGTGTTTGATGCCGTTAGCTTTCAAGATGCCATGGAGGAAGTTTGGGGAGCAAAGTGGTTTCTGTTCTTTGCTGTGGCTTTTCTTGGGGTGACAGGGACATTAATTGGGTCTGCACTGGTTAGAGCTGTGCGGGTTTTCTCATAGAGGACAAAACTTTTTCTAAGGATGATTCTCCCGCTGCTGGATTCCTTCAAAGAAAGCAATTTGTTTTGCACATTGGCCAAGGTGAAGGGAAGTGGTTTAGCCTCTTTCAGAAGGGCACAAAAGGAGT
This sequence comes from Nothoprocta pentlandii, assembly GCA_013398315.1. Lineage (NCBI taxonomy): Eukaryota > Metazoa > Chordata > Aves > Tinamiformes > Tinamidae > Nothoprocta > Nothoprocta pentlandii. Next base: position 512,864 of record VZSG01000044.1, read on the forward strand.
TCTGAGGAGAAGTGCCCTGATTGACAACTCCCTGGGACACCTGTGATCCCACAGCTAGAGGATGAATCTATGGAGGTTGTGTTGTTCGTGAGACTTGCGGTATGGACCCGTCTCCCCTTAGATGGCTGAGCTGCCTGTTCCGTGGGGGCTTAATTCCCATCAAGGCCGTCTGCACGGAGAATTAATGCAGACTGGCCACAGTGCTATAGCCCCTGTGTCACTAATGCATTCTCCAGCCCTCTTGGCGTTAACATCAGGGTGGATAAATGCCTAAATTATCTATCCTGGAGCTGTTTCTCAAAAGTTGAACAGTCTAGCACAGCTCTGCAAAGCTGCTGTTCCCTTCTGATATGGGGGAATGGGCAAGATTGCTATTTTGATGCTAAGGTGCCCATTCTCGCCCACCTCCAGCCCTTTGGTTTTGGAGAGGGAGAGGTGAAAGACGTGTTGGCCGCAGTGCTGGGGCAGAAGGGAGGAGGTGAAAGTGTTCGTGGCTCCTTTGCTGCAACCATTCTGGCGTTGCCATCTGGAAGTCGCTGGGGGAGCCTGTTAATTTAATTTTATTGCTGTATATTTTAAAGACTGTCAGGGAAGCCCAGGGATTTGGGACAGGTCTTCATTTTAGTTTAGTCTAAATCAAAATAAATAATAAAATCTTCGTGAAGATGTACAGGCACCAGGAGATACTTATTCAATCTGACGTGATGAAAAAAATAAACTAATGATGTTTTATAGGCTCATGAAAAAACATTTACTTCATGTGATTGTGCCAATAAAGTTTTAAACAGATTAAAAGCAAAGACAGATGCCCATGTCCATTCTGATGACTTTGCACATGAAAAACTAAAGAAAGGAAATAGAATTATCCCAAAATGACACAGCTTTCCAAACCATATTTAAACTCATTAAAATAATGTCTGGTGTGGCATGAGCTTGTTTGACTTCTAAAACCAAGCAAGTTTTGCTATAAATTTAGTAAACGCTTAGCAGTAGTCAAAGAAAATGGTACAAGTGCATCTGGGAAAGATTTTGGATCAGAACATTAGCTTTGGGAAAGAACTATACTTGAAATGAGGCTGTTTCAGTGTATGTAATTAGGTTCCTAGAGATGCTTCTGATGTCCTGAGGCTGCCAGAGTACAGGTTTGCTCACCAAGAAAATGGGTAATTGCAAAGGACGTGTGTGAGCCTGGCTGAACTGAGCCAAATGCTGCAATGGATATAGACACATTTCTGTAAGTGTTCAAATGTTTTAAGTGCTGTATGCAGGAAGTAAAAATGCACAGGAAAATCAAGGGATATGAGCAAGTTCTCTAGTAGTACGATATCCCCGAGGTCTGCAGTAGTGGACCAGAAGGGACTAGTTTTGGGCACATATGCGTTTCTTGCACGGGGATTATTTTGGCATGCATTTGAACTTCTGCTATGATTTGCATCCCCTGCTAACGTGAGCCAGACCAGTAACTAACGTCAGGAAACTTTGGAATCAAAGTCCCTGCCTGGGGCTTTCTCCCTGACGAGGATGCTTGTGTTTCACCTGCGGGGTCCTGTGGCTGGTGAGGGCAGTGATGAAGCGAGCAGGAATAAAATGGAGCACCTGGAGGGTGCTACCAAGCAGGGGAAGTTTCGTTTCAAGGAGGAAATGGCTCACAAGAAAAAGATACATGGAAGCGGCCAAGATGAGTGTATGGTATTGGCTAACGTGTGAGCGTGTGTCTTCCCTTGCCATGTGTCAGTGCTCTTGGCCCTTCTCCCTTGGGGTCTGCTAAGTCATTGAGGAATTTCCCTTTGGCTCTAGGCAGTGCTCTGCCAATGACTTGGAAAGTGCTGCAGTTGCATGGAACTTACTTGCCCTGATCTAGGACCATAGGGATCTGTGGCATCTAGGGATCAGGGATACATCCCTGACCACTGAGGGGCGTGAGGGATATGTGAGCTACTGATCCGGAGCTAAGCTTGAACTTAGCTTTTTCCAGCAGTATCCTCACAAGCAAGATGTCTTAGGCCTGGACTGAAGGGATTGCTTATGTGGTTGATACCTGCAAAGAGTTCTTCATAAGCCAGTGCATTTCTATTTCTTACTCATTCTTTAATTCACTCCTGCAGGCTGGATTGTGCACAAACTGGTACGTGTGTGAGGTGCACAAATCGCCTGACATATTCCTGCCTGCAGGACATCCATAATTGGCGTTGTTGTTGTTGTTGTTGTTTTAATCGGCTTGTAAAGTGTCTGAGCAGCCATATGTGTGCTAAAGATTAACTGCTGTACAGAATGGCTGCTTTCACAGAACAGGATGATGCCCAGGATGAATAAAAGGTGTGAGCTCTGTTCGGTGATCCAAAACTATCACAATATGACTAGCAGTCATAGATCCTAAAATCTTACCTGTTTTTGTTTGTTTTTCCTCTCCTCTTTTCTTCCCTGTAAGAACCAAGCTGTAAACCAGAGGGGTAACAAGATAACTGGGATATGAGGTGTCAGTGTCGGTGATCGCGCCGGAGCTGAGCGCTGGCGCCTGTCGCCGATGGCTGAGGGGCGGCAGTGCAGGAAGGAGGGCGTTTGCAGCCCCTTTTTGGAGCAATCCTCTTGCTGTGAGTGCTGCGTGCTCCGTAGCTGGCAAACTGCAGAGGTCTGGCCTCGCTGGCGCTAACAGCGAGCGAGAGGAACTTTTATTAGTGCTATTTATTTATAATTACCTTGCCCTTAATGGGCCCTGGCAAAGCAGTCGTGTGCTGGAACGTGTTAGGGTTTCATAGAGGCCTCTGTTTCGCTCTGTCTAGACTATGGCTTGACTATGTGCTTGTTTGCTACTCGGCTTTGCTCCTGTGCCACCACTTTTCCTTGGCTTTGCTTCTGTTCAGCTGGGCTGAGCAGCTGGGCAGGGTTTCTGCCTTGCAGAAACTGGCTGTGCAGCATTTCTGGTACTTTAGTGATAATTGTTGTGTGTCCCGGGCTCTAGGCAGGATCCTTCTGCTCCAGACTGTTACGCATCAGAACTTCTTGATGCCAACAGATTCTGCCATTTCCTTGCTCCTTCTGAGGTGAAGGGAATACCTTGAGGGGAATACCCCACTATACAGATTTGCTCCAGCATGAACAGTCTGAGTCTCTGCAGGCATTTACATTGTGTCCTGATCTCTGAGTGTAATAGGGGAAATGACAGAGCTTGAGCCCGAACGCGGAGGGTACGAGGTAAAACAGAAGGCATAAATCTCTGGCCCCCTTCCAGGCCAGATGCACCAAAGGCCTGACAGACTTACGGTTTTAGGTAAAGAACAGCACACGCTAGGGTTTTTATTTCGCCCACCATTAATCAAAAGGTATTTTGTATAAACAGCGTAATCGCAGGCTCTGGCTCGCGCGGGTGGGCTGACAGGAAGGCTCTGCAGCCCTTGGAGCCTGGAGAAGCTTCCCCAGCTCCTGCGGCTGCCAGAAGGGGCTCTGAGCAAAACACCCGGTGTGGGTGGGTTTGCAGGGGCACCGGGATCTGCCCTCCAGCTGAGCGAGCACCCTGGCAGACCGGGCGCATAGGCCTGGATGTTAGAGCAGTTATGTGTGTAGGTGCCTGCAATTCCAGGAATGCTCCGAGTACCCACAGTTGCCAGGAATTATCCTGAGATGCGAGCACCCTCATCCCTGAAAACTGGACATCCATGTTACTTTTTCCTGGACGTGCACATCTGTGTTGAGGAACTGAAGTCAAGTCTGGAGGTGTGGGCCGTAGCCCGCTCCCCTCTCCTCGCTGGAGGGTCGTGTTGTCTGGTAACTCGGCCTTCGTAAAAGCCCCTTGGAGTGCTGCATGTAGACCACAGAGTTTGTTGCAAGAGCAAACACTGCTGTTTTGCTTGGCTTTTCTTTGATAGTGTTTTCTGAGAGTTTCAGCAGGCTCTCTGAATCGGAAGCAAGGGTGAGAGGAGCTTGGCTGTTACAATTCGGGTTCTATCTGCTTGCTTGGTTGTAATACGAGTCCCACAGCTTTTCAGGCATTCGTTGCAGACCATTTCCACTCCTGGCCAACACATTTTACGCTGCAGAGGAGACAGCTGCACGCGAGCAGATGACTTCCCTTAGGTAGCAGCACGTTCTCTGTCACCGCTTGTCTGCACATTTTTTGTCCCAAATCCAAAACATGACTAGAAACCAGAATGTGTGAGAGGGTTTTGTGCTGCCGCCAGGCACAGAACAGACCTGGCTCTGCTGCTCCTGGTGCCTCTTGTGGGAGCCTCTGTTGCTCTGCAGGTCTCTTCCATCCCATATGAGACAACAGGAGAGGGAATGAGAGAGATGTGTGTGTGTGTGTGTGTGTGTGTGTGTCTCCCATCACCCTGTGCTGGCCTGTCCTGCTGCTCGAATACCTTTTTTCCTGGAGGAAGGAGAGGCTCTGGCTCCATGACAGGGCCTCTCCTGTGAGCAGAGGAAGAATGCAGGAGAGGAGGAGCTGGGAAGCTCCAAGGCATCAGAGTCATTTCCTGAAAGGAAAATGTTTTACTGTCCAGTTTTATGCTGCTATTTGGCACCGTGGTCATTTATCTCGAAGGACGTTTTCCAGGCTGCCGATGCAGTGTGATCTGAAAGTGCAGCCAGGCCGGGATTCTGGCGCCAAGGTGATTTTGAATAGCAGCCGGCGTGAGCAGGAACTGCCAGGAGGGTAATAAAGTGCTCTTTCCAAAGCGCTTCCAGCAGACTGCAATCTGTTTTAATTTTAAGAAATCTATCCCAAACTTTTAGAAGTTACCCTTGCTGAGCTGAGGGCAAATCCGAGTTTGCACTTCTGCAATATTTTAATCCACCAAAGAGCAAACTTTTTTTTTTTCTCTCAGAAACAATTTAAAATACCACATTTACAGTAGGATAAATTCACAGATGGCACCAGAAACTAGCGACCATATTGGAGTGTCAGAAACCAAGCACGTTTGCTTGCTGTCTTCATCCATTGGGAAGAGGTCCCAGTCACCACAGATTCTCTATATTCCTATAGCTGCCAAAAGCCTTGTGGGGACAAGCAGGGCTCACATGAGGTGTCAGATTTGTCACTGGGTCAATTCCACTTAATTCCAGCTTCCTGCCTAATTCCAACTGCACTGTGGGGTTGGTCGGTGCTGTAAGTGGTGGTTCTGCTACGTTAACTTCACTGGAAATCATCATAAAAGCAGTGGATGAAGGGAAAGGAACTTGGCACCACAGACTCGCGTTGCCCCAACAGTTGGTCCTGTGGGTTTCTGCTTGGGCGGCTTGGAAGTGTTGCAGAAAATCCAGGCTCTCCCGAGGGCAAGCGGGAGCATGGAGCGAATCCTGGAGCCAAACCTCCATGTCCCCAAGCCCAAGGAAGTTTCAGATACTCAGTTTTGGTTTAGCCAAGTCTGTCTTTTCTTCCAAATTTGTTTTGAAGCCAGATTTGGATTTCTCACTGTCTCAAATACAGCTCTTGCTTACTTGGCGGGGAAAACAGATTTATATTCTGGCTGTCTTGAGCTGGCTGATTTGTTGAGCAGCGAATGACAGAATTTGCTGTAACAAATTGTTGGCTGCCCCATGCAGCCCAACCAGGAGGCTCCCACTGACGGCGGGTGGGGGCTCCCAAGCAACACACGTGTTTTGCTGTGCCCCTTAGCAGAGTAATTTCTTCCTGACACTCCTAGCGCTCACCTTACACCGTGGAGCAGGAGATTTGATTGCTGCTACTGCAGCATGCGTGACACAAAGGTGGCCGTTGTGTTGGAGTGGACAGCGTGTCTCGTGAGAGCTGTAAATGCAGCGTGTGCGACTGAAATGCGATTGTGGCGGCTTGGCCGGTTCCCACACAGAAGCCTCTGCATAATTAGATTACTTGATGAAAACATAGCAGTGCTTGACAAATCAGCAGGATTCATAGTTAATCTGGTTCCTGCAGTACGGCTTTATTTTTTTATTTATTTATTTGTTTTCCCTCAGAAATTTGGCTTTCTTGAGTAGCAGCAGTTTCTGAGGAGAGCGTCAGGCTGGGACGCAGCAGCGCAGAGTTAGACGTGCTGCAAGTGCCAGTTTTGCAGGTCTTGCAGCCCGAGTCACAGGGCTGCTGTGCTGCGGTTTGCAGTGACCCGTCAGTTTTGTAATGACTTTTCCATCACCTTTTCCACCCTCTCCTGCATGGTGGTGATTCTGCCCCCTGCCTTGCAGACAGGAAGGGTGCCCGATTCGTGAACACCCTGTGGTGCTGCTGCCAGCCACTGCTCCGGCAGCCGGCAGGGGTTTTGCTCCCTGGTGCTGCAGCCGCCCCATGGCACTGTTAGCCTTTTGTGTCCGGCTGAGCCGGGGTTTGTGGATAACGAGCGTCTCCCGAGCGCCCCCAGCCCCTTGGTTTGATGCTGGAATTCTTTCCAGCTCCTCCTTCCCAGTGCTAGGAATGGGCAGAGAGAGAGCTGGGATCGGTGTCTCAAACTGTCCCCACGGGCAGGAAATGGTGGAGCTGCTTTGCTGCGTCTGTACCACGAAACGCCGCTTCTAATCCCCTCTAAACCAGCCAACTTGCCAGAGGAAATTCTAGTTATTTATTTTTATGCCTTTCATTGTTGGCTGTTCATAATCACTCCCAGCCTTGCTGGCTTTCAGCCCCTGACGCTTTATTTGCCCTCGTTGGTGTAGCCTTTGTGCTGGCTCGGGCTGGGCAGGGCGTTGGGTTTGTGCAGCACCTGCCTGCCCTGAGCAGACCCTGCTGTTTAACAACCTTACTGCTTCCCCCCTGCTCCCCTGCCCTCCTCTGCCCAGCCCCAAGCGCACCTCTTTCTGTGTGTGCTTTCCATGATTGTGTTCTTTCTTAAATAGCTTCCATGCTGCGTCTAAAGATTTTAATTTCCTCACTTCTGTATTTAAAGCCTGTTTAATAGCTACTACACTTAAGCAGCGAGCCGCCTTGCGGCGAGGCTGCTGTCGGCTGGGGGCCCCGTGGGGCACCGAGCTGCAGCCCCCAGCGCCTCCGGCCGCCCCCGGGGAGCTGGTTCTGCCCTGCAAGCGACAGAAACCCGGCCCAAAGAGAAGCCAAGGGGCTTTGCCGCGGGCTTGGGGTCCTGGGCCTGCGCGTGGCTCTGGAAGGCGCCAGTCCCACGCGAGCCCTGCGGCTGGACGTGGCCGATGCTCCTGCTGCGCATCGGCAGACCTGGTTTGCGCCAGGTCAGTGGCCCCCTGAACATGTTTTTTGCAGCTGGTGCCCGTATGAAGGTGGCGCAGGAATGAGCGGTGCTGGCTCTGGCAAAAGCCGCATGCCGAGCAGAGGGTGCAAGTGCTCGTCCGTGTTTGGGCAGCAGGCTCATTCCAGATCCGGGAGCACGTGGCACGTGGGAAAGGACAAGCGGATGCCGTGGGGGAATAACCAACGCTTTGGACTGTGTGTCGGGGGGACTTGCAAGGTGTGTGTTCACGCTGGGGTGCCCTCCTTTGCCTTGGGGAATAGTGAGGTCCAGTGCTATGTGAATACCACCTTCCCCGTGGTAGGGAAGGACAGAGGCTTCTCCTGCTTGAAGCACCCAGGGGCTTTCTGTGCAGAAGGTGAGGGTAGTCTTTAATTTTAATGGCATCGTTCCAGGGAATTTGGGAAACCTGTCAGCTTGGGAGAAGGATGGTAAAATCAAAGCAATTATTTCAAGATACGAATTCTTGCAATTATAAGGCAGATCTTCTCTAGAATTCAAGTGTTTCCTATCATGGGCAGAACTAAGAAATCCAAACTTTGCAGAACTGAACCCGGTTTGTGTGGGCCCAGCTTGGCCCTGTTTTCCTTTCTTCTGCATTATTACCTTGAAACGGTCAAGCTGTATTTTTAGTTATTAATTTACTTCTGCCACTCTCTATTGACAGGGCGCTAGAGCACGAAGTTTGAGCCTCAGACAAACTTTTATAACCAGGTTGCAGACTCCTGGAACAAATTGCTTTATCGAGTGTGCTGTTCAGCCCCTCGCTGGCGCGGTGCTAGCCCGCGCTGCAGTAACGCAGGACGGTGCGATCGGCACTGCGGTTGCGCTCCTGCCCAAAGGAAACCAGGTTGTAGGGGAAGCTGGGGAGACTTCCCCACGGCCAGTGGCTCTGTGCTTACAAGGAGGCTCCCTTGACCCCTCTTACAAGGTAAGAGGTGAAAAGTAAATTACGGTTATTTGTAGTGACTCTTTATCATTGTAGCAAAGCTACGGCCAGTCAGGCCCAGTAATGAGTTTAGGTGACTCCCTAGCTGTGTTACATCCCTCTGCCTGGGGAGTTTATTTAATTGAAGTGCTGTGTTTTTATTACCAAGCTTTCCAACGCCCCAGGCTCCGCCGCAGTGCACATGTGTGCCCGGAGCGCAAGAAGCGCCTTTGATTGCTTCAGGGTCCCACGTGTTGTCCCTGCTCCCCAGCACTGTCCCTCCAGAGGCGCCTCTGGCTCAAAGCTGCATTGAGAAGTCAATTAATGTCAATGCTGCAGCATATCCCGCTGCTGCAGGCAGAGAGCAGCCTGCCCGTGCGCCCAGCAGCCGCAGCGCTGTCGTTCCCGCTGCGCTTCCGACAGGAACAGGCGGTGTCCCCGGTGCAGGGCGCGAGGGCGCTGGGGCACCTGGCAGCGTTGCTGCTGCTCGAGGCATCATCTGGGCCCAGCTCCCTGCTTGAACACCTGAAACCTCAGGAGACAAAGGAGAACACTCTAAAACTTTATGGCTGTGGAGTAGGGGATTGAAACATGTAGGTTCCATTTAAAAAAAAAAAAAATCAGAAACGATGTTATATTGCATACTTTAGGGGGTTTGTCACCGAGTTGATTAGTATGACTTAGTTATTAGCTGTTACGAGAAGCTTTCCACTGAGAAGTGGAATTAGAAATACCAGTTGCTGTAGTTTTTATTCACGAGCTTGCTGAATTCCTCTCAGCCTCACAGATGCTCAGAGCGCCATTCTAAGGGCTCTTTTATATGTTTAAATATTTTCCTGTTCGTTCTTTGTGTGTGGGGAAAAAATCAAATGTATGGAGAGGCAGTGCGTGTTTGGTAGCAGCTGGGCCTGGATGTGCGTGGCGAGGCGAGCAGGGACGAGGGCTGCCAGGCACGTCTGTGCAGGCGCCGGCGCAGCAGGGCTGCAGCTCCCCTCTGCCCAGCACCTTCGTGTCCAGCGCCCTCCGCCTTGGCTCTCGTGTCCCTCCGGTTCCTTCTCTGCCATCCCTGTGAATCCCCTTCCCCGGCACTGCCAGGCCCAGCTCTGGACCCTCTGCGTGCGAGGTGAGCAGTTTAGTAAAAACAGCATTTCAAAATAACTGATTTTTTTCTCTTCTCTCAAGCATGCAAACCCACAAGCAGAGATTGTGTTACATGTTCTTTCCTGAAACATGCTTAATATGCTTTTTATATATATATACACACACACATATATATATATATATATGTATTTGCCTAGCAGCTAGGTCATGAGCATGTTAAGTGTTAGGTGCCCTTGCTGCCCTGGGCAGGGTAACACCGGCTGTTTGTGCCCTCTGAATGTGCACGTGTGGATATGGTCAGTGCCAGCGCATCCACCAGGGGACGGCTGGTGGTTGGCACCATGGGCAGCTGCGGACTTGACCCCAAAATTCAGTTTCTAGGAGTATTTTAGGCAAACTCATTACTTAGCAGTAACGTAGGAGAAGCTTCAGTCTGGCAGTAGAGAGTTCGTTAGAAGCACCAAAAAATGGTTTAAGAAAGTTACTGTAGTATCAGCCCAGCTGAGGACCATTCTTGTTGTGTTTTGGCTAGTGAGGAAATGCAAAGAAAGTGAGTCCCTTTGGGCACGAGGATCAACTGATGTTGTATTTTAAACAGTAAAGAACAAAATTTGCTGTGCACCGAGCCCGTTTGTAAATGTGATCTCTCCAACCCCCACTTTTAATTACAATGGGGAAAACTGAATTAGTTCATTAATGTTGTGAAAAGGAATGGTGACCTATCTGCCAAATGGCAAGGTGGAAATAATTAATCTGGTCAATTAAAAAGAAAGTGATGAATTAAAACGCAGCGGCTTCCACGTGGTGCGTTAAATGAGGGAGTCGGGATTTCCGACCTGTGCTCATGTCAGACTCGATCCTCCCTCTTGCCTGACTTGATTGGGAGTTTGGCAGATGCTGGGACGAGTTACTTGGCTTCAGGGCTAACATGTGAATTCAGAGGCCGGTTTATTTTGTGAAAGGGAGCAAGTTGAAGCTCTGTGGGACATTAGGGTGCTGCAGTTGGAGGCATGTGCCTTGGTTTTGTGTCCGTTACTGACCGCTCGTTGGCTTGGCTTGGCTTTCCCACGGTTAAATGTCATTTGCGCTTCCTTGGGTTGAAAAGACGCGGGAAGGGAGCAGAGTCCCGGCTCATCCCAAGCTAGTTATGCCCTTCGGGACCTTTTCCACAGGGACACGGATGGGCTGCTGGAGCCCAGCCCTAGCGTGCGCTGAGCGGCCGCTCCATGCGGCTGGGAAGAGCGAAACGGCTGCTCTCCCAGGAATGCTGGGGCGCTGGCTCCATGTGTGCGGTGCTGGGGCTGGCGGGGGGAAGGAGGGAGCCGGGGAGGTTTGTGCGGCGCCGTCAGGGACGTCGCGTTGGCTTCTGAGGGGGCGGGATGCGGATGGGATAAACACGTGCGACCAGTGCCCGCATTCCAGATGGCTGGAAAACCGCGGCCTCCCCTTTCCAAACTGCAGCCCTCTGGGGGGTTTCCTGTGCTCTGATTGCTGCCAGTGGCTCCGCAAAATCAGCATGTGGGCCCCTATGGCATGGTGTTAGCTCCCAAGTGCTCACACGTGTCCAAGTGCCTTGCTGAACCCGTAGGATGCTGTTATTCAAAGGTGAAATAAACCCGGGCACCTGTTTTCCTCATTGGAAAAAAGCCACTTGTTGCCTGTTTCCAGGTGGGAATTTGCTCCTTGAGAGTCCTCACACAAGTGGCTACTATCGGGGTTTCTGTACTGGGGGGCAGCTTCAAAGGAAATGGCACAGGAGGAGGGAGAAGAAAGAAAAACAGGCACAACACACACGTTTATTTACTGTAAATGAGCAGTGAGGATGCGAACCTGCCCTGGGGCCTGGAACCTGGGAAACCTGATGACTTTCGCAGAGCTCTGCGGCACCTCTTTGTGGAGCTCGGGCTGTGCTGCCCGAATGACAAGGGAGACTCCAGGAGCCCCTGCGAGGCGATGAGGCTGGTCACGCGCCCGAGCCTTTTACTTTCCTTTCCCCCCCCCCCCATATCCAGATGATAAAAATGCTGTAAATTCTCTTTTAGACTCCGCAAGTGAAAGGTTTAAGAGATTATGCGAGTAAATCATTCATCCCTCCTGAATATCCTGCTGATAAAAGGGATCCCTGATGTGATCTGCTCTGCCAGGCTTGAATCTGAAACGGAGCATTTATTTCAAGCTCCCTTTAGGGAATCTGTACATTTTACAGTGAATATTAGGATCGCCGCTCCGGGCACGGAGAGGAAGTGAGAATGAGACCCTAAAGCCATAGAGAAGTTATCAGAAAGAGATAAACTGGTTTCCTCTTTTATTAAATTCCTCTATAACCAGTTTTATCACCTAGCAAGTCACAAAAATTTGCAGTGTGACCTGTGCTTCCCTGCAGGCACCTCCTCGCGGGGAGGCGTCTCGGCGTGCGCCTCTCTGTCCCTCTCTAAAATCCTTACATTTCCTTGGCTTTTTTGCTATTAACTCCCATCACGGGCATCACTCCTTTGCAACCTTGTGCTGCGGCCCTCCCTGCCTGGGGGCTTTGTGAATCAGGCAGCGTTTGCCCATGGAAATGGCGTGACAAAGATGCTGCTTTTGGGGGTTTAAAACCATGGCAGCCCCTCGTCAGCTTCCCTGACCTTCAGTTTAGGGTATAAACAACACTAGATTTAGGGAGAGCACCCCCAAAATAGAAACATCCTGGACTGGAGCGGTTGGATTTGGCGAGGTCTGCTTGGTGACAGGGCTTTGTTAGTTTAAATTCAGGCAAGTTTAGGAAAACTGCACTATTCAGGAGGGCCTTCTTAAAATGAGCCCAAATGTCTCCATTTTTCTGCTTAATGGAAAGAATGTCAGCCAAAAAAAGAGTTGTTTGCTGAAAGTAAATCCTAAGAGCTTGTCAGGACTGCGAGTCTCGTTTACCTTATTTAGCAACTGTTTCTTTGGGCATTCTGGCCAGGTTGCAGTGTCCCGGTGAGGTTCAGGGGAGTGAGGAAGAGCTGGGGGCTTCATCAGCCGCTATTCAGCCTTTCTCTGCAGTGCCTCTCGGCGCCTGGGCGCACTTTGGCTTCCTCGCCTTAGCGCTCAGCAGCAACAGTTGTTTCTGGGGGGTAGTTCTCACACTCGGTCTCTTTCCACTGCTTATCTGTTTGTGTAATTCTTGGTCCTCTCTTTCCTAATGCACCAGGGCTCTGCAGGAGCCTCCTGCGCTGGGCAACGGCATTTAAACAGGGCAGATGAGGCCTTCAAGAAAAGGCCTCTGCAGCTGTGAAAGGAGGCAGTACTTTATCATCTCAGCTAAGCTCTTTGTGTAAAAAGGAAAGGTAGTTTTCTAGGAAATTTGTTTTGCAGACCAGTTCTTAGCAGACCAGATGGTATCAGCATGTTTGTTTTCTCTGTACGAGCCACGTGTGACAGTGTGAAGATGGGCGCAGTCCTGGCAGCGAGATTTAGCAGCACCCTTCCTCATCTGCTCTTGGAGGATTTTCAAGATCTATTGCATGTTGTTAGTATCTCAGATTTCCAAATGCCTTTGGAAGGGCTGCAGCTGCTCCCCGAGGCCTGTGGCGGGTGCCCTCACAGGGAAGTTGCTGCTGCAGGAACCCGGCTCCTGCACAGGGGTTGTGATGGAGGGGCCGGCAGGAGATGAGGGAAAAGGAACCATAGGAATGAGGAGACGGTTGATCCCTTGGTGCTTGTCTCCCTGCTCACACTGCTGTGTTATCTTCAGCTTCAGGGTGCTGATGAAACTATTAGTGGGGGCCCCACTGTGCTGCCAGGTGTCCTGGGTTGTTCTTGTGCGTGTGCGAGAGGGGCTAAAAACTGGAGGGTCTTGAAATGAGATGTGAGTTACTTATGAAACAGCAGTGTCAGCTTCCCTAGGGCGGTTCTGGACAGAAGTTTTGAACCTCGGTATGTGAAGTGGCAGCATGAGGCTGGCTGCACAGCAAGGTCCTGCAGAGCAGGTTGTCCAGAGCAGCTGGAGGGGCGAGTTGAGGTGACGCCCCGCGGCAGCCCGGCCGGGGCAGGCGGCTGTGTGCACGGGGCTGGCAGAGGAGGCCGCGTGTCCTGCCGCTCTCCCGGAGTGCTGTGCGGAGCATGGGCTGCTGGCTGCTTTCTCCTTGTTCCTTCCCTGCCTCCCTCGAGGTCATGCTCCTGCTTGAGCACCTTGAACACTTTTTTTTTTTTTTTTTTTTTTTTTTTTTTTTTTTTTTTTTTTTTTTTTTTTTTTTTTCCCCCTCTAGCTCTTTGCCTTCCTTGACTGCCCAGGAATCAGATCAGCTCTTTCTGTATGGGGTTTTAGTGTCCTTTTAGATGAGCAACTTTGAGTTATGGACTAAATAAGAACTGTACTGGCATAGGGCATGAATTTGGACAGATTTTACTATATTTTTAAGCAGCACTAAATCATTATTTGGTGTCCTCCCTTCTCACCAAATAAAAATATATGTGTGTGTCTTTACAAATGTATTTTGTGTGCGAGTCACACAGTGATAACATTACATACAGTATAAAGACAGCAATAAAACTGGCTGTAATGGCTCTATGTGCTTTTTCATGACCCAGCTGTTCTGTGGTCAGAGATGCCACAACCGCACGTGAAGCTGCGGTACGTTTGGTACCTCCGCGCGCAGCGGCAGCCCTCGAGGTGCAGGGTGCTGGGTGGGGGCGGCCCCCCGGCTGTGGGAGGGTTGGGTCTCAAAGTGCAGGTTTTCAGATGTCCCCTGATGTGTATGGAGTGTGTGCAGTGAGGAGTAAACAAAGTTCTCACCGCTGCGTACAGGCTGCCCCTCTTTCCTGCTGTGTGGCATGACTTTCCCCAAACCCTGTTCTTGAAGGTTGCAGTTTATGCTGCCCAGTGTGCAATGCAGTTGCAGTGTGAATTGGGGACGTGCTTTGCAGCTGTCCTGTCCTGTTGCAGCGGGCGAGGGGCGGCGCAGGGCTGCGTGCACGGAGGCAGTGCACGGCTGCGTGCGGGCGGCCGCGGTGGCGCCGGCTGCAAGGGCCAACCCGATCCGGGCTCCTGGGGGCCGGGCCCACAGGCCAGACACACAGGGCACTGCCGCTCCACGCGCGCCCCTGGAGAGCACAGGAATCTCTTGTGCTGCTTGTGGAAAAAGAGAAAGCTGCAATTTCCTTAAAGCTCAGCTCTGTTTTCTTGGTGCTAGTATATCCTTTCCTTTCTGGTCCCTGTGTTGGATCAGTCATTTGCCAGAATACTCGGGCGCTATTACTGAGTTAGCAAAGGCCGTGTTCATTTTTGTAGGAGTGTTTTTTATTAAAAAAGCTATCTTTTGTATATAAAACCATACCATAACGTATCAAGTATAACTTGGAAAAAGCGAAAGAAACATGTTACACAAATGCACAAATTGGAGATTAAAACAATTGTTTCCTCAATTTCTGTGCTGGATGAGATGGATGATGAATCACTTTTAATAGTGAACAGATGAAAAGAAACAAAATGTTGCAGGGATAAAATATTTTAGAGGTTGAAACTCCATGACGTTTTGATATTGAAGTTCGTGGCCAGTAGATCTTGAAGTGTATTTTATAGGACTGAGAATGCTCCTGGTTATGTGAATTTATTCCTGGTATGTGAATTTATGCAAGTAGGACATTTTCCATGGCATACTGTTAAAATGTAGGATAAAATATTTAAATGTGAGCAATCAGGAAGAAGCATATCGCTATGGACTACCCAGCGAGCATCAGCAGGGGGTGTGAGGCGACTCCCGCGGTCCCTGGGAACACTCACGTGTTCCACCCGATGATCTCGTACATGAGTGCCCGCAAGTGCCTGGCTTCGTACGTAACCGTGTTCTTGCCGCTGTGCATCCTCTCCTCCTCAAGTGGCTGCTCTATGACAGCAGGGATGTTTCTTCCGTACAGTTCACAGTGCTCCAGGAACTGGATGCACCCTTGAGTAACACTGTCGCGCAGCGTTATCATGTGCTTGGCCATGTTCTCCAGCAGGGACAGGAAACACCTTTTGGCGTAATACCATGTATCGGTGCCTAACTTCTTGTTGTATGGCTCTAGGCTTTTAATGACCCTTGAAATGCCAAAGTCATAGTTCCCCTTTGCGCAGTAGAGGGTGCCGATGACTAGGTTCACAATGCAGAGATGGTAGATCTTTTTATCTGGATCGTCGTAGGACAACTGCTCTTCCTCCTTCTCAATCTTCCTCATGAGTTCCTCGGCCTCCTCGTTCTGGCTTGTCATGATGTAGGAAACGCAGAGGTTGGCTAACACGATGGCGCTGACGTTGAGAATGTTATCGTAGTGCTTTTTAACGATGGGCTCGTAGAAGCCAATGGCTTCCTTGTACTTGTTTTCTTGCATGAAGAGCACGTGAGCCACGTTGAGCTTCCACACCTCGTGCTCGTTGCAGAACTCCACCGACTTGCGGAAGATCTTCTCTACCATTGGGTAGTTCTCCATGTCCCAGTAGATCTTTGCTTGGGCCATCAAGACAGGTACATATCTTTCCAGAGTCTCATCGTATTCATTTACTGATTTTTTTATGGCCTCGTCGTCCCGATTTTGCCGAGCTTCCTGCACCTGCTTTGTGAGTTTTCTCAGTTGCTCTGTCAGTGTCCCTGCCGCCTCGTCCAGCTTGTGGAAAGCCTCCTCAGGGGCGGTCTGGCAGGTTATGATGGCATCAAGGAAGTTGTACAGATAGGGCGTGAGCAGCTTGTAGGTCAGGTGGGCGTTCTCAGCCAGCACGTCGGCCGCCAGGTCGTAGTACTGGTGCTTGCAGTAGAGCAGCAGCAAGTTGCCGAAGGTCTCTGGTGGGCAGGGGTTCTGCAGCAGGAGAAACTGCAGCTTCTCGAAGCCCTCGCTGGGCTGGCTCTCCATGTTCATGAGCGCCTGGTTGTGCAGCGTGACGGGGTCGAGCTCCTCGTCGGCGCGGGGCGGCATGTCGGTGAGCGCCTCGCGCGCCGCCTCCATGTTGCGCAGCTGGTACTCGATGGCCGCCTTGAGGTTGAAGGCCTCCACGAGGGCAGTGCGGTGCAGCAGCAGCGTGTTGCCCACGCTGCGCACGTCGATGCCCTCCGTGCCCATGCCCACGGCGAGCTCGGGGTGCTGGCGGATGCCGCGCTCGATGATGTCCGAGATGTGCTTGAGCGCGGGCGCGTACTGCTTGGCGGCGTAGCAGCACAGCGCCATGTTGTAGGAGAGCTCGGGGCAGTCGCCCAGCACCTGCATGGCGCCCGCGAACTTGCCGCACGCCTCCTCGTGGCGGCCCTGCCCGTAGAGCAGGCAGCCCAGGTTCACCTCGGCCTCGGGCAGCTCGCAGGGCGCCTCGGCGGCGCGCTCGCCCGCCGCGGCCCGCGCCTCCTCCACGAGGCTCTTGGCGGCGGCCAGCTCGCCCTGCGCGTAGCGCACGGCGGCCTGCAGGCGCAGCGCGCGGCCCTGGTAGGCCGGCACGTCGAGCAGCGGCGCGGCGGCGCGCAGCGCCTCGCCGTGCAGCCCGGCGCGCTGCAGCGCCTGCGCCCGGTACAGCCGGTACGCGTCGAGGCCCGGCTCGAGCGCCGCCAGCTGCTCGTAGCACTCGGCCGCCGCCGCGAACTCCTGCAGCCGGTAGTAGCAGTAGCCGAGCAGCGAGAGGCCGCCCCGCGAGCGCCCGCTGCGCTGCAGCTCGGCGCTCAGCAGCGCCGCCGCCTCGGCCAGCCGCCCGCCGCGGATCAGGCCGTACGTCACCGCCGTGTACTCGCCGTCCGCCGCCATGGCCCCGCCAACGGCCCGGCGGCAACGGCGGCCAACGGCCCAACGGCCGCCGCTCTCCCCCGGAAGTGCCCGCGCTCCCGCGGCAACGGCCGCCGCTCTCCCCGGAAGTGTCCCCGCCGCCATGGCAACGGCGGGCGCCGCCGCCGCGCAATGGCGCCCGAGCGGCCCCGTGCGGGGAAGGGGCCGGAGGGAGGATCCCGCCCGCGAGCGAGGGCGCCGCCGCTCCTCGGCAGCTGCAGGGGAGGCCAGGCACGCTCTCAGCGCTGTCCTGGGCAGCCGCGGGCGCTTTCGGTCCTGTTCTCCGCGTGTCCTCTAATTCGTCCCCTCATGCTCTTAGATTTCATACGTGATTGCAGAAATAAGCAAGAATCAATGGATTCTGGTCTCTGCTTGTGCAGTGGCCAGGGAAATAAGTAAAAGATGGAGAGTTCAGACTTAATTCATACAGAAATCGCTCACATGCAGTTCCCTCTTGGAATCGTGTCCCAAAACTGACTGAAGTATTGGGAAGTGTCCTGGTATCAGAAGCAGATAATGAAAAGCAGGTACACTCTAGGTCAAGCTCATAAACACAAGGTAAAGATTGCTTCCCACCGTCTTAAGTATGGGATACTTGAAATAGGCATTTCCTCGCTGTACTGTGAGCTTCCACAAAGAACCGTTTTTGTTGCTTTCTAAACTGGGTGTCGAGAAAACGTTAGCAGGTTCTGACGTTGTTTCCCCCCGGATTGAGCTGCATCGCTCTTGGAGAGCACATTCAGTTCTCGGGTGCGCTGCCGTGTCGCTGGCTTTGGTGGCGTTGCTCCGTTTTGCCCAGGAGTGATTTGCCGCAGGTCTAACCCCGCGCTCGGGTTTCTCCCTCGCGCCGCGGGGCCGCAGCGTTAGTCAGCGCTTCCCGAATTCTGACCCCCAAAAGGAACGATACCGCAAGACAGGCGAAATAGATGGAGGCAATTACCACCCGCCACTTGATTGATGGTTGACATTGTTGGGGCCTCAACCGCGCGCCAGGCTGCAGCCGGCCGCATTCCCAGCTCTGCCGGTGGCTGTTGCTACGGGCAACGGCGTGCTGGAGCCGTAGGGAGCGAGGAGTGGAATGGAAGGGAGGAGAGGAGAGAGCCGCCCTGGGGAGGCCGCGGGGCGCGCGCTGGGAGTTACGCCGTGCCGAGCAGTGTGCAAGGCCAGGAGGCGGGAAAGCTCCGTGCAGCTCCCGGCAGTGCCTCCCGCTCCGGGTGTGTGCTTCTCCCGCGGGCTTTACAGGGCTAGCTGCTGCTCCCTGCATCCGTTGGACGGCAGGCAAGAAAAAGGCGGTCCAGTAACGGCAGTGGCGTTTCCATGCGGTGTGTGTACGCAGTGCTGTGCCATCTTGGTGGCTGCTGCTCTCCAGCAGAGCAGTCCGTGTGGCTCCTTGTGCACGGGAGGATTTCCTTACAGCGCACTGCCGTTTCCAGCTGAACGCGTGGCCAGTAGCCCAGAGCACTTGGGTCTGTCTTTTTCTTCCACACTACTTTGTTCGACTCTCAGATGGGTTCAGTCAGCTTTTCATAGGGACTCACAACTTGCCTGCCTCAGATACCTAAATTGAAGATCTCTTTTTAAGCATCTGGTGTCTGGGGACAGGTTCCAATTTCCTTGTGTTGGTGCCAGGTCAGGGTAGTTTCACTGAAGCAAATGGAGCCTGGTGGCTCCATCGTGTGCTGGATTCTTTCCTGCTCCAAAATGTTCATTTCAATTGAAAGTCCTACCAGAAAGGCCTATTCCCAGTAAACTGCTCAATGTAATGTAAACTAAAAGCACAGGACAACAGATCTCATTTTTTATTTTTATTTTCCTTAAAGCTCATTAATCATTTCCTCAGGGACCCTTGTAACTTTTTTTTTTTATTAAAAAGGAATGCATTAAAGGAGTATATTTTAAAATACTCTCCTGCTCCCAACCAAAAAAATTACCATGCAATATTTTGCCTTTATACAGACTTCCCCTTGCAGGGAAATGTACTGCATTGTTAATATGAATTTCTCAGGAAAGTAGGGACAGGTTGGTATTTTTAAAGGTAATAAAGTTTGTTTTTAAATGTAGCAAAGGTAGGCAATTCTAAAGGCCCTGATCAATCACTAAGAAGCTTTGTTGTAAAAAAATACGTCTTTAGAATACAAAGCAGCTGCTGAGAACATTCAGGCATAAAAGGGGAAGGAAGAGTGAGGGGGGACATCACAAAAGCGCGCGTAATTGATTCATAACGTGTACTAAAGAGATGCAAAACAACCAGGTAATTACACACTGCGCTCTGCTCCTGCAGCTCTTGCATATGAATCGAGCAACTTGCGTCCCAGTTCTGCTCTGCGTTATCCATCCGAGCGAGCCAGAAGCTCCTCTGCCGGAGGCCGCTGGCGGCGCGGGGCTCCGCTCTCCCCGCGTCGCTCCGGGGCCGCTCGCTCTCGCCGCGGCCTTTCCTCAGGACCCGCGAGGCCTCCGCGGGAAAGCAGCTACCGCTATGGGGTAATGGCCAGTTAATGACGTGTGTCTGTGCAAGCGGGTGCTAAACGGCGAGCACGAGCCCCTCGCACAGCTCTGCTCAGAAACCAGTGCTCCTGTTCGCTGCCTTAATGTATGTCTTCCAGAGACACGGAAAAGCTGGCAGAGAAGGAGGCCGGGGGTGAGGCCTGGGAAGGGGCTCTCTTCTGGTGCAGCTCCTTCCACTTGGCCCTGTTCACTGCCACAGAGTCCAGCATGGGCTTCAGCTTGGCGTTTAGCTTCACCAGGCACTGGAAAAAAAGATGAAAAAAGATAGAAAATATGGACAACATTCTCATGTTTTGTGATTCACAGTCTAGAGGGTGAGCGGGTAAAGGGGCTCTAATCTGCAGAGCACAACGTGCCCCATCTCTGCATTAAAGAGAGACAGACACCTGCTCAAAGCAACGCCCAGATGTGGGGGTGACAGCAGTTACCCCTAAAGCAGTCGCACAGTATGCTTGGTTCTAGAACAATGGCAGTTCCTGCCGTATCATGTTTTCTTGCAGCGTTTTTCATTAGTAAGAAGTGGTGTCAGCTCAGAGCTCCTTGCCTGCTCTGGCAGCGTGGGCTGTGTGTATTTGCCATTAACAAAAGGCTGGTGCAGGCAGAAAAAAAAATGGAATGATAGAGGAGACAACAAGTTGCTCTGAAAGTGCAGAAAACTGGAGGGAAAGGAGAAGGGAAGAGGTATCTTTGCAGTTGATCTTTTTTATTTTTTGCTTTAAAGAGCAGGGTTAACAGCACTGCTTTAAATGGCCCCAGAAGCCCAGGCACCGCTGACGAACTGCGTTTTTATAGCTAGCCTGCAAACCACGGGAGCTTGGCTAGCTAGTGAAGTAAGTCGTGGTAGATTTTTAATTGAGCTATTATATGGTAATTAAGGGTTAATGGCCTGATTTTAAGATGTGCTCAAAACTTGCAGTTTCGGTTGACTTCAGTAGGAAATATGAAATGCTCAGCACTTCTAAAAATCCTGATATAACTACCCTATTTGTGAGGAACTTGAAGCACATCCGCTTCAAATGATTTCCTTGGAGTAGGGATGCCAGCATCCATCCACCAACAGCTAAAGCTTGCTGGTTTCTCTTAAATCTCCAAATTTTTGTCTTCAAATATAGTTTTCCAGCATATTGCCACTTTTACAGTATTAACCCTGTGTTTGAAAATCGGGGCATTTTGAACCTCTCTGCGCTTGTTGAATGGGTTCAGGAAGCATCTGCAGAGCTTTGCTTTTGTTTCATGTCAGTCATGGTTATCTTATGAGCTTATTATGTTATTGTGGTTATCTTAGGAGCTTTTTAAATCCCAGAGTAAATATATAGGTTTTCTGTAGAAGTACTATGAGTGTTACAAAGTATGAATGCAGCTAAAATAATTAAAAAGGAGTATTTAAGAATAAACTGTATCTTTGATATTCAGTTTTACTATAGCACAAGTGATTAATTCTGTTGGAGGCTTACACAATATATAGTGTAATCTTAGGAAACTTTATCTTGTTTTGCATTAATTTAGACGAGGGATACTTGACAGTGCAGATTTTGCACTTGGTCTATTAAATGTCTTTATTCAGACATTGATTTGATGTTTAAACTACTGCTTATGTATTTAGTATCTTTTCGCTTTGGGACTCCTTCATTCTGATTTGGTCTTTTAATTAAACCCACTACTATAATTCCTATGGAAATTAGCTTTTATTTTATTTTATTCCAGCTACCAAAGCATTTCACTAGGACTTTTTCAATAGAAAGTGCACTGATTGGATTTTATTTCTACTGGAGATGTAATTAGAAACTCATTTAATTCCTATATTTCTGGCTATTTTAATTATTAAACTCCTGCAATCAATTTCTTTTATGAAGCTTCTGGGAAACGATCCGCAGGGCCACCCGTTTCCCTCCCTCCTGGCACCGTTCTCCACCTGGAATTTACTGAATAGCTGAGGTGCTTGTGGCCTCCGCTCTGCGTTAGACCGAGTCCCTCCTGCGCCGCCGGGCGCCCCTGGGCCGCCTCGTGAGCGCCTCAGCGCTCAGTTCGGGGCTCCCTCGCCCTGCTTAGCACCCCTTTCAGTGGGAAAGGGGTCAGTCTGATGCCCCACCGGGTGGCAGCGGGAGGGGGGCTTGGATACCAGCCCCTTTTGGGGGGCACCAGGCACCCTCTTTCCTGCAGCTGTGGGTGTTGGGGTTTGGTTTTGAGGTTCTCAGCCAAATACCGAGCGGTTCTGACCTTGCCTAACTTGTGAGCTCTGACAAGATTACAGCTCGTGGAAGTGTAGTTGCAGCTCTAGTGTTTGTAAAGTGAGTTTATGGAACAAGACCGTATAAATTTATTTTTATTACTGAACACATATCAAAAAGTTATAGGTCAGTGTTCACTCTTCTTTGGAACCCAGTGGTTTCTAATGAATCACTTTTATTATGTAGGCAGTTTCAGAGTTGAAAGGGAGGACAAGTGAGCGGGAAGCTGCAGGGATAAATTGAGACCTGGTGTGGGTGCATGAAGCACTGCTGAAGTCAAGGGAGTCGTGACCAGATACGGCAGAGCTGAGCTGGACACCTGCGTTCTGCTGAGGCGGCTTTTGCAAGAGAACACGCGGCCACGGCTGGGCCGTCAACTTCGGATGAGGTCAGGTAAACTGGAACCTGTCTTGTGGGCATCCACAGACTCAATCTTCATAATAATAAAAATTGATGACAGATGTCTTGAAAACCCAAAACATATCCACCTGTACGCCCATGGCTAGGAACAGTAAGATTGCTAAACCTCACCCTTTGGTAGGTCCTCTGCAGAAGACAGGGGAAACTTCTATGAGCCTGTAGCTGTATGCATATGTCAAGACTGATTTAGGCTCTAAATATTATTTTCCTGAAGGAATGACTGTGTTTGGGAGGAGGCTTAGGTCACAACAAGCAGCAGCAGCAGCAAGTTGTCTTGCACTTGATGGAGACCTTGTTATTCTTCTAGGGCTGATTGTGAAGGAGTCTAGATAGTCGTGTGTATGACACATCAGCTCATTGCTTTTGCATTTCAGCCTCACAAATATTTTTGGTGTCTAAAGAAATAACTAGATGAAATGAATAGCACCAGCTTCCCTCATAGAAAAGATGAGTTGCTGGTGGTGTGTCTTCCATAGAAGTTGTTAGCAGTGCAGAACGGAGCCGGCTGTGACTGGCAATGGATGCACAAGTGGTCAGCTCTTCTTGTATGAATTAGTGTTCTGTTTCTTTCTGGTGATGATATATTAGCAAGAATCACGTTGCATTCCTTTGTAAATATGTCCGTAACAGGGACGGATGAGTCAAATTTCACCACTGGTAAAACGTGCCCAGTACTTCAGGGAGAAAAATACATAGCGAGCTCCTGGTTAGGAGTGCGCTTGCTGGACAAACTGTTTCCCTCTCTGCCCCCTGTAACTGCACAGGGCAGAGGTTCTGCCCACAACAGCTGCTGTATCACGAGCCACATCTTGGGCGGCGCTGCTGCCGTTTGATTCTGAATCTGGGGTTTGTGCAAAAGGCAGAACATTTCTGCCCCTTTTCCTTTCAGCACCTTAACCAAGCAGCCGATCGATGTCTTCTACCTTGCTGTTAAATGGATTTTGAAAAACTCTTCAAACCCTATGAGTCTTATATCCTTATTTAGTTCTTTGAATTTGCCCTCAGCTGGGAATTCTGCAGGCAACTGTGATTCTGTTGTGTTAAACACTCACTTGAAGCATTTCATCCATCATCATTTCTAGTCCTTTTCTGATGCAATGTAGTTTGTGCTTTGTCTTTCTTGAAAACTGAATGGCTGTTAAATTATCCATTTATCTTCTTTGAGATTTGCTGTAGGATTTGAGCTGCCTCTATTGGCTGTCTCTTCTACCTTATCTGCCAACTTTTCAATCTACTTCCTCAGCTCTTTATATGCATTTCCATACATGACTGCATGTCTTCTGCAATACATGGGCAGATAATTCTACGTAAAGCAGCAGCAGAAACTGCAATATTATGGGTTAGTCATTTTTTCTTACAGATTGTGGTGAAAGTCTTTGATGAAGCCTAGCTATTGACTGAAGTCATTAGCAAATGTTGCTGCTTCTCCCCCTATATTTTCTAGCATGTTTTGGGTTGATGATAGTCTTTTCAGTTGAGAACTTTATGGGTTTCCTTTTTGGTAATAGATGAATTAATTGAGAACTTTAGGAAGCAGGAAGTAGTCTCATGTGAAGGGATAAATGTTTCTGCTGACTCTTCCTCTAAGTGGTTTATGTAAGCGTATAAAGTACTGAAATTGTCCATACTAATGTGGTGTCCCATGAGTAATCTCAGCAAATTACAAAAATTTGAACAAATGCAATACCTTCTGTTAACTGCAAATACAGAAAGCCCTCATTGATGTTAGACCAAAATTAAAAAGGGGGGGGGCCCAGGATCTCTCTCTCTGATCTGCATATACCCAAAAATCCTTGTTCCAAAACCTCCTAAATTATCTGTATTACACCATGAAATAGTGATTGACTCAGAGGGGCATGGCAATAGAAGCATTCTTTATTCCTTTCCCAGCTTTTCTTTTGTTATATTCCCTTTTTTTTCACCTCCTTTTGCCATTAATACAATGGTAGCAGGAATAAACTGACTCTTAAACTAATGGTGCAAGGTGGTAAAAAAGCTGCTGTGTCTATTCCATTCCTGGGAGCTGAAAATGCTCAGAGTATCTGCATTTTTTTTCAAAGTCAGAGAAAATTAATTTCAGGGTGATCTGTTGAGGTTCCTCGCTAGCAGGAAACTGAGTCGGGGGCAGAAGTGCTGACCCCCACTGGGCTCCAACTCGAGGGCTGCTGAGATCCTTTCGCAGTGCTCGGATCTGCCGCCCCAGGGGCAGACGCGATCCGCAGCTACCAGCTCCCCCAGGCCAGGCATTTGGCATCATTAGCCCAGGAAGTTTCTTCTGCAGCAAATTTCTTACCACGCCAGCAGAATGTGCTGCACCTGCCCTGCCTTGGAAATGGGGTAGACTTTCCCTAGGGATTTCAACAGACAGTGAAGCTAACTTAATTGCCAATGTCTGTACGGCCTGCGTGCATCGCTGCCTGCTTCCTGATCCTTGCCCGCCGAGCAGCCCTGGGAAGCGCAGAAGTGAGTGCTGCAGAATTTTGCACCTTTGTGGTATCCTTTGACCTTCTGAAAGTTCTCCCCAGTTTCCGTCAGCAAGCTGAAAACTTGATGCCAGGGGGAATTACGTAGACCTGAGCAAATTGCTTCACGTGAGCGTGGTTTCTTCATAGCTTAGTCTTGTTTTGGCTTGTGTGGGTTAAAACAGCTTATGAATGCATTTCAGTAAATAGCTGTAAATCTCAGCCATCTCAAAAAG
Organism: Nothoprocta pentlandii; assembly: GCA_013398315.1. Classification (NCBI taxonomy): domain Eukaryota; kingdom Metazoa; phylum Chordata; class Aves; order Tinamiformes; family Tinamidae; genus Nothoprocta; species Nothoprocta pentlandii. The sequence goes on from VZSG01000044.1 coordinate 537,647, forward strand.
GTTTATACAGATAAGCTCTTCCCTATTAAGTCATTTTATAAGTTTTTGTTGTTGTTGTTGTACTTGCAGAGGACAGAAACATTTGAACCAAGACATCATTGTTCAGGTACATTCAGCTGCTTTTGCCGGAGGAAGGTCTCAGCCATCCCACACGGCCTGTTCCAGCCAGGGCACCTGCCAAGCGCATTTCCTTCCGAGCACGTCAAGCAGCGCGGCAAGGAGGGATGTTGGCTGACTCACCACAGTCAGTCTAGAAAACGGCAAGTACTTGTTGGAATAAACCTAGATGTTTCTGTTCTTCCTAATTTTCTCCTAGGCTCTTGGATGTAATGATGCAAATTCCCTTCTGTATGTTCTGTGATATGTCTGAAGCTCTTCATACCCAAGAAAATCTTAACCAGCACTAAAAATAGCACTAAAATGGAGCAGCTCAATGGAGCACCAAGGCAGAGGTGAGCAGGGCACTCTCAGGCACGTATAAGTTGTGAGCTGCTTTCTCCCCCACAGCCATCTCCCTTAAATCTGAATAGCTGCTGTCGTGTCGCTGACTACCTGACTGGGTATTGATGTGGGCAGAGCAGAGTGCACGGCCTCTGCCCCCGCTATTCAGGGTGCTCCTGTCTCTGCCCACAATGCTCTGAACAGAGCCCAGCTCCTTTTTCCCTCTTTTGTTTGATGGGAATTGCTGACGCTTTGATGTTGTTTGTGAGAAAAAGTGATGATAAAGAGATCTGTGCGTTGCCTCTCCATTTGCGGCCCACAGAGAAACCTCCTTGGAGCCGGAGGAAATCTGGGACTGAGTCTCCTGGGTGCCGTTTGGGCCCGGGACAGGGCTCTGAGGGTGTCAGTGCTCTCAGCCTCTGAGGCTGCTTCCTGCAGCTCTGGAAAAATGCTTTGTCTTTATGGTCCAACTCCTGCGTTTCTGTTGCACAAACGTGTATGTCCGGTAGCTGCAGGTGCCATTATCTGTACTGTGAATGTGGCTGGCAGTGCAGCCAGTGCTTTATTTTCTGTGGGCTGTTCTAGATTTCTGCTTTAGCTGCATGCATTCCTCCTTTATAGAGTGCTCTAGCCTCCCAAAAGGAGGTGATAATTTCATACTAAAGAAGCATTTGGAACTCTACAGTTCCAAAAAAAAAATTATTATTTCATATAAATGATTATTCTGCTAAGGTTGTTTCTTATCTCTGCTGATGAACACTTTCCTTGCTGTCGCTTCTGAATGAAGAGCAAATGTTAGGTGGGAAGGTGTAACTGAAGTCCCTAACTAAACTTAGAGCTTCAGAGTAAGTGGATGGCTTTTCTGCTACCCAGGGCAAAAGCCACTACCACATAAAGATGCTCTCATCTGCGATCACTGCAGTAACAAAGTAAATGCAATAAAATTATAATGTCCCAAGTGTAATAAAAAGCAATGAACAAAAGATTGGAAAGCTTTTATCTTCACAATCCTTTAATACAAAGTGTAGAGGAAACAGATTTGATTACCAGGGTACTTTGCAAGCGGCGGTGCCTTTGTTCCCTGGTGGCCGATGTGTGTGAGGCAAGTCAGGGAGCAGAGCCTGGTGTCAGGAGTGGAGCGAGGCCTAGAGAGCCCCTTCACACAACGGTTTGGGGGTTGGAGACGGGACAGGGGAGATTTAGGTAGGGGTGTGGGTGATGGCCTCTCTGCTCATTGTGTTATCTATATTTAGTATCAAACTTTGTGTTAGCTCATGCAGAATATCCTCTCTTTGACCTTCTTCAGGGTTGGACTGTCTCCAGTGCTCTGTAAGACAGGATTTCTCATGAAAAACGCACAGAGCTTGAGGATTTGAAGGTTGCTTGGAAACCTTGCACAAAAAGGAGAGGCGTGTGTGTGTGTGTGTGTGTGTGTGTGTGTGTGTGTGCATAGAGGCCTATAGACATCTCCCTGATAAAAGAGACTGTTGGGGCAAAACCCCCTTGTCATTAGGTACTCTGAGGAGAGGCAGAGGGGGGGACCTGATACAGGAGGAGGAGGAGGAAGCACCGAAGCTCCCTGGATGCCAGCTGCTCTCGGCACGCGTCCCGTCACGCACACGCGGCTGCCGCCCGCAGCCACCGCTTCTCCTCCCTCATAGAGGAATAGCTACCTGCAAAAGCCTCAATTTTGTTCTCTGTAATTTAATGATGTAGTTTTGATAGCAAAATGTGTCAAATGTTTATGTCAAACATACAGTTTTTATGATGTTATGTTTATATGGTATGATGCTTTTATAAGTATGATGGGTTCCTTAGCAGCTCTTCCTCCTTTACCGTGCATATGCAATTGGAAATCATGAATTCTGGTATAATATGCATTCTCAAGGAACTGTTGCATTGAAAGTAAGGGTTTTTTTTAAAGAGTTTTCTTCCAATTTATCCTTGGGATAAATTCCCAGCCTCGTGTAACATCCAAAATGAGTTTGGCAGTTTAAAAAAATGCAGGTTTTCCATGGGTCTTCTGTGCTTACTTTGTCTTTAAACTGTAGATCTCTGGCTTTCAAACAACGTTTTGCCGTGACAAGGCTTGACCTCTCCTGGGGAAGGGGCAGGAACCCGGCTGTTAACAGCGGGGCACCGTGTGTGGGCACCTCGCACAGCAGTGCTGGGCAGTCCCTTCACTGCTACCCCAGGGTACAGGGGCAGTGGAGACGCACGGTCCTTCTCACCTGAGTTGCTGTTGGTGAGGGATCTGGCTCAGAAAGAGGAAGAAGTGGCCACGCACGTGCCCGCCCGGTGCGTACGGAGGCCCTGCTCGCAGGCGTGCTCAGGGGCACAAGGCGCCTCCAGCCGGGTTTGGCGCTCAGCTCTCCTCGCTCCGGGGAGCTGCAGCCATCGGGATTTCCCGGCATTCCCCCCACGAGAGCAGCCCCGCGCATGCACCAAGACTTAATGGCAGGGTTGGGGGCATATGGCTGGCTGGGGGGGTGGGTGAGGAAGAGGAAGGATGCTGCCTGACACTGTTATTGATGGTGAATGCTTCTGCAGTGTTATTTTCTATTTATCATCCTGCCTGCAGAGCTTTGCTTTGGAGACAGATAAGGGAGGGAAAGTCAAAATGGTGATGCCTGTGTTACACGAGTCAAGTTGTGAAGCTGGTCTAATCCAAAGCAGAGAAACATCAGCTTGGTCAGTCATAACCTTAGTGAATTGGGACCTACAGACTTGTGATTTATTCCAAGCACCTAACAAGCTGCGTGGATGAATGATTAACTCAGAGCTTGCTCTCTTAAACAGCACGCAGGTTGAACCACACATCATTTGTCACTGACTTTAAAGCCCTGGCCTACAGTGTCCAGTAACAGTTTGGAGAGGAGCCAGAAGTGGCTCAGCCCGACCTTCCCTTTGGGTCTCACGCACCCGTGCCCAAGGACACGCAGCACCAAGGCTGGACATTGAGCTTCCAGACACTGCCAATCCTCTCCCGACTCTACATGAGCAGTAAGTAAGAATTACCTCATACAAAGGCATGCAGATGCTATCAATCCATTCCAGCTGCAGCCGGGGTAGTTCATCTTTCCTGTTCCGATCAAAAATGGCCTGAATTGAGAAGGGAACAAAACTGTCATGCTTTATTACACCAGAATATTTTACAGATGCATCATTCAGCACTCTGCAGCTATGATCAAATTCTCATAAACAGAACACTTTGTAAACCACAGTCAATCTTTGCAGCAGCCGCCTTACTGCTGTCTGGCATGAAAAATAAACTTTTTCATTCCCGTTTTGAAATTTGTAGGCTGAATGTATTTAAATTTTACAGTTCTGTAATGTAAAACAAGTGCTCTGCAGTTGCATTTCAGCTGGTGAAAAGCTGCAGAAATGTGAAGTAGACACCTTTAAATGCAAGTTTTCTTTTCCGTGCAGAGGGCTTCCCAGACCAGCAAAATGCACCGTGAGGATGGGCCCGGCTCCCTGCCTGCTCCTGCAGCCCCCGCTGGCAGGGCCACCAGCCCGGGAAGGGGCAGGTGGGGAACACGCAGCCGCCGTGGGAGCAGCTGCTGATTGACTGCCCCATGGAAGGAGATGGGAAATAAGTTGGGAAGGTGAGTTTCCTCTAGGACCTTCCACTACTGCTACAGCATCTTAGGCCTTCTCTACTGGCTCACCTCATGTCTCATTACTCTGTAAATATGTCAGGTTTTAAACCTTTCTGTCTTTTTCTGATTCTGGGCCTATCTCTCCTCTCACTTCTCTAGAACCTCTGTCTTCCTGAAACTCAATATAATTGTGCTGAATGTCTGCCTGAATTCTTACAGTTGAACCTTGCTCTATAGGTATAACTGTGTAATAAATGAGAGGGGGATAAAATTCAAAGATGAAATGATGTTAAAAAATAGAATCTGGACTGGGTTCTGAATTCCTTGGTATGAACTGAAGAGCCCCAAGGAAGAGTGAGAAGGCTCCTAGGAGGTAGGAGGTGCTGTAGCTGCACTAGCAATACCTACCTCCTCCTCCCCCAGCCAGCTAGGCTGCTGGGTGCTGATTGGGGAAAATATATGAGGAATCCAAGGAAAACTCTGGCTTTGGTCTTTCTCTGCACTTCTACCATGTTCACAGTATGACTAAAATGCAGTATATAATAGCATGTTTCACAATAACCGTTAAGGTTGCTAGACCTGGGTGTCAATGTATGTGTTGAAAAAAAGAAATTACTTATATGCTTTATTACCCTAAGAAACACGCTTTGTAACTGCTACGTATATATATGGTAGGAAAGGGACACATTAAAGGGAATGGAACCTGCAGTTACTCAGGACTAGATTTGGTCCCAGAATCATTAGTGCTGTGACTGACTGATGATGGTGCTACTGGATTTTAGCTACATTTTATGGGGAAGATGCATCCACAGAACAACTATAGAAAAATCCATTAGTTTCCCAAGCTTTGTATATGCACAAAACCATTTTTTTTGTAGCTGAGTCTTGTTTACTTCAAACTGAATGACTAATTTTTTTTACTTCATTATATGTCTACAGGGAGTGTGCTCATGTGCAAGTACTACCACAGCAAGAACAAGTCTGAACCACCAGAACTGCCTACTTGTAGAAGCACCAACATACGTAAGTTCAGTTCTTTAGAAAACTTTTGTTTCCCCTCTCCTGTTTCATCTACATAACTGTTTGTCAGCCTTCTGAGATGTTTAACCCGGGTAAGGCTTTCTCTTCAAATCACTCACAGCAAACCTTTATGAAACTTTTCTTCCTCTTAGTTTTAGTTTGGTAATTTATACTCAGCTGCCTCACTTCCACTTACCATCCAGTGTTATATATAGTTATATACTTACAGACATGCCTTTTCAGCATCTGATACATCAAATAATACAAACAGTAGATGTCTGCAGCATAAAGTAAACCTGAAAATTTTGATTTCATTTTGATTTTTGATTTCTTGTGATTTTTGGTTTGAATACTCTATATTAGAAATAATACTTATTGGCTTAGAAAATCAACAGGCAAAATAGTTTTGGTAATAGCTACAGAAGATAGAGAGAAGAGCTTACTGCAAATATAATTTGAGTTGATAGTACAGCTGTGCAAGTGGCTCTAAATGCACCTCCTTGTTGGACTGAGCCTTTATTTACTACAAGATATTTTTCTCCATACAAAATACAATTTGTTTTCCTGAATGAATACAATGATATTTTCTTACCCTACCCAAGTAGGTAGCTATTTCAGAAGTGATGAAAACTTACTGAAGGTGTGAGCTTGAGTTCAGATCTTTCTCTGTCCCCTTGTTCAAAAAACTCGCTGGTTACCAGTTCAGCTGCCTAAAACAAAAATCATGATAAAGAGCTCTTCTTACATAATTTTAGGATCATGAATTGTTACTCAGTCTATGTCTTTAGCCTATACTTAACTGTAAAGAAAATTATAGTCCCACTTAATTACTTACGTTTGTACACCTTTCAGAACGAGTCCTTTCCAGCTGCTTCTCTTGTCTTCCTTGTCATTCTCCTGCATATCTGGCTACTCTTCTCTCACTACTTGTCTTGTCTAGCTTCTCCACACCATTTTTTAAATAATCTTTTGTTAAAAAGCTACTCAAATTGTGCCAACTCCTTACCTACACTGAACTGCACTGCTGTGTTTTCCCTTTGCTGGTTGAGGCTGCATATTCCTCAAAACCCCCACTTCCCAACATAGCCTGCCTACTTGTTCTGGACCTGAAGACAGGATGGAGTATTATTAGAAGGGGAAAGAGGAAAAGATTAACAATGGATGTGGAGTAAGGAAGGATGCCTGAGAGTGGGGAAGCCCTGTGGCAAGGGGCAGGGCTGCTGGAGAGCCTCGGAGCAGAAAACCGGCAGCTCCCTTTCTTGCTTTTGGTCGCTTGCTGTAGCAAGTGCTGCACCTCCGTGTTATGTAACAGCAGCAAAAGCTTGAGTTTTTGCTACTTTTAAGCACAGAATGTAAATAAGGCTGTATACTGCACTGGCCGTGTTCCTGTCACTGTTGTGCTAATTAGCACATTTCTCTTATAAAAACTGAAGATTTGATGTTAATCAAGGCCTGTAGATCATCTGCTGGTGCCTTTGCTTCAGGGATGATATTGTCACTGCCATTACACTAGAAGGAAAAGCTTTGGGACAAACCCAGCAAGCAAATTACATATGGCTAATACTTTCTGTTTGTTTTGTTTAATCTGTCCATTTTAAAATACAGATTTAAAAGGCTTGCAAGAAAAGGAAGGGTTATCAAACCAGATCTTTTCAGGTGCCTCCATACTGCTCACCAGCATTGCAAACAAACCCATTATGCAATAAACCATTCCTTGGAATAAACCCCCCTCTATTTTTTTCTGCAGCATTAACACTGCCGTAACTTGATTGCAGTTTTGGTCCCCTGTAAGACGGGGCCCTGGGAATATTGTCCCACGCATCCCGCCTCTTCCCAGCCCTGCTATTAATCATGACTTGCCTGTCTTGAAATCTCCCACGGTTTGGTCACCGCTCCAAGGTCACAGGCTGTCATTAGCATTGATCTGAAAAACAGAAATGAACAATACAAGCTGAATCAACCTTTGTTGGATTTCTGAACAACTCTGTTCTGGATGCATAAATAAATAATATATATATATAAAGTGTCAGCCCGGGCACCTCCTTGTCCTCCAGAAAAGAATGACATGTTTGAAATCTCAGCCCTCACTGTTGCTTTTACATCACAATTGTGCCTAGGCAGCCTCATCCATTGCAGGTTATCAGGAGACCAAGTTTTGGTCCTGTGCACACCAGAAATAAAGGGTACTGCTAATTTTGCAGTACTCCTAATGCTAGTCATATTAATTTAGGTAATATACCTGACAGCATATGCCTCACGTGATACAAGTAAGGGTATTATTATTATATAATAATACCTCAAAACAGGATTAATTTATTTGCCTATTTGTAAGTGCCTGCTGTAGCAAGAGATCCTATAACCATAAGAGGCATCCCAGACACTGTTTAAGCAGTTTCTACTGCTCATCTGCAATAAAAATTTAAGATTTACTGTATGAGCAAGACTGTTCCACTGTAGTTTAATACCTGGCTACCACCATGTTTTATATGCGTTGGAAGAAAGAAACCATTCAGCTGTAGAAAGCGTTTATGTACAGTACATGATGCAGATAAAAGTCTGAGAAAGTTTAAATGAGGAACAAGGGCACTGAAAATGAAGTATCAAATATATTGCCTAAATCTAAAATTAGGGATGGGTGAAATGATATGGAAAATAGAAAACGGTCACTATTTCAATCAGAAGACCAAAAGGAAAACACAACTTTAATGAAGTTTGAGGTAAATTGAGACACAGATATGCATGTGCCAAAGGCTACGTTTTGGTGGGAGGTGTTTACGTGGGGTGTGCAGTACTACCTGAGCTGTCCTGGGGTGAGCAGGCACGGGGCACAGGTCATTTCTGAGGGCCACAAGAGGACAGTGCATCTGCCAATCCCCACGTGTAGACCAGGAGAGCTTGGTGAGTGGCTGAGGTGAGGAAGGGAAGAAAAAGGGGCAGGAAGGGTCCTCGATTCCTGAGGCAGAACATGGGTGCTTTCTGCAGAAAGATGGGAAGGGCTGGGAGGTAACTGGTAAGGCTGGGAGAAAGGGATGAAAACAGGTCACAGACCATGAAGGCAGAAACAGGAATGGAAAAGGTGAGGTGACACTGAGTCCTTTTGTGCTCGTTTCACAATCTTTAGAAACCACTTGTTAATTTTAAAACAAGCCCCTTTACTTAGAACTCTAGTCTTCTCTTCCTTAGAATTTTGCTTGTAAGCAAATACAGCTATGCCTTGAAACAACCAGAAAGACAGAAATAATGGTACTCACCGAAACATTTCTCGATGGTCTTTAATATTCCAGTCATAAGTACCTCTGCTGACAAGCTCAAAAAATTCAGATCTCCTCCTGCAAGAAAAGAGAACGTGAGAGGAGGGAGCAGCCCCTTCCCAGGCAGCACAGCAGCAGAGAACCCTGTTCTCTTGACAGTATAAAACCCTGACGCCCTGCACGTTACTGTTAAAGATGTTACACTGACAGTCCCTTTAGGCAAAACATACTAATTTCCAACCGTGTTCTATAACTGCCTGTCATCAGCGTCAGAGCTGCCTGGTAAAAGAGAGATTGTATTTATGGTTTTGCCCGATGAGGATATAAAAGATTCCAAAATGTTCAGTCTTCCATGGAAGCATGAAATATTTGACTACAGCAGTGGGCATACAGACAGTAGCAGTAACCCTGAAACATGCACCTTTGTCTTTGCTTATCCTTGCAAAATACATTTATTTTCCCCCCACACACCCCTTTTTTTCTTTTTAAACTCTTGATAGTGAAGTTTTTTCAGATGTCTAAGTACGGTTATTTGTGAGTGAGTGGCTTTTATAAACTAGAAACTAGATCACTCTGCTGGCTCCCTGCTTTGTCTTCTGGAAGATCTTACCTAGTTCTTCAAAGCCTGATTAAAATATGAGTCAGAATATGTTAACACATAGGGGCAGATGTTTGGTATCAACCTTTTGGCTTATCCTGGTCTGTATTTTTTTACAGCAGTGCACACTGAGAAGCCAAGGGCTCTGGCTGCACACAGGGTGGAACAGAGCCCACCGGAGCTCTGAGGGCTTGTCTGGGAGACACAGGAGACCTGGAAACAGAATCACTCTTTTCTGAGGGACAGTCAGGAACCCCATCTCCTAAGGGTCTGTGCTATCCCCTCATCATGTAGCAATCTAGTTAGATTTCTAACAGGAGAGGGTTGAGTCTTATATTTTCTATTCCAGTGTATCAACATACCAACATCACCACAGAATATCAACATATCAAACATACCCCATATTCATTTCATATTCAGAAGTGTGACATGCACATTTCAAAGTGCAGTCTGATGGTGGTTTTAAGCACGTGGCCAGGCATGGGACACTTTTGGTAACACTGCTCACTACCCCAGACAAATTTTTAAATGGGCCATATTGCATTATTCTGCTCCTTGACTACATTATGTGACTCATCACTCCTGCTTTAGGGTCCTTTTGTAATGGATTTCATGATGGCAACTAGAATAGAGAGATAGGGACTACGTGATACTATCTAATCCTTTATGTTTTATGAAACAAGATATAAAATGGTTTCACATTACAAAATTTGCTAGCATAATGCAAAGTCACACAAGCAGAAAACAGAATTCATTTCTCTCATACAGGTTCATGGGGTGATGGCCCCAGTGGATATAAATATTGCAACAATGAAAATTTTAGTGCCCAAGAATAGCTGGCACATAAACTTTAAATCAGCCTAATCCTGAGCAATCAGCACCAACTACACGTGCTATTAGGACAGGCAGCTGTGGCTTTTCACATCCTGCATTTCAGTGCCCAGCGTAACAATGTCAGATTTATAAAATACTCAAATTAGAAAACACTCTTGATTATCTAATTGCCAAAAGAAATTATCACAGAAGCAATGGAGGAATTACAGGGCTGTGCTAATGCCTGGGATTGCTCTGAAGAAGCCTATGGCTTCTCCTGCCTTTTCGTTATGCAAACATGCTATGCATTAAAGCAAAACTTATTTGGACACTTGAGATATTTCTATTAGCCTAAGATACACTAAGCATTAGAGTAAATCTCTTCAACCACAACTGAACAGTAATTTCTCATATTATACATCCTTATTGGGATTTAATAGGTCATTAGAGAACAGTCTTTGAATTTTCATTTGTCAAATACCAAAAATGCCAATACTTACTCAAAATACAGAGTGAGGTCTGTTGCCAATATCGATTGCTTTAGAAGCTGCATAAGGTCACTGTAGTCCTTGGAGGACAAGTTAGCAAAGATGTTGTGACCCTGTAATGAAAGAGATAAAGGAGGTAAAGGGCTAGCAATCAATATAGGTTTTTAAAAGGTTTTCTGACTCTTTAGTCTACTGCTTCCCTGTAGTAGCAGCTTCTTCTGATTCATGGCAAAACTATGACAAAATAATAATGTTAATACTACTGAGATTACACTGGGGTGGAAGAGTTGACCACTGCAATCAAGCACCCTGGATACTCTTCTAAACTCTGCTGAAATTATAGCCTCTAGAGCAAAGATTTACTCTTTGATCTGACTCTGCACAGATTCAGTTTATGGAGAAAAACTATGGATACATTTCAATCTTCCCTCTTATTATATGTTTTGGGGAGCTGTGCACTGCAGCTTTTGTGCTGTGCTCCTAATAGATTTATCTGTGCTGCTGCCTGCAGGCACACAAACTGCTGGGAGAGCAGTCCAGGACACTAAATCAGTTTTTCATTCAAAACAGTATCTTTGCTCGTCCTGAACGTTATGAAGTTGTTTTACAGAGTATAGAAATCTTCACTGCGCAGCCTGAAAAACAGCAGTTGACTGCACTGTGGAGGCCCTTTGTGGCCCCAGTACATGAGGTTTTAAGGACTCATGGATTAATAGCTTGGAGGATGCTCCGTAGCCAGCACAAAAGGAAATAAATTATTTAGTATTGATAGTTGGAAGCAGGAAGTTGCTTTTGTAACTGAATTTCTGAAAAAAAGGGACAGAGATCCTAGATTTTTCTCCAATAAACCCTGCAGAAAACTAACTACAAGCAGCAAAACCTAATATTCTAGTCACATATGACTAAATTCACATAAATGAAATGCTACACTTACTCCAAACTGATGGATGTTGTGTTTCACTAACAAATATTGGATAAAAATCCCACTGGGATTAATTTTCTGGTCTAGAAATAAGGACCTGGAGAAGATGCTTGATGATCAAAGAGGAAGACCTGTGTTTCAGGGTAGTAGTATTTTATACCTGGGAAAGGAAGCTGGAGTATATCACAGGGAAAAAGAAAAAAAAAAAAAACATTTTTGATTACCTGGGAAAAGATCTCTTCCAGCAGCTGAAATCTCTCTAAATCCGTTTTCCCTATTCTTAACTGCTATGCTTAACTTCCAACTTTTAAGCTTTTTGTTATGCCTTCCTTTGCTAGTACAAAAAAGCCATTTAATTCTAATTATCACCTTCTAAATAAGCTAGCCTAGCTATAATTGAACTGATTATTTAAAATGTTATTTGAGATGTTGGGGCTTTCCTTTTCCACATCTATATTTTTAACATAATGTCCAGAAACTGAATACGAGAGTCACAGTCAGCATCCCATGCCTGACACCTTCAACACCAAAAAGGAGGCAAAGGCACCTTGTTCCCTACTGCAAAGCAGCTTGGGTGCTCTGGACAGTACAGCAACACTGAGAGTAATGGTAAAAAACATAATTTAACCAAGTAATTCAATACCATTATGAAAATACCGATCACAGAAGAACAGACAAAATACTAAATTGGCGCAGGAGAGGCTGAGTGTGATAGACTGGACACGCAGCTGTGGAAGGTAAGAGCTCCTCTCCTCTCATGCCACTGGGCAGGATCTATGCAAGACCACCGAGTAGAAGCTGGCCACTTCATTAGGTCTGTTCTCCTTGCTGCTTGAGACAGATACAACATCTGGGCTGTATGAACAGCACTCCTAGCTGTTTAATTTTGTGCTCGCTGTGATAACCAGTCAATAATAACTCAAGGAGAGGACATTAAGAGGCACCGTGGGTGCTCTCTCCTTTGCCTGGCTGCAAGTGCCCAGCTGCTCGCGGGGAGCCGGGCAGCGCTGCCCTTACCTCGCTCTGGAGGATCATGACGGCGTGATTGAAGTGGTGGTGCTCCAGGGTGGCCGAGGTGCCGTAGAGCTGCGCGAGCGCCGATCCGCTCCTGCAACACAACACGGGCGGTCGGCAGCTGCTCATCCACGGGGCACACGTCACTGAGCAGCTGCTCGCGCTTGTGTTTAAAGGACAAAACCACCATGGAATGTAATTATGGAACTGATAACTGCCAGGAAGCCCAGGGAGCAGGACTGGATGGTCAGGGCAGTTAATGTTCACCGTGACTTCACTCTGTGACCGAGCCTAAAGCAACAAGATGGGTTTTCTTTCCAAAGAAATGAGCAGTAGAGATTATGGTAGAGACAAACAGAGAGTCTCCTAGGAGTACAACATACTGACATTTAATTATCCAGGGCAGCTATATTGGAGAGAACTGGTCAGGAAACATCAACCCTAGAAGACCTTGCACTGAGGAACATAGCAGCGCCATTTCAGACAACTGTGATATTGCTCCTATCATTTACACTTCCCTCATACAAAAAACGGCAGGATCGAACCTGGAAGATGAGTTAGGAAAAATGATGTTTAACTTTATAAGTCAAGATACAGGAGTAAATCACCTGCTGTTGTAAAAGCTACAGCTTCTGTTTGCAGAGCTGCTCTAGATGTGTGTGATGTAAGAATCTGACCTTGGAGGCCTGGAATTAACATGTCATTCTTTATCCTGATCACCTTTTGCTCTTCTGTGGAAGAAAAACAAATGAAAGTAATAAGAATCTGAAAACTTACTTGGCTTGGAAGGCATTGTTGGTTCCCCTGTGGTCAAGGTCGTGACACAAGCACCCCACAATCAAAGCGAGGATTTCAATTTCAGTCAGAATCTCCTGAAATCCTGCTGTCTGAGGACAGAAAAAAAAGAGAAGCTGTAGCTATCAGAAGCAGAGGAGATAAGTAATGTAAGTCCATTGAGTAACAGTCAACTTTGTTTTGATACCACAAACCTTTCCGTAAGAAGAAGATAAATGCTTTATTGTCGTATTATATTCCCTGCAGTATGTTAGATGGTTAGCAGAATAGATAATGTCCCTGTAGTGATCTATGATTTCTCTGTTGCATTTCCAACCTGCCATTTCCTCACTACCCAGAAGCCACTAGAGGGGAAAAGAGCTGAAAATAGAAAAAAACGCACACACTAAGACAGGAGCTGAAATCTCCCAAGAGAGCAAAACAAGTCAAATTTCATTTGATTATGAAATTATCAAGAGAAGTCCTTTGACACGGATTCCTTTGGTTCTGAGGTGATTGTCTTAGGTAATTCCTGCTGTAGGAAATGCTTGAGATGTTAAATCAAAAGACCCATAAAAGACACCAGCTAAAATATAATCTGTTTAACCATTACAATCTATTAAGAGATCGTCTCTCTGTGACACAATGTGACATGATACGACGAGACTTTGTCTCAGGAGAGATAATTCTGCTGCAAATATCTGCTTGAGTTTGAGGGAACAGTTTAGAATTCAACGTACTGAAACTCCCCACGACTGACTCGGACCAGATATGCCTGGCAGGAGTGGAGCTGATCCTAGTAGCACTTTCTTCTCTCTCTATTTCTCCTCACAGGCAGCTGCCACAGCAGTTTCTCTGCCAGAGCTGCCTCCTGCCACAGAGGAGACGCTGCTGCTGCCAATCACGTCAAGCATCCCGGTCAGAGCGTGTGCGAGGCTGGTGCTGCAGCCAGAGTGAGGAACCACCTCCCTGCTCTGAGCATCCTACCCTGGAGAGAAACAATCCGGTTCTCCAACTCGGGATGAAGGAAAGGTAGCACTGCCTGCAAACATCACTGCCTGAGAAAGTCATCGTTCCTCTTTCTGCACTGCCAGTCTCAACCATGCTGTCTACGTAGGAGCAAGATCTAGTTACTGTGAAAGAAACACATAAAAGAGATATATATTTATAGGAAGACCAAACCTAGATTGAACACTAGATTGAGAAAAATCCTGAATTCCACTAATTTTCAGTGCAGCAAAATTTTACCCGCTGGGAAAAAGAGGGCTGGGTGGTCAAAGACAGTATTGGTGAGATCTCAAGCCCTCACTCTGCTTTAGGAACATCCAACCGTCTCAGGGATACGAGTCAGGTCCTGAAACACCACATGAAAATGCTGCTAGTAACCTGGAAGACCATAAATTCCATTTGGCAAATTCCTATTCAAATCCAAGTCCTGCTTCTCTGATCTGCTCTGTGGCTGTTAATACTTAGTATTAACAGGGGGGCTGAGACCCCCCCAGGTGCCCAGGTACACCCTTAAGTTAATGTTAAAGAAGTGCAAGACTTGCTGGGAGAGCTTCACAGCAGGACTCCAAGTTCACATATTAAAAAAAGATAATCGAAACTGAGGGAAAAAGGTTTCACTCACACAGAACACACACACATACTGAGTGGCTTGACTGCTAGGAAGGAGCTTCTCCTCATTTCTAGCTGCGTTGCTTCAAAAAAAATTTAATTTCAGTAACAGCTACGCACATAGAACAAATATATGAAAAATACAGTGTTTTCTGTTTTGATTTTCAAAATGTTGCTGTCATATAATACAAAATAATCAAGGTTTCTTATTTTTTCTCTCTTACACTTGTCATGACAACAAGCCACGTGCCAGGTTTCATTCCAGAGAAAACGTTCATGGCTGAGCTATAAACCCCTGAAAATATAAGTTTTATAATAGAAAATCATTGCTGCAATAAATGGTCCTTAGCCTGACACTTGGGTTAGCCCAAAATTTGGGGTTTGATTAGACCCAAGGATACAACCTACATTAGAAGGAATTTACTAATAGTAACTATCTCAATAACAACTTCAACATTTTACTTAATCAAAAATCTTCTCATGGAGAATATATACATATGTATTATTTCTCTATATATGCATATACAGAGAAACCTAATGTATTTCATTTAATAAAAATATTTAATTTATAAACAGTGTTACAGGGTAAAGGGATTTTCTTTTGTACATAATGCAAGGCAGGAGAAGATTATGATTCCCCATTTTGTAAATTTACACATAGAGAGAGCAAAAATACTAACGCCAGACGACGGCGCAGCAGAATTTATTTTCACCAGAAAAGGAATGACCCATAACTCAGGAGTGGCAGAGTCTCCGGTGAGTTATGGAGGTCATTCTTTCGTGTGAGGAAATGAATCGCATTCATTACATCTTGCCCACATTTATGTGCTTTGTTGTTAGCACACCAGATGGGATTTTAATTTCATACTACTAACTTTTTTATTTTTACTTTTTAAAATAAAAATCGATATGAAGTGTGTCAGAAAAAGGCATTTGGAACAAGCCAGTTGGGGCTAGATCCTGTGGTTTATTCTCATCCCATGTCATTAACTCACAGGAACAGTCCTTGTTCCAGCGCCTGTGCCTGGAACACTTGGGTGAGTGTGAAATAGAGGAGCGGAGCTTCAGCCCCGCGCTAACGATTCTCCAGTGCCTATCTGGAGGCAGCAAATATATGTTCACACACACAGGAACCTGACAGAGGAGGGAAATGGCTGGTTTCAGCTTTGTGGATTGTTGCTGGTTACCTTGTTCAACCCAGCTGAATTTTGCTCCTGCTTTAAATGGGAGCTCAGCTGGGCCTTTTGAGAGTGCCAAATTTGAGCACAAATTGGACATCACTATGTCACAGTAAGACCCACTTTTCTCTTTTTTACAGACAAAAACCTGAGGCACAGACGGTTCATGCACGAAAAAGAGCCGAGTAGGGGCAGTCCTGGTGCCATCAGCAGTCGCGCTTTGCAAGCCACGCTCAAAGTGGGTTAAGAGCCAGGCCTGGCGGGGCTGCGCAGCCGATGTCCTCAGATCCTTCCTATCTCTGCTGGAGGCCAATTTCGTCACCTTGAGATGAGCTAATGGGTGGAAGCAACGTTTCCCACCCAGAGCCAGGATCGGTGGAAAACGTGGCCTCCGAGCTCCACCTAGGGGATGTTTCTGCTCACAAGGGCAGCTGCGACTGCGACGCTGGTAACTGATGCCACCGCCTCTTGGTCAAAGCGCAGAGCAGCTGGCCCAGAGATGCACGGAACGGGCCCTGGGAACATGCCCAGGTGGGAAACACTTGGGATGTTAAATCAAAAGACCCATCAAAGAGGGGCCTTGGCATCAGAAAGGCCCTTCCTTGGAAACTACCAGACGGAGGTGTCCTCAAAACACAGCTCCCCAGCAAGGGCAGCCAGTGGCATTGCTATGGTCAGCAAAAGGCCACCTTGCAAATAATTTGCAGGAAAACCCATTTCTCCTTCCACGCCTTTGCTGAGGTGTGAGAAGCTCAGCCCTATCTAACCGAGACCATGCTAAACAACTCAAAAGATTTGGATTTTATTCCTAGCTGTGTCATGTGCTTCCTCTCTGTCCCTGGGAAAGGAAATATTCCAGTATTTGCAAATGCAGCCTTCATTTCTAGGTGCTTCCATTTGTTAGTTCCTCACAAAAACTCAGCACTTTGTTTTTTAGTGATAAATATGCTTCTAATTGGGAAGGGGAAAAAAAAGTTTATTAGTTTATTTTTTTTAGTATCTAGTCACAAGTATCAGAGTATTGGTTTCAACTCCCTAAAGCATGCACATTCATGGAAATTTTAAACACAGAAAATCATCAAAAAGGGGCAAAAAAGCTTCCAAAGACTTTTCCACTTTTCACAAGATTAAAAACATGCCCAATTGTCTAATTTTGCTGACCCACAGGCAAAGGCTTGGGCTCTAGACAGTAGAAGGCATCTGCCTGATAAGTGTGTGCAAACATGGAAAGCGATGAATGAGGAGTTTTTAAGCATGGCTATGCTCATATAGGTATGACTAAAAAAAGAAAAATAAATCTTTCATTTCCAACAGTTAAAGAAATGCCTGCACAAATGCTACTATGAGACCTTTTTAAGACTCTCGATAGATGGCCAACTGCATCAAAATTAATATCTAAACTGAAAATGAAGAAAAAATGAAAACATTTGAACTTCTGTTTTCATGTGGACATAGGGCAAATCCAAATGGAAAGTAAAGCCATGTTCCTTTTACCAAGCCACATGGAGCAGAACTTCAACATTACAAAACTACCAGTCTTTTTACTGACACACTCACGGGAATTTAGTAACTAGACACCTGCTAAACAGGACTCTTCCACCTGGCGGGGTTGCTGTTGTGTAGGGAGAGAGGAGAGGGAGGGGAGAGCACAGAAGTGCCGTTCCTGCCAACAGGAGTTACTTTCCCAGGAGGAGATAAAGCTACTGATAGAGATGGATGTTGATAGGACCCAGCAATGTTATAGTGTCCTATGAAGACACAAGAATCCCTCGAATGACTTTGTTGGATGATGATCTTCAAAGGCTTTAAGGCAATACCTTCTACAACTATTTAGATGCAAGAAAATCAAGTAAAATATATCAACTTAATAAGTACTGCTACTTCCATGATTCTAATCTTCCATGGTTTTGTAGCTTCTGATTTAAGAGACTGAAATAAATGCCCAAAGGACTCCAAAAGAAAAACATTACTGTAAGATCAAGATGTATAACGACAAGCTGCCTCCAAGATTGCCATCTGCTTTCCGTCACTTTCCTATGCCTGTGATATCACTGTCACTAAAACATCATAAAGTTTGGCCAAACACGCGCCGCCTCAAGCTGAATCTCCTGATTCGGTGTGTATTTCCATCCACAGTAAATGGATACAGTCAGAACTAGAGAAGCTATCAAAGCCTGGGGAGACATTCAGACAGGTAGGACAGCAAGACAACGAGAGCCCTTGGGGGAGGGTGTGTGTAGCTGGATACTCACAGTGAGCATGGCAAACATGAGCTGGCCCACGTTGAAGGCATGCCTCCAGTTGTGGTACAGGACCATCCGGTAATTCTTCCTCACCGTCAGAAGCCACCGGCACAGCGTCTGCAACGCGAGGCACAAGCCGTACACACAACCCTTGCCACGCGCGCACGGACGCAGAGCCACGGCACGGTGCCACGGCATGGGCTGCACGCAGCTCTGCAGGGCACGTGGTTACCTCGTAGTCAATTTTGAACTTCTGCACCATGCCAAGCTCCATGAACATCCGCAGGGCCGCAGTAATCATGGCATCCACATCGAGCGAGAAGTCATCGAAGTGCATGTCGTCAATGCCAAGCTCTGACACCAGAGGAATGTTTGCTGCCTGAAAATGCCAAAGGGAAAATTCTGACTCAAAACCTAGGTCTTTTATTTTCCCCTTTGCCAGAAGCCTCCCAGGCCCCATTGGACCTGCTGGCACATCCCCAGCTTCATCCAGACGCCGGGCAATAAAACCTCCGTGTGAGACCCGCAGGCGGCAACAGAGGAGCAGGGGAGTAGCGGGAAGGAATCCGGTGGGAGCGGGTAACAGGCTCACGTGCACCCGGAGCCACACGGAGCATTTCCACTGCGCGCCCTGACCACGTTCCAGCTCCCCCAGCAGCGCCATGTATCCCAATGCAAATCACAGGGCTCGAATGCAGGAAACATCTGGATCACCAGCAGCTGTGTGTTTTAATTGCTGCCATTCAGAAAGGCAAAGCAACTGTACAGCTCTGCAGAATTTCTCTAGCCAAATGTCCTTATACCCATGGGAATACTAGTGCCCTTTCCTCTACACTGCACACCTTGGATTCGTAGAACCAAAAAGAGTAATAAATGTCCAACAAATACTTCTCTGTAATAATAAAATATAATTTTAAACATTCTGATCGTTTAGTAAGGAGACATACTACAGGAACCCCCGGTGTTTTCCCCTCTCCGTGTAACAGTGGGGCGTCTTTTTAGTTTCTGCTCGGAGGAGGAGGGCCTGTACAAGCACGGGCGGGCAGCGCAGGCCGCCTGCTGCCGCGGTGCCCGCGCAGCCCGCGCTCAGCCCGGCCCCGGTGCCGCCGCAGGCTGGAGCTCGGCCCCGCGCTC
>VZSG01000044.1:556864-625966 GCA_013398315.1 Nothoprocta pentlandii
GTGTTCCTGCAGCTGGAGGTTCCCTCACCTGTGAGCGTCCGCGTGGCTCCCTTTGTGAAAACTCGAGGAAATGCAAAGGCAAACACCAGCCTGGAGCCTCTGCTGTCTACACCTTCCCTGGCCTTTCAAAAACGGTGATTTCTGCATCATTCAGTTACTGTTCAGAGCCTTTGGGATGCTCAGCACGCATACCTGTGTTTACTCCACGGCTGCATTCATTGGCATCTGCCATAAGACGTCCTGACAGCAGAAACACGGTCGCCCCTTGCGCCCACCTGCTGCCCCGAGCAAAGCTTAAGGAACAAGAGTCAGAGGCAGCAGCAGTACCCGATCCCAAGCAGATCGGCTTGGAATTCCTTTTCCAAAAACACTTTACAAACCATCAGTGGCCTTTTCATGAACTCTGAAGCGGGGAAGGGTTCTGATCAAAATTTTCACGGATGCCTTCTCTCCTTTAAGGAGAATGAGGACAGTTATTTCTCTTGCTGCTTTGCACTGGAAACAAACACTCACCGACCTGTTACAATTCAGGAGAAAACACTCCAAGCAGTTGCTCAACTGCAATGGCTTTTTCTTTGTCAAACAATGGAGAAATAACAATATATTCCAAATCTATTATAAACTGAACATCAGGATATTAACAAAGCAAGTCAAAAACAATTTCTTCCCATGTCAGTCTGAAACTTTTAAATATTTATGAGGTTTAACACTCCTAAATTTAACAGGAGTGCCATAATCCAAAATAACTGCAGAATTAATAGCCAGGAGATAACATTTGTATAAAAGAACCATTTGCTTTACAACAGCAATAAAGGAAACAACAGAATTATGAGTGTTGGGACTAATTTGAATAATGTTAAAAAAATGATATGTCGTGGGGCTGCAGCAATATTCCGGCTGCACCTGGCATTGTCTCCCCTCAGTTTCTTAGATCGGAAATGCAGCAGTCCAGGGTTTATAGGAGAGCAGTCATTAAAACTTCATTTTTTTTTAATTACAAAGATATAAAACATGTTCATAATATGGAATATTAAAACATACCCAGCTCTGAAATTTTGCTGCACTGCAGGAGAAATTCTACTGGATTTCTTAAAATGAACAGCAATAACAACATTTCCTTACTGGAAAAGAGAGGGGATCAAAGGACTAGGACAATACGAGGAAGGGGCAGGCAATTAAAATTCCACCTACACTATGAGTATTTTTTAAAGCTCCCCCCCTCAGTGATTTAAGGCCACTTAAAAGGCTTGCTCCCTTGTGAATGTTTTGAAGCTCCATTTCCTCTTTCTAGAAACAATCAAGAACGTTACCCACTGAAGTCTTTTTACCCTGCAAACCAAACAGTTTCAAGGCTCTTCATCCTTGAGAAAGATCCGCGTGCCTCCTGAGAGCTCACTGTAAACCAAGGCCGGAGGTGCCGCCGGTGGCCGTGACCCAGGATTGGCAATAAATCACAAAAAACAGTCTCCAAAGGTGCCACAAAAACAGGTTTGGGCCAAACGTGGCCCTGGCTGCTCCAGGACAGTGCGCGGGAGCAGAGAGGGCGGCTTCCCTCAAGCTCTGGCTGCTCCCGAAGCTCCGAGCTTCAGCCTCCCTCAAGCTCTGGCTGCCCGACTCGGTCGCTGTCCCTCCTCTGAGGGAGGTCACAGTATGAAGGGACATTCGGATCACTGAAGACTGGGACGAAATAGGAGCGGGGCCATGGCACAAGTGGAAGGTGGACGGATGGAAGCAGGAGATGAGGAGACCCGAAACCTGCCGATGAACAACCTGTGTGTATTTGTATGCTGCCTCATCCGCAGTTAGCAAATTAATAGCATAGCACGCAGCTTAAACATGAAAAGTGGAACAAAAAGTTGCATTTAGTCTTGTTTCAAAGAGTTATGTTTTGTTAATGGTGAAGCTGAATATAATTACCATTTAGCATGAATACTGGTATTTGCTTTAATTATAAGAGAAACCTCATGGCATTAGAAAGCTATATACTCAGCTCCTTTTATAAGAACAAGAAAAGTCACTAAGCAATATATCACCTAAAAAGCTATAGCATTAGGTATCATGCACTGGCAGCTTCGGATAAAAATATGGTATTTACTTTTTGCTTTTGCCATAAAACTATGTGTGTGAGAGAAAATGATTTTTCATAATTTTATATTTTAAATGGCAAGGTCATTACAGTATTTCACCTGCTGTTTCCAAAGGTAGCCTAAAACTGTTAAAAAGCTGAGAGTATCTTAAATGTTAAGCAATTAAGCAATCTGTCCTGAACATGCTACTTTTTCAAAATGAGACCCATGAAAAGGAATAAAAAATTTCACAAGCTACTCAGATAAAAATATTGCATTTAAAATTGTTACAAACTATAATAGAAAAGCCACAAAACACATTATTTATGCTGCTAAAAATCAATCCTTAGTGTTAAAGTTGTTTCCTAGTACATAGAAACAAAATATATGGCAGCCTATAAAAGGAACAAGAAAATTCCATTTTAAAAGAACAGCGACATAAAATAAAAGCAATTAATGGCCTGAGCATCTATTATTCTTAAGACCAAAGTCCATAACCGTGGCAGCTCAGGAGTGGGGTTTTGCTGGCATCACTTTCTAAGCAATGATCTCCCTAGGCACGCAGGGAGATGGTGCACACAGGCACTTCATGCTCTTTGGGCTCGTTTTTGCAGGTAACGAGGGAATAACCAGCACGTCCCGGACTGCAGAGCGACATTTAGCGGATCCTGCATCGCGACAGTTCTCTATGGGAGCAGGCCATTCCCATGGACATCCCTGGGCACCTCAGATATTAAACAGCTTACTACAATTTCAGAAGAGTTACTTCTACGTATTGTGCCTCATGACATGGGATAACCAAATTACACTCAATATAAACATAGCACTAAAACTTACATCTTTGTAGTTCCAGTTCACATGGTCAAACTGCTCCTGGCACACCACAGACATCAGAGATGGCATCTATCCACTGCAGCACAGCTGGAGTCAGTAAAAAGGGGCTTCTCAGAAGATCTTTACAAGTTAACTGAGGACCCTGTTATATTAGTTACTAAAGCAGAACGTAACTGCTGATGTTGCTGATGGCAGCAACAGCAGTTTCACTGACACCTGCGCACACACCTTGCTCAGCCTGCCTGGAGGGGACTGCCAGAGGCAGGGGTTAGAAACGGTCTAACGGGAGATGCCTCCATCCCATTCCTATTCCCATGGGAGACGGAAAGCTTGATTTGGAGGGGCAGTTTTTCCCCAGGGCAAGGACTGCCCCTCCCGGCTGCCTCCGTCGCACTGAGCACAGGGGCCTCGCTGGAGCGGGGCCACGTGGACGGACTCCATTGAGGGGGCCCTGAGACCACAGCCCAGCTGCTCCCTGCAGAGCTGCTCGGAGGAGCACGGACCACAAGCGGGTCCACATGGAGTCTACGAAGGCCCAGAACCGTTTCAGTTTTGCCTGTAAGCTCCTTGCTACACGTGAGCTCACCAAGTAGAGCGGTGCACAGGCAGGGGAAACACAGAGGCCTAGGAAAACAAAGATATCCGATGCTCTCAGCTGTTTTTTTGTGCGTTCAAATCTTGGTTTAGCTTGTTGCAAAGCGAAGGAGGATGGAAAATTTCACCCTAACGGCCTCATGGAATATTCAGCTTGCTGCGTGTGCCTGGGGTGCAATCTGCACCATGCCCATGCAGTTGGAGCAAGAAGAGAAGTGCTGAGGTCTATTTCTCATACATTTAAAATGTTTATAATCTACAAGACTAAAAAAGCAGAACTACTGACATAATTTTTCCCTTGGAAAACGCATTTACTCTATGCTAGAGGAAAAGATGCAATTCTGTGAGCAGAGAATGAAACAATATCATAAATAAAGCCCGAAAAGGTTGCAGTAGTCGAATACTTCCAACGTAATATCTGTTAGACACAGCTATGTCTGGATGACACCCACGGCTCCAAACACGACCCGATCCCGCGGCAATGGAGCCCTCCTGTGGTTGTTGCCTCCAGGGAGCGGCAGCAGATGCTGGGATGGGGCCGGGGGCGCCCAGGCCACGGCAGGACCCGCGCTCACAGTGTGCACTGCCCCACGGAGAGCCCGCCAAGACACCACGGCCTCCGCCTGCACCGCCCCATGGAGAACCCACCAAGACACCCCGGCCTCCGCCTGCACCGCCCCATGGAGACCCCGCCAAGACACCACGGCCTCCGCCTGCACCAAGACACCCCGGCCTCCACCTGCACCGCCCCATGGAGACCCCGCCAAGACACCGCGCGCGGGGCCGGGGCCTGCACAGGGCCGCCGCTCCTGGGCCCAGCGCACAGGCCTTAGCAGGGGGTGAAACTCTACCCATATCACCTTTTCTTTCCCCAGATTTTGCAGCTTAACCGAACGACTATGCCGCACTCAGCCTTAGAGTGGAGCAAGGATGGCACCCAGTGGCCAAACAGATCCATCTCACACCAACGGCGCTGTGTTTGCGGCGCTCAGCGGCCCGAGCTGCTCAGTGAGCAGGAGGCTCTAGCTCGAACACAGACCTCTCGGTAACGGCCAAACCTTTACAGGACGCTGGCTTGCTCATTTAGGGACATTCCTGTCTGCTTTTGCAAAATGTATTGCAAAATAATGCCTACCGAAATATTGCAGTTAATAACGTAAAATCTTAACAGTAAGTGTTTATGATGAACAACTGCTGGCAGCCCAAACACCCTGTAGCCGTAAAGGGCCTGTTACCAAAGAAAAGTGTTTTGTCTTTTCGTACTGCATATGTTGGCGAAACAGCAGTTCCTCTCCTGGTTTTGTAATCAGTACCATTGCTAAGGAAAATTTTAATTTTTCAAATAATGTCGATAATATTAATGCCAGACTTAATATTTCTATCCAAATAAAGTTTGGTTACAAAACTAAACAAAAATCCCTTTACAGGAAATTCCCAGCTGTAACTTTCAGTCTGCCAGGCCTACAAAACAAACCTAAGCACTAAGTTAAACAGATACATTTCAGAATACAAAATGACATGCTATTTTGCTGCATTGCTTTGAATAATTCTTTCTTTCACAAGCGCAATAGTAAAATGATCTTCCTTGGCCAACCTGGGAATAAGGGCCTCAGAACACAGGGCTGTAACGTACACAGCTGGTCCCAGGGACATCCATTAACTGCACTGGGAATAACTGGCTCCTTATGGACTCTGACAGGCTGTCGGTCACACTAGACCCATCTTGACATCTGCCTAAGCAACCATCATTCTCCAAAACTCCAATTGTTTAAATTATCCAACTTAAAGCGCAAAAGACTTCGTTAGATCCATTTTTCTCCCTGCCTGAAAGCCCTTCCCATGCGAAGGCCTGCGCCTATGACGGACTGCAGCGTCCGTCCTATCTTATCATTGGAAAAGTGGTGATTTTTTTTAGCCATTCATCAGATACTGCTGAGGTGTGCGTGACATTTTAAAAGCATTCTGTGCCTTATCGCTTTTTGCGGGGCCGTCGGGCAGCTGCTGTAGCAACATTGACCTGTATTTACTCCTCGGCACTTTCCTGCTGACAGGAGATTCTCGTCCCGTGTGATGACCCATCCGATGGGAGGACAGCCAGGAGGGCTGCAGGATAACGAGCCGTTTCACCCAGATTCCGAGCAAGTTATTCCTAATTTTCTTCTGAGCATTCCCAAGTCCTGAAGCAACTTTCAGATGCACCACATAAGAAGCTTCCCATGTAAATAACAACACAAAACACAGCATTTGAGAGCAGCAAAAGAATAGCACATACTGTCTTTTTTTATGTATGGGCAAATTAATAACCATAACTGTTTTATTACTTGCTCCTCTGCTGATAATTTCTGTTGTTGAAGTAGCACTACATTAGTGTGCATAATTACTAAGAAACTGAAAAACAGCCACTATTAAAGGCAATAAGTCAGTAATATTTTAAACTATTTAAAAGTGTTTTTAGAGTGTAAAAGGATATTACATGCTTTGAATTTTATTACAATCTAAACCGAATTGAATATTTCAGCTTTAAGTGAAGAATGCTTTCTCTAAAGTAGTAGAAAGACCCATTTTGTCCATGAAAGTAATTTTAATATTTTCCTATTTATTTCCAGTGACACAAAGTAGCTTATTATTTGTTAAGGTGTTTTTAAAACACTGAGATTTGAGCTCCAGTGTGAACGTGAAGTAGTTGATTTTAGAAGTTTTTATTATTAATATTTCTAGTCATGCTGTGTCTTTACTCCACACAGCCTGTATACCAATACTGATTTTTCATGGTTGTTTTTAATACTGACCTATAAAACCTCTTGTTTCTAACCTATGCTGTAAACACATACAGGTATTAATCTATATAAGAAATACACATAATAGATACATTTTGCATTTATGTTTGAAAAATAAGACTTTTAAAAACATGATTTACTTATAGTCTAAGAAAATCCAGGAACCCTACACTCCAAAGTAAACTTCTTTTGTGCAGACTTATTATACAAAATGAGCATAACTTTTTCTGATTATGATTAACAATAATTGTATGATAACAATAATAATAAGGGACTAATTTCAGGGAGTCTCTTGCAAAAAAAACCCCAAACTGATGTCAGTTTGACTGACTATATACTAGCAAAAAGATTTAATTTTGAAATTTCAATAAAATTGAATTTTTACACTTTGGAAAGGAGATTATTAATTCCTTCCCCCCCACCCCCCCCATTACTCATTGCTAGCATCAGGATAAACACCTTGTAGGACACTAGTCCAGCAGAACAGGGCTCCTTTAACAGCAATTCACAAGTGGGTGCCTCTGCTGTCTCTAACACATCTAAGTCTTTCCACTTTCCTCTATTCTCATTAAATACCCTACAAAAGAAAACAAACTTCCTATCAAGTAGATGCTCTGTGTATGAGCACAGGAAGAGTATGAGACCCAGGAAAACGCATCCCCGTGGTACGCACTCCTTCCAGCCTCAGAGACGGCCTGGGCCAGGGCACTGTCTCTGTACAACATGTCTCATTTGACTCTTCCTCCTGTTAATCCATCATTTAACTTGGCAACATCGATGGTGAGAGGCCATATAGTATAAGTAGGTGTCTTTTTTTGAAAAGATCTTTTTGTCAGATGAAAATCTGTACACCCTGATAGTTTCATATTTCATGAGATGGCTCTAAACTTGAACACTGCAAGAGAAGAGATCATGAACAACCTTTCCCTACTCTTCTTCTCCATGCCTTGCCATTCCATTGCTTCACCAAAATTTAAAGCCTTTCTTTCAGCTTTATGCATCTTTGGACTATGCAGCATTAGCCTCATACCAGCAAATAAGAGCATTACATTCCAGAAACTGGAATTTAGAAAGCACTATTTTATTTTTTCTGTCATTATTTATTATTTTTAATCATTTCATTGTATGCAACGTGTTTCTGACTTCTTGTTTCTATGACAACTGAAGACAGAGGCACATGTAAAAGGGTATGAAAGCGGTAATACAATAAAGACCTCAGCTTCATGAATTATGAAACTCCTACAATATGCCCTGGTCGTCTTTCACACAGGCAGTATGTGTGGAAAAGCACAGAAAATACATCTTGTGTCTGTGTACATTTCTCAAAAGGAAAAGGCACACAGTTCAACACGAGCACTCAAGCCTTGTACACCCTCAAGGTTTCTCCTTGTTTTACCCTCAAGGTTTCTCCTTGTTTTTCCCTACTGCTGCTATTCACAGTGGACCTTGAGCAGCCAGAATTAGCGCTGGGCCCAGCTCAGCGCAGGCACAGACCCTGCTGCGACAGCCACTCCGAGAGACTCGTCCTCTGCAAAGAGTCGAAACACTCCAAGCTGCAGGTAACTCCGTGCACTTGGAAGGACTGCATGTTGTGTAACCGCCCGCGTGATGGGGACCTTGCCCTGCAATCCTCACCTCACGTGTGGTACCTGCCTCCAGCCTTGTCAAACCTACCGGGTGGCTGCAGCAGCAGCACCAAGACACATGTACAGCCCCATCTGCTAGCGACACACAGTGAAACGCTGGTGACTCCTCACATGTGGTCTGAAGGACCAAGGTCTTTCCAAAACGTAGTTACCGAGTAAGACTATAGCGACATCAATATAAAAACTATAAATGATTTAAAAAACAGAATAAAGAAGTAACTAGAATAGTTCTTAACTGAAAGATGGAGTAAAGGATAATGTAGCATAGGAATGTTTCCCCAGTCTGCACAGAGATTAGAGAGAAAATTAATACAACTAGTTTTGCTCATTGTTCGCTCATGCTTTACAAGCAAGTATAGAATTGCAACAGCATGTAATATGTGTATCAAACTCACTTTATGTCATAAAGGTAGTGCACTCCCCATATCCGTCTTACTTAAAACAATCATCTTTCATGTATCTGTTTACATTGTCACATACAGTAACAGACCTAGAGGCTGTTTCCCTTTCTGACTCAATTCTATTAATCTTTATTTAGCTAAATATCTAAGTTTGAGGGAGGGTGGAAAGAGCCTACTTCTATGTAGGTAGGTCTTAACTCGCTATATGCCAGTCCATGGACTTGAGAAATACAGGAGTTATTATTACCGCTACATTTTGAATCAATTCTTTTCTGTTGTGAGGCTCTCCTGAGCGCTGTTTGTCCTAAAAAAAACGAGACTCTCTCACAAGGCTATAAATAATGCATCACAGTCATTAAATATTGATCTGGCTTGTACCATTCACAGCTGCACAATTAGGTTAGCTTTTTAAAAATAGCATCCTGTATATTACACATCACAGGGCAATGTTTACATATTCTCTTTGGGAACTCTATTAGTTGAATTTAAAGGTGATGTATCTTTGTGGAGCTGCTAGCTAAGTCACAGGACTTGTTCATTACTGTCTCACAAGGCAGCAACTCCTGCTATAAATATCCTGTCCTGGACCCAGTTCTGAATTCTTTACTCCTGCAGCCTGGATTTCTATATTTGTCTACAAGATTACTATTTATAGGCTGGAGAGCCTGGATTTCAATGAAAAGAGACTTGGCAATACGAGACAACTTTTTAGAACAGCATCAACCTTAGATTAATCGGACTTCATTAATCTTATTTCAATACTACAAATGCTTTTAGCTAAAGACTGGCACTGCTGTGTGATTGGAAATAACAGAGTTCTTACTTTAACTCAAAAATACAATGGAGAAATTAAAAAATTTGTGGTAACTCAGAATCTAAAAATCATACTTATTTTTACCTGCTCATTAAAAATAAGGAAGAATGGCTGGGGGTGTGATTCACTGGTGTGCTATTTTAACCTGTGCTGCCAAAGTGCAGGTTGAATCTAGCAGAGCTACGTAGACGTAAGTGAGACGAAGTGCAGGGATGAATCAGAGCCCAGGCTTCAGACACCATCAGATGTGCAAGAAATGTTTGCACTCAAGGTAGATTTTTTGTTTTACTTACAAAAGCCCGTGAAAAAATAGGTTTACGTTTCTGCTCCAGATCTAGAGCAATGGCATCAAAAACCTACCTATCTCAATTAGGTAATACCTATCACATATCAGAAAATACAGGGAATATTATGTGCTTTATATTAACTAACATACCTGATTTAATTTTTATTAGATAGCCATTACAATTTATTTAAAAAAAAAAAATCTAAGCTGAAAATTGTTTGGGGTGAACAAATCAGCCCAAAGGCTTTAGTTACCCAACAGTAGTTGGGTCTAGTGTAGGCCAAGAGCCTGGAGTGAACAGTCTGCATTCATCTCCTTATTTATTTCTATGCCTGTTAACACTGAATGCAGTTCACACTGAATCAGAATATAAAGCAAATTGCAGCAGGAATTTCATCTGAAATGTGCCAATAAATCACCAAAAGTAAGGGGGAGAGTTTTATCCAACACGCAAGGGGAGGAATTGTTTCTCAGCTAGTCAAGACTGGATGATGGGCATCATATAACACAGGCTTGCACCAGCATTACCTGGATGACATTTCATTCACGATTGAAAGCAAGATAATTGGACAAAAAAAGATGGAAAGTTTTCAGAAAAAAAAAATCTAAGTGCGACTAGTTCAAGGATAGTTTGGTTATGTTCCCCATTTCCTTGCCTGTGTCCTTTATAAAAATGTATACTGTAGATGTTATGAATAAATGCTCTTAATTTCCCTCTATGTTTTACAGCCAAAGGTGTAATTAAATACCTGCAACATAAAGGGATAATGACAAGATGCTCCTTTACTGGGAGACTGGCAAACCCATCAATGACGACACTTGGGCAAACATGTGGAGTAGATGCTGAAGGCGCCAGGGGCCGAGTGCCAAGGGCAACGCGGTGGCCTTGGAGCAGGAACACAGGCCAGGCAGCAGCAGCTGCCTCTGGTGGCTGAGAGCAACCAAGGCGGCCAGACAACCAGCAAGATACGGCTGGATCCTGATGGTTACTGAAATTACACTACAGGAACCTATTCCTACGTATATTAACATGCAACAAAATATAATACAGTATTTATGGCCCTTTGCTCCTTTCTCCTGTCTTTCAAATGGACCTGTCTTCCACTTGTCAGACATAAAATACAATTATTAAGCACATGGAAGTATCTTCTGTTGGCTGCAGAGTTGGAATGATCTTCAAGTATATTTATTTTGAGCAATAAGACAGTTATTTAATCATCATTTTACAAGAGGGTGGGTAACTGCAGCAATAACTGCGACGACAGGACAACAGGAGAACATGACATCCTTGCTGCAGTTCCAGGCACAAGCAGTGTTCTAAGGCACCACCACAAAACTGACCAACTGAGCAGCAATAGCTGCTCTGTCTCATCAACATCAGCTTTGCTGGGTCACACATAGCTCTCCCTTCCACTGAGATCATCTACTTTTAGCATTAAAGTAAACTTTTCTCTGAGATAATCTAAATCCATTTTAATTTATGGTTATATTTTCAGAAATAACTAAAAGTTAAATTCTTACCTTAAATTTGTCAACTTCTGCCTTTGAACATGTTGCATGATAAGATAATACCTGCCCCAGAACAAGAGATAAAAAAACATTTTTGTACATCTGACAAGTAGAAATAATAGGCCTTTACAGTGCAGTCTTATCAATAATTCTGAAAACACATTTAATTAATATTTATGGGTAATAATTTGGTTTTGAATGTCAGCATATAATAATTAATTGCAGGTTATCAGGTATATATTTGACATTTACATTACAGGCAATTTTATAGGGAGCCATGGACAGAAAGTAATTTAATATTATAAGCATTCCCACATTGTTCTCCTGAAGTTCTACAATTAGGAGAGAGAAGTTAACGTAAGAACAACTTTACAGACTTTAAACAATGCCTTTTGCCATAATGTTGAGCTTTAATGTCTTTTCTTGTGGCACATCAGTGCACGCCAATTATAGCGCCTCTATCCTATGCCTGACATTCCCTTCAAATCCGTTTGGGAGACAGGTACATTAAACTACCATGCCCGAAGGTCAGCAGGCGCCGTGCTCTCACACAGGAGCAGGCACGCGCTTAGGGACGCTGCACCGGGCTCTTGTGAGAGGATGGGAGCCCCCAGCACAGCCCAGAGCTGCAGGTGGCCTCGCGTGCACTGCGCCCACCCAGGTTTTTCTTTGGACGAGGCCCTGGAGCACGGGGAGCTCGCAGCAGCCGAGTGCTCCCGGCGAGGACGGGTCTTCCCGACTGCACAGCAACAAGCGGCCGGCGATGCTCCAAGCCTTTGATATACAGATTTCACTTTGAAATTGCGTGAATCTATGAACATTCTTGTTTCTCATGCAAATACCGATCTCTACTTCAAATGCCCTTGACTTGCAGTATTTTGGGGCAATAAGTCCCAAAATGTATTTACTGATACCCCTTTTACAGTTTTTTCTAACATGAATAGTCCTATTGACATTCATTCTTCGTAACACAGGAAAAGGAATAGAAATTCCTACCAAAGTAGGAGGCAAGAAAAGGAAACCTTTTCATCCGTTTAGGCTGTCTAGTCGATATCTATTTTACATAGAAATGAGCTATGTTGGAACGCCAGAACCCTTCAGTATACACTGGCCTTAACCTCTAGCAGAGTCTTTAGCGAGCTGACAGCCACCCAGCTCTGACTTTATTCTAGCAATAGATGTATCTGATAAAGGTCTAGCAGATGTTGCTTTTGACACTAAAATAAACTATAATGATGGTCCTGCTTACGATCATTTTTCAGATTTTGCCCTGTTCACTGTATGTTCTGCTTACTTTTTATAAAACTAGAAAAACAACAAGCTACATAAAATACCAGGAGTTTTCAGTTACTGATGGGTAAGAAGATACGTTGAACAGCTAGATTCGTTCCTACATGTGCCTGTGTAAAAAACTTGCTTCAAACTTAAGAAACCAGGTTAGGAAGGTAGCTTCAAACTATTAAAACCTTTAAACTGAGGGCAAGCTCTGCAGCTAAACGTACCCTGAGAAAGTTTACCTTTAGTACTATTTCAATAAAACAGTATTCTAAGGTGTAGAAAGGTGTATATATACAGGAAATGATGATCTCTACAACAAATTCAGAAGCAGTAGGTTCCTTTACATGTGATGAGCAAGAGAGGTTTTATTAAGATGCACACTCACATCAAGAGCCACAGACTGCTTCGCCCAGGATTTCTTCACTTGGTCGTACATTATCGTGTTGTTAATGCCCAGACCGCAAAAAATAACAAAAGCCTAAAAGCAGAGAGGAAAAACAAAGAATTTGATTATAATACAAACACAGATGAACGTGGTCCTAGTCACTGAAAAGAAAGTGGATACAAATTTGAGGAATAATTTGGACAGGTTGCAAACCAATAGGTTTGGACAGGTTACCTAGAGAATGCAGGTAGGTCACTACCCTGAGCAAGAAAAGATAAGATGCAAGACTGTGTTTTAATTAGAATGCATCGTTATCAAGCGACTCCTGCCCAAGGCCAGTGGCAGCAGTTTGTAAGGTCGGCTCTTCAAGCCCAGCCCGGATGAGGCCTTGGAGGAGCTAGGTCTGCGTGTGGGACGTCCCTGCTGGGGGTGCCACCAGCACCGTGTCCGCAGGGCTGCACGCTGCTGCACTGGGGCGGCGAGCACAGGAGGAGGAGGAGGAGGAGGAGGAAGATCACCCCACGGCAACATTGGTCTCTGACCCCGTTAAGCTTTTCCTCCCCCTCAAGCTTTTTCTTTCCTGCCAGCTCAGGACTCGTGCATTTTGCCAGCAAACAGCCACTTACTCCCACAAGCCGCTTGCATAACCCCAGCGAGCGCCAGGCAGGGTAGCGGGAAGCTGCCCTTTCCAAAGGGCCCGTTCCCAACGCTCCCAGCACGAGCCCTGCAGGGGCAGGCGGCACAGCTCGGCCCAGAAAGGGCTGGGCAAGGCGGGTAGCGCTTGGCAATTGAGGGGAATACAATACGGAGGGAACATTCCCATACTCTGGCTCTTAAAAAAATTAAGAACTGCCAAGGTGATTCATTGAATTGAGGGGCAGGGAGCTGCCCAGTCTGAGCAGTAAAGACCTGCCAAACACCGAGGCTGCTGGTGCACTTTGCTCTTTGTAAGAGACAAAGAGAGACTGCTGGCTTAATTTATTAAAGAGGATTAGTAGGATTAATAAAACAGAAAACATAAATTATAGCAATTTAGGAGCATGTTATCTGGGGAATACAGGACAATACACTTACTATGCTGGAATAAATAGCCCTTAAAAGAACCTTTTTACGTAATGCCCTTATTTTTCAAGCAACCTGTTTTCCAGGGAGAACACTGAGCATAGTACCCACCAATTTCAAAAATTAAAATGAACACTCCCTTGACATACAATCTTTTTTTCTACTTGTAATTTGAGAGTCAAGGGGCCAAAATTTTACCTTATGCAAACAGATAATTGGCAGACCTGCAATAAATCACAGGTCCTGCAACCCAGAATGAACCCGATAGTTCTGTACTTTCATTTAAATACAGTAATTTTAACCATTACCACATCTTCAAATATTATACAGAGATGGAAGACAAATATTCATTTGTCTTCATTTATTTCAGGTTCATTTATCGTACTGCTTTCCATACTACCACAAAAAAAGGATTGTACAAATGTAATCAAATTATGATTAGTGAAATTGCTTAACTAAAAACACACACACACACACACACACACTAATGAAGCGTGTGTGTATCTGTGTACTTGTACACAGATATTTAGAGACAAGTACACCAGGATTCTGCACTTTGGTGGTAAGCTAAAAGAAATAATTAATTCTATCGTCTCCCAGATAAGCAGTGGTAAACACAGACACCTGAACACTAATAAGTGACACTTGTACAGCAACAAAAAAGTGGTACAAAAGATTCTGACCATAAATACAGATCAGGTATTCTTTCCCCTCTCAAAAAATAAAGAAGGATTATCCCAAAATATCAAATCCCGCTACAAAACTGTATGCTTCTTACCTCAAACAGTCGCTGGTCGGCATCATCAAAGGGTTTCCCATCAAGCCTGTTCAACACTTGAGCCACCCCTTTAGAAAGAGTTAATACAAATTATAACCTCTGCTCATTAGCTCATAATGCAGAATATTTTATTCATTAGTAATATTTAAAATATATTTTTAAAACTAAAAAGCAAAATTGCAAATATTTGTTCTGGAACATACTAAGCAGATATTAGTATCTGAGATTCTGATCGTTTTGAAACCAGGACTCAGTTTATAGCTTTCAACTGTTATTTTCTGTTCTGCAAGTGCCAAAGTAGCAATTGAAAAAACTTTACTCACAAGGCTTTGCACAAATGCTTATACACCCGATTCTGCAGAGTACTCGAGCACTTTGCTAAGATCAAGCATGCAAGTTGTCCCTGTAATTTCAAGTCACTTACATAATTTGTGGAATAAAACTGATTCCCAAATCTTAGCTAATTTAGCACAATCTGGGAACGAAAGGACAACATATGCCCACACCCCCTTTTCTTCCCCCCATTATGGCTCATCCAATTTTGGTTGGATTCAAGAATTTATTGAACCAAAGGAAAAAAATGCAATTTCTTGAAACAACTTGGAGAGAGAAAGAGAAAAGCATTCAAAGCTATTGGCTGTAGCCGTGTTAACACCGAGTTCTGCTCCAAGACCATTTCCGTTTCATTTAGCTACAACGCGCCCTTAGGAAAGCGCTGTAAGAAGCACCAGGAGCCGAGCAGGGCTTCCCTCCCGCTGCCACCTCGGTACCTTCCCTCTCAAAATGGTATTTTGAGCATTAAAGAGAGAAACCACCACGTTGCTGGACCGCAGAAACAAGTCGCCCAAGCTGAGCACAAGAAGGGGAGAGCCAGCAAAACTACCCCAGCACACCACGCGTTTTACACTGACACTGTTAGGATTTCAGTTTTCCTCTCATTAGTCTTCAATACAATAGATAGCTCGACAGGGAGCAATGGGAAAGCTGAACAAGGCCATATAGTATCCAAGTCAAAATATCCCTTCTTGGATACTTGGCATGCATCCTAGGTACCATAACTTCTTACCAATATTCAGCCGGGAAAAGGAAGAAAAAGGAACATGGAATTAAAAAGACAGAATTAAATTTACATTAGCACAAAAACAGCACAGCCATGAGGAACATCTTACCGATTATTTGGTGACTGCTATTCCATATGGGAACGCACAGGACAGACCTTATGTGAAAGCCAGAAATCTGGTCAGCCTAAAAGGCAGAAAGGGGAGCTCCCATCAACGACAGCTTCTCATTTACAGACTTTGAAAGTCCAGTAATGGGTACGTCAAGCAGGAGGCCCGTAAGTTTACATTTACAAAACTCATTTAGAGTATTTCATTTAGAGTAGCTCAGACCTCATTCATGGTAGGTTTAGCTCAAAATCACAAGGACAATTCTAAAAAAATGCCAAATACAAAAATCACCATATTTGCTTCTGAGAATGTGCACTTTAAATGGAAGGCAAACTGTGACTGGGTACATGTCCAGACAACTCCTGTAAAGAGGTGCAACCTGCAAGAAATTGATGTGAACAAAATCAAGATTTGAGAATTTCTGTACAAATGTTATTTGCAGTTGTAGTTCTACAGAGAACTTTGTACCCTTTGTTCATTTTGAACTAATATAGTATGAAGTTTTGTATTTTACTATAAATTTAATTGATCCTTCATTTTCTACGGTGAATAAGCTTTATTCTTTGGGTTTTTTTCTCAATATCTCAAGAAATAGAATACTTTATCAGAAAAGATTTTAAGAGAAACTAAGAGAGTGGGATAAGCCTACTCAAAAAATAAGTCAGCAGATGTTCTCTTACTAAACCTGCTGATACTTAAGGCAATCTGTAACCGAAGAAAAGGAAAATATCAGTGAAAATTCACACACCGGGGCAAGGCAGGCTGGAATTACTGTGATCTCCCAGCTAGGGAAAGTTGCAGCTCAGGTTTTTGAGTGCTAATCCAAACATACATGGAACACGTCACTGAAATCAGACTGGAGTGCCCCCTAAAATCCATGCGAGAGAGGGGTAAAACTGCCCCATCTGTATTTTCAAAAATAAACTTAATATAAACAATTCGGCATTAAATTCTCGTGAATTAACTCGGATTTTTTTTTTTTTTTCTAAATCAAGCACCAAAACCTTAAAACGAAAATTAGTCATTAGTTTAGAAAACAGCTGATGGAGAGTGCTGGAGGCACAAACAGATGATGTTCATAACTTCAGCTGCACATTTTTTCCATCTAAGACATAAGGGATAACATGCTCCTCTTTCAGTACACACCTGACTGTAGATCAATGACTAACAACTGAATTTGAGAATTATGTTTTCATAGGAACCTTCCAGCAGTAAATAATTACTGCCATAGGTATTAGGTGATTTTTCATTGCCTGTTTAAATTGGACAGTGCCTGTAACTTTGAGAGGACTAACTATGAAATAGACATGAGAAGGCTGAATTATTCAGGACCTGACATACTAAAAGCACAACTGCAAGCGCAGCAGGGATTGGCATCCTTTACTTCAGCACATCTCTGAGACAGGATAGAGTCCACAGGCACCAATCCTGTGTTCTGGAGTTCGGAACAAACTAGCATCAATGCAGACAAATCCTGCTGGTTTGACAGCTATTCCTTGTAATGAGGCATGATAAAACTGGAACCAAGGAGTCTCAGCATAAAAGCACTTCCAAGCTCCCTTCTTGTTGCTGCAGAGCCTGGGCTTGCTGCCCAGTTCTGCCAGAGCAACTGGTCAGGGCTGCACAAGTTCCCCTGGTAGCTCTGCTTCACCAAGGAATTCAGTGAAGGTTTTGTCCTTCCTTACGCCTCTAATACGAGCTAGATGCAAGGCACGTGTATGCACTTTCATCTAAACCTACTCCTAGCTAAGACTGCAATGACTTGGGATGCACACACAATTTTTATTAGGAATGATACTTATTTTGAAGAATATCTTTCAGAATTACTGAATTAAAAGGGTTGGTTAAATCAGACTAAAACCAACATTTGTCTCTAGATACCGAGTCCGTTGATGGTCTGTGTGCAGACAGTCCCCGTCAGCCTGGCAGGTGACAGCGCTGGCTCCACTAACACAGAGCAGCAGCAGGGCCATTTTCAGCAATAAGAGCCAGTTTGCATAAAGCTCAAGGCACTTCATACAAGGAGGTATCATTTATAAACCTGTGATGGAGAGCAACTGCCCATAGTTACACACTGATTCAGTGACCTATGGTCACTCTATAAAGCCACACCAACACCAAAAGATAGGACACACACTGGAGAGAAACATAGTTCAGTACATTCACATGCTTCACAGTCCTCAAAATTTGACAATAAAAATCGTACTTCATTGGTTACAGTGCTAAAAATGGGATATACATGAACTTTTGTAACAATCTCTTACTTCGGCATCGAAGCGGGGATCCTGGTAGGCGTCGCTGATGTTCACGGGGAGCCCCGTGGAAGCCACGAGTTCGGCCACGCTGTTATTGATGAGCCAGTCGGAGCACGACGAGGATTTCTCCACGCTGTCTTTGAAACTACCACGCGGCCCAGCAAGGGAAGGAAACATTACGGTCAGCGTGGCTCTAAAGCCCTGCTCGTCTTACAGGCGCAATCACAAGGACAGGGCAGCTGTTCACAGCTATTACTAGTCATGAAGAATTATTTACAGAACAATAATTTTCTTTTTTTCCAAACAGTTCATGAAAAAAAATCTTTCCCTTTCACTACTCTTTTCTGAAATAACCTTGGTCTACTGTGTAAATTAAATGCAATGCTCAGTAATGACAAGCAGTTACATATGAATCAAGAGTATCTTCTAGCTTTCCATGGGATATAGGCTTGCTCCCATGCTAAAGAAGCAGACCAATCTAAATATTATTCTTTGGAGAGCTACCTGAAAGCATATATTTTTAGATTAAAATTTTTCTAATAAGTGTAATACTTCATTTTAATTTTGCATGAATACTGCATTTTAATCCATATTTACTATGATTATTTGTCAGGTCAATTGCCAGCTCCTTGGTTTTGGTCTGTACCTCTTGAGCGACTGGAGAAGGGATCACAGGACAAGCCTGGGAATCAACAAGGTGTTGCTGGACACAGGCACACAGAAGCCCAGGAACACAGAGCCCCCTTCTCCCCGGGCTGAACTCCCACCACAGCCCGCGAGGGCTGCAAGGAACTAGCGCAGGACACCAGCATTTTAGGCTGGGCTCAGCACCATCTACCACAGCTTCTGCAGGGCACTCAGCACCTGTACAGCCTCTAAGGTCCTCGTCCTGTGCCTCATCTAGTTCCCTTCTCGCTGACTTCTGCAAACACGTTTGTGACCTTGGCAAGGGGTAGTTATTTATGTGCAAATAAATAATTCATGTCATCTCAGTTTTGAGGAGAAATTCAATTAATTTTCAATGCCACAGACATATCTGTTCAGGAAGAAGCGCCTCTGAGCATCCATGGAGAAGCCTGCAATGGCTAGAAAGTTAAAAGCAATGCATGAGAATGGAAGAAGGTGCAGGTAGAGTTGTCTGAAGACTCCATCAAGGTGAAAGGATTTTTTTTTGGCTGTATTTTTTTCCAGAAGACTAATTCATCTAAGTTGCTCATTTAAAAGAAAACTCAGTATTCTTAGAAGGCTATAGAGATAGTAACAATGATTTACATAAAGGAATCTCAGTGTTTCAACTTCCATTTAGGATAAGAATTTTGAGAAAGTGTAATAAATGTTATGCACACACTGTGAGAGGAACCTATATTCAAACACAGCATTCTTGAACTGAAGTATAAAAATTCACCTGTATAATCTAAAAATTACTTTAGGGTATCAATGTACTAAAGAAACACAAATTGTTCAAAGGTAGGATTTTCGTTATAGATGTATCGCTTTTAGTGCATATCTTAGGAAAAAACAGCCATAAAATTATGAGAGATACAAGATAAACAGCAAAGACTGAAATTTGAATGATGTGATTACATGAGAGATTTTAAATCAGGACTGGATTAGGGGTGTCAAGCATTTTAAGTGGCAAATTAATTCAAGTTAAATAATCAAGACGTAATTCAAACAGAAGTTTAAAGGCACATTCTACAGTGCCACCTACATCCCTAGCAATGCTTTAAGAACCACGTTGAGGAGAGACCCAACTTTCAGTGGGAGGAAACATCAGTGTTTAATTCAGAGCTAAACTACAGCCCGCTGGCTCAGGCTCCATCCTCTGCAGCTCAGAACAAACAGAAGCTAATGTTAAAAAAAAAAAAAAGAATTACAAGCAGCATTTTTTCCCATACTGTGGGAAGCCCTGGCTCCTGCTGCACTGATGCGGGCGGCTTCAGCCACCTCCTCCCGCCCTGCAAGGGCAGCAAGGGCCAGAGAAGCAGCAGAATTTGCTCGGGGGGCTCTGGGGGTGCTGCAGTTCGTGTGGCTGGACCCACATTTCAGCACTTTCTGCAGCAGCCTCGCTGGGAGGGAACGTGGATCTCCTCCCATGCTGGGATGGAAGCAGCCGACCTGCCCTGATACTCGGTTGGAGAACGTGGATCCCGGGGGGGACCCACCGGGATGACGGCTCTGCAGGGAAGACGGGGCCCACAGCAAGCTCCCCCCGGCTCACAGGGACCCAGAACATGTGAGAACAGAAGCCTCAAGGCTTCTCAGATCAACATGAATACAATACAGAGGATTTTTTTTCCAAAGATAGGGCAAATTTAAGAAAGAACTTGAACTAAATGGCTGGAAAAAAAGAACGAGAGCACCAGCATACTAACATGGATGAGAAGTGAACTCAGTCGTGGCAAGTGCTGGAAAGGGACAAATTATACACACAAATCTACATGGGCTCTCACAAGGTATTTCTTAACAAAAAGCAGAAAAGAAAAAAAAGTTAGGTGTACTCATTGCAATGTTTAAGGAATTATCAAGCACATGGCAATTGCTTCTAAAACCAAAGAGAAAACGTCTTAGATTTTGGAAAGATATACTGGCTTTAAAGTTTTTTTTTTTTCCCTCCTCTTTCAGATAAAACCTCATATAACCATTCTCCTTTTACAATTCCCCTTGTTTTCCACAAAAAAAAATCTAAATAGTTAATATTTATCTTAACTGAAGTAACAATAAGGAAATAGCACTTTATGCCACTTTAATTCACGTGAAACATCTCATGACTTCTCATCAGTTGGGCCGGCAGAATCTAGAGTGAAAAGGGCACAACTCACTAGAAGAAAAATGCTCAAATGTCAGGGGCTCCAGGCATTCTTCTGTATCCTAAATAACCTTTATTTTCCCACCACAGTGCCAATAACACAAGCTGTGCCTGTGCTAGATCCAAACGTGATGTCATATCTGCCAGTCTACACTTCACTTTTGTAAAACTAACTTTGTTCTCCACGGAATGAAAAATGAAAGGAAAGCAATATATCTTTACACCAAGATATACAGAAATATAACTCTATAAATCTTTTAAGACTGGCTCCCCAGTTGCATATGCATATCCATGTGTCTCGGTAAGCACAAGTTGAGCACATGCAGAGCAGGCTGCTAAAACCTGCTTTTTGGTAACAGGCTAATATAGCTATGGTAACGAGGAAGGAGCCAGCTTGGTTATCTTGACACCACTCTACGTTGTGTTGACTAATCTGGCTATGGATCAAGTTTGTGAAAAACAGAAATAACAATTAACAACCCTTGATTCATATTGCTGTCCCTGAGCAAAAGGAACCTACTTTCATCCACTTACTTGAACCAGGAAGGAGCAACTGTTGCTCTGAAGCTCTTGGTCAAAAGTGGTAGCTTGCGATTCCCAGATGAATCAGCAGATTATTTATTCATATTTAAAGTTCCATATATATACACACATTTTTGAATCCCGTGCTTTCCTTTTGCACTTTGTCTCCCAGTGCTACCCCTTCACTGGGGGGACAGGGGACAGAGGAAATTCCACTCTGCTCCTGGCTGGACTCTGCTGATAGGCTGCACCTCTTACAAATGGAGCTGTCCATTTTTGTAATGTTGTGAGCTTGCTCCATGAAAAGCATTACAAATGATGAATTACTGTAGTCTGCTGCACAATGCACATATCTGCCTTACCACACTGGAGATGAGGATATACTAAAGAAGGAAACTTTTCCTTCAAGTTTTTTCAAATACTACTACTTAAAGGGCTTACCTATGGAGAAGCACTAATTAAGCTCCATGCCTGCTAAGCTCCTGATACCAGGATAGACCAAAAAGATTTATCATTACAGCAATGGTTCTAACATGGAAAATTTTAATTCAAATTTGATATGAAACTAGGTTGCATGTAATACATCATACAACAACCACCGAGTTTGAGCCCTAGCCGATGACAGAGACCTTTGAAGAACAGCTCTGAATCTTCATCCCCACACTGTGCGCCCTTCTAGATGAGCCCATTACATTTCCATTCCCTCATGGGAAGACAGCAAACCCATGAGAAGACAAAGCTCTTAGTACCACCTCTTACAGCTAGCTTTTAAATCAATGCTTAAGTACAGATCCCACTAAGCTAAATATGTATTTTTGACTGGGCTCCCAGGTGAGATTTAGTGAGTCTCTGGGAAATGCACACTCCCTGGGTTTGCAGGCCTTGCAGCTTGAGACTAGGGGAAAAAAATCAAAATCTTACTGGAAACCTTTCAAACACAACTCTAAGGGGACACTTTGTATGACAACAGTCTAAAATTATTTTATTTTACTTCAGCACTAACCACGCAGAACATTTGCATGTTCTCCCTGAAACCAGCAATCCGAGTACATCAGTTGCTTCATGGTTTCGTCTCCAAGATACTCATACAACATTAATATGTAAATCCCAATATTAGCATGGATGTCTATTCAAGCCATACTGCACTGGAGCTGAACATGAGTTTTATCTGAGTAAAAGCTCTAGGCTCAGGCTCTCTCAAACCTACTCAAAGTCCCATACAAAAACATAACTAAGATCAAACAAATTTAAAGCTATGGTGGGGGAAGGAATCAATCTACCACCACAGAAGACATGAGGACTAACCTGTTCTCAGCATCAGCACTGCATTTGGGAGATAACAGTTCAAAGGACTTGGTGAATTTCACCACCTGTCACATAAAAAGAAAAAAAGGATATTAAAATTGTTATTCAAAATGCTATGCATATACTAAAATAGTAGTATCAGGTTCTGACATTTTTATGATTTCTTTTTATCTCGTGATCTTAAAATAAAATACTCTTGCAACAGAGAATTCGTGCTGAAACTATCTTCTATTTGTAGTTCATATACAAGCAATATCCAATCACTTCATATTTTCAAGTCTCCTTCATAAAACCTTCTTGCAATAGAATGTCTTTTTCCTTCAAAGGACTTTGGAACATAAATTATGAAACTGGATCCATAACTTCTTTTTTTTTTTTAATATACAGGTAAATAAATAGAAATATCTATTTACAGTATTAATGGAATCCAGTTTCTTCTGAACATGTGGTATTGGCCTATCTGCCAACAGCAGTAAATATGCGTGCAATTTAAGACTGGCTAATGTGACACACAGAATCCAGATAATGTTTTTTGGATGCTAGGGGTAATTCCCTATATTCCACTTCAAATCTACATTTTAAAATATTTTCATATGATGAACATTTTAGATATGGCTTAAAATTGATAAACTCTACCCAGATATATTTTGATATATATCTCGTACTCCAAATCAAAGAAGGAAACAAAATATTGTTGACACTTTTTTAAGCTTAACTGGTTACTTCAGCTGGCCATATTCCAGGATTTGGTCTACAGTAATGAGGCCTGAGGCCTCACTGCCTGGGTCCAGAAAAAAAGACTCTCTTCTCAAAGGTAAAAATAATAGTACCAGTAGGAAAATAAATAAATAAAAGCAATGCCATCCACAAATTACTACAAAAATAATGTGCTCTTCTATAAAAAATAATCCTTATAATATAATTGAAACCATAATAACATTCCACTGAAACATAGTAGAAAAATATCTTATAACTATAAAATCATTATGGGGGATCTAAAATGGGAAAATAAAACAAGTATTAAAATTCTGTAACATAAAACATAACTGAAAAATAAGGTTGATACAGCTTTTATGAATACTAGTATAATTTAGGGCATACTCCACTAAAATTAATTAATTTCTATTTGTGCAAGTGAAATGAGAATTGTAACTTTCTTCCAGGAAAAGTAATGTTTTTTTCCGCCTTACACTCAGACACATCCACTTGTGATCGCCTCTGTGATCATCATTTAGACACACAACCTTACAACAAATAATCAATTACAGAGTCAGTGAATCCCAGGGTATTTGGAGAGGTATTACAAATAACACTTTTTATCCCTCACCTATTTCTTCAATCAATAGAAAGGTTGATAGCTTATTTGTGTTGATTAGCCTCAAAGCACAAGCAGGGGCTACAAATAAAAAGACATTCACTTCCTTAATAATAATGATAACCATGAAAATGACAATAATGTTAAAGATCCGTAAGGAAATTGTCAGAAGTCTGTGTACAGCAGCGTTACAGAGTCCCAGTAAAAGCCCAAGTCACGACTGTGCACGAAATCAAACTCTAGCTAAATACTTCCATACAGAAGTATTCCATACTGCCTCAATCCATTCATCCAACTGAGCTCGGCAACAAAACAATTATCCCTTGCT
This sequence comes from Nothoprocta pentlandii, assembly GCA_013398315.1. Lineage (NCBI taxonomy): Eukaryota > Metazoa > Chordata > Aves > Tinamiformes > Tinamidae > Nothoprocta > Nothoprocta pentlandii. The sequence goes on from VZSG01000044.1 coordinate 580,998, forward strand.
CAAGTGGACACAGAAAATTGGAAAATAACAAGCATGCGGGAATAGGGCTGAAAGTCATGTTTGCTCTTCCCCTGCTCAGTGCGAAAATTCACTCCCATACCAAGAACAAATAAGTGACTATCTAGACATTTGTATTCAAATCTCTTTCAGTGGGTTTTCTGTCACCTCAGGGAACAATTACTACGGCAAAATGACAAGAAAACTGATCTTTTCACAGCATTTTCATCATTTGGGAACTGAGACCAATTCTCATTATTTAGTTTACAGAGTGCTTCCCAAAGGTATTAAAGGAGCATGTTAAAATGTGCAACATAAACAGAGCTGCTCCCCGTCATACCTCACCAATAGCTAGCGTGAACAGAAAACTTTCAGGAAGGTGCAAACCCCAACCAGAGGCTGCTGAGAAAATTCCCTGTGTTACAGGTTCAACTCTTACCGTCCTGTTTTTCACCTACAACAAAATATTGGATTTCACACAAAACATCCCTGAGATAAGAGTTCACAGGCGGACTATTATAAAAACATGATTTGATTCCTGTAAAGCTCACTGAGCTGTTGAATAGAGAGGATGGTCAGGTAAGAAGGGCCTTGGTAAGTTTACTGTTATCTGTTATTTCTGAGGGACCAGTAATCTGATGAAAGATGTTTATGTGAAAGCAAAATGTTACACACTAGAATAGAAACTACATCGGTATTTCAGTGTGCTACATCTAAACAATAATAGATCCAAAAGAATGAACACTGTAGAAATATTAGCAAGGGTGGCTGATAATTATTTACTGAAATGTAAACGGAAAAGATGATTTCTAAAAATAAACATTAAAGATTTGTTGATGATGCAACTGTTTTCAGTTCCAAAATCATCAGCAACACAGATTTTATACAACATTAGCCTGAAAACATTAGCAATGTTTTAAGTTCCAGTTAAATCTAACTGAAGCTACAGAATGGGTATTTCTTCCCTTCTAGTGGCTATGCTAAAAAAGTAAACATTTGATAACAAATCAGGTAATTTTTCTACGCTAAGCTGACCTTCTTTGCCAGTTTAGCTGCCTCTAGCTGCTTCGTATCCACTAATTGCATCAAGAACCACAGGACATCAGCTGGATCACACCACTGGCAGTCAGATCCATCAGGAACTTACCGACATCCCATTAACTGCCTTTCAGTAAGCAAAAGGAATCACAAACGTAAGCTCCGGTTTCCCTTTAAAAAACAACGTTGGTTAAGATTTGACCTGTACCTAATGTATATTTAAGAACTATATGCTGAAGGAGCACTCTCTGTCCAACGCTTACGCATGATACAATCAATAAAAACAGCTGTTACACTGCTCATATGCTAAAACCTCTCTGAATGTGAAGACAAACTTACTGGAGACTCGATATCTTCCAGAAGCAACACCGAGCACCGCTCGCACTTCAGCAGCGTCTGCGCCCGATGCATGATTTTCTTGACGATTTTCTCCAAGTCCGTCTGTTCCTCAAAGAGATCATTCACCACTTCCAACAAAGCCTGCAGACAAGGACAGAAAATACTTGTTTTGCTTGTGGAAGGAATAAATAAGTGAAGAAATAGCCATGGAGGCGCTATCTTTGTTCTTGATTTTAATATGATGGTCCTGACATGGCCACCATGGAGCTGTCCAATGGCACTGACCTTTGCTAGGCCTCCCATGATGGAAGCAACAAGAGCAGGGAATAGGTCTCTCTCCCCCAGTTTCCTGAGGTGCCTGTCTGCCCTCAAGGATTTACCATGAAGAGAGAATGTAGAATGAATGAGAATGTACTTAATGAAGAATGAGAATGTACTTAATAGTTCTCTGCCAAACACCTTCCTCAAAAGATTACATGTTGATTCCTCCAAGGTCTGTCTCCTATAGGCTGGGAGTTTGTAGTAAGTTTTAAGTGTCAGGGTTGTCAAACAATCACTTTGTTTTAACATCAACTAATAATAATAAAAATAATAAAAACAAACTTTGGCAGAAAATTCTCCTATTACACCCCTACTCCCCACCCTGAAACATAGTTGTTCGTAGTCAGTCTTAAACAGAAGACAAGTTAGAATATTTCATGACTATCAAATCTATACACTATACTACTAAGCTATTAGAAAGGGCTATTCCTAGTGCCTTCCATTGTTTCAAACACTAACTTCTATATATGGAAGGCACCAAAATCCTGGACCTGAAGTGCCATCAGTGTCCTACAGAGAGCCACAGTTTGCCAGGTTACAGAGGAAGGGCAATTAGACACAACAGATGGTCGTTCTACTGAAGCTTTGTGGGATACAATACGTAATAACAAACGCAGTATATGCCATTGCAGGAAAGGCTGTTAAAAAATCCAATAGGTAGAAAAAAAAAGCCAATTTCAACAGTCCATTTTATTTTAAAAACTGTTGATAAATGAACGTGAGCTCAGTGTTACTTTCACTTGCTCACAGCCACCTGCCCCAAGTCATGCACAGCATCAGCAACCACGAGTAACTCATCTATGCAGACACAGGCTGTCAAAACCTTTCATGCTCACAGCTTTTGCTTACTTACTTTTAGAAAGACATATCCACGTTATCTGCACATGAATATAACAGATCTAGGATGCCAGAAGTCTGATCTTTCCGGAATTTTAAAGAGATCTTGAATCTGTGGCCATGTAACTCTACAGCACAGTGTGTCTTACAAACACAACTGTCTCAGTGTTATATAACAAGAAGTTGACCCCAGAAAACAACAGCTACCATCAAGAGCACATTTACCACCTCCTCGGCTTGCTGCCTGAATCACATGCACTGTCTGTTATCAATGCATTGTTTTGAAATGAAACAGTTAAATAAAAATGTCTGCTTAACAAATGTATGTATAGAACTTGAATCTGAAGGGAAAAAAAATGTTTAATATTGGTCCAATATACATTTTTACTTACCCTGCTTCTGTCATATTCCTTCCTTGAAGCTGCAAACAACTGGGCATTGGATATGGCAATCCCACAAAACGGGAGGTACATCTGCATCACCTAGTATCAAAAGAAACTCCCAGTCACTAAAAACAAGTGCAATTAGACACTCTCATCTTCAGCAATGACACCTAAACTCCGGTTGCATCTCACTGGAAAAATCCTAGCCCACTCATTCTTCAGCAGAACATGAAATGAAGCAAAAATCTCACGTACAAAGCACATACAATGGGAGGAACAGACTGAATAGGAAGGACAGAACAAACACATTAGAGTTTGCAGAGCCCAGCAAGAAAGTTCTTCAATAGCTTGTCAAGAAAATCGCAAAGATTCTCAAGCCTGAGAAACTGTCTGCCGAGGACTCAAACCACTGCACCTTCTCCAGCAAAAGGATTCTTTGCTGTTTTTGTAGACTGCTTCTCTCCTAAAACCTAAAGTAAATAATAACAGAATAGCCCACTGGAGGCAGTCACACTCCTGCTGATTTCCAGGGGCGCTTACTGGGCATAAGAGGAGCACAGTGGAACACTGCACATCAATCTCAAACTGCTGATGGGAAGCTGGTTCTTTTCCCTCGGACAAAAAAAGAGGAGCTTAAAGAATATTCTTGAGAAAGCACAACAAAAAAAGAGAAGAAAGGTAAATTAAGTCAAAGTGATTTAAGAGAGGAAGAAATTACAACTTTCATACCCAACGAACATTCGGAAGCCTTAAGAAAGGCATCACTGTGCGTTAAGATAGAGACCGGAGAGCAGGGACTGGCAAAATACGCGGAGAGGCACAAGCTGGCCACACTTCAGGTTGGCTCTTGGTATGAAATGAACTATTCTAGTCCTGTATTGGATATTTATAGAACAGCAGACAAGGCACTTGCACAAGCACAGGAGTGGCCTGGGGACCAACAGCACGAGCAGTTTTAAGCTACGCCCCGATAACAAGTCTGCAATACCCCTGATTCGTGGGATATTTGAAGAGATGCAGAGAAAAAGCTTCAATCTGTTTTGATGTCTTTGGACTAAATGAAATAATCTTCACTGAGATAAGGGAGAACTTACTGGCAAGAAAGGTGCCGAACAGGTTAACGTCCCAATGCCAGGCTTGGTTATGAAGTAAAGGCTTAATAAAAATAACATGCTCCTGGAAAAGTAGGTTGAAAACTTGGCATCTTGGAGAAGCTCCCACAAAGAACTTCAGCAAAGGCTTGAACTTTGTGGAGAGCAGTAGTTAAGCCAGTCAAATACTGCACGACTTTGGCAGGAAAGAAACTACAAGTAATAGATCCCTCAGGGTGGATCATTCTTTATAATAAGAATTTCTCTGTGACAATTTGCATATTTGTTTACATTGTATTTTCAAAATGAAACAAAATCCTATTTTAACTTGTAACAGCACTAAATGCCATAGTTAAATGACTCAGAGACCTAAGTAAGTGACAGAGCAGCAGAACTTGCCTCAGAGAAAGATCTTTAATGCAATTTTAAGTATAATACAGGGGCAGAATAAGCCTTTACTTGTATAAACACTAGGGACTAATTTAAAAATGAATCCTGCTCTCACCCTGGGTCCCCCTGTGACAGTAGCACGACATTATGGCAGTGGAAGGTATATGAGAAGCTTGTGAACCTTTGACCATCACAGAAAAGCCTGTGTATAGACTCTCTATGTGGGAACGCACAGCCAAGAAACACTACTTTACAAACTGCCAGAAGTCTGGAATACTGTTGACTTGCATCCTGCCTCCCACTACCCAAACTCACTGCGTCAGGTCCGGTGCGACTAGCAAATGGTCACCAAGTACCAAGCTGTTTAACCAACAGAATCCATCAGATTCAATGAATAAATGTCCACAGTCATTACGGAGAAAAAAAAAAAAAATCAACCATGAGTGGGGAGGAACCAGCTCAGTTACCCCAGTTTGCAAGAGAAAAACTGACAAAACAGAAGCCGAAACTGCCATTCCTCCTCTGCACTTTCTGAGCTGCAAGGACAACTGCTGCTCAAACAGCCTTTGGCAAAGGGTAACACTGAAAGAAAAGAATAAAGGCAGCTCTAACAGAAGCTGAATTTCAAATAAGCTTTTTAATCCGGAATTTCAGAATGAAGTGGAAAGCAGCTATCACATTCTGACATCAAATTGCTAAATTAAATCTGCAGTACTCAAGGCTGCTTCCTGATTTATGTTGTAATACTCGCAGAGAAGAGAGCTCTCTGCAGGCACCTCCAGCATGTTGACGTTATCTCTGTACAAATGACAGTCCAGAAACACGTTGCTTCCAGCCAGCGCGAGCCACTCAGTGCAAGCAGCTCTATTTGTGGCCAGGTACAGCTCAGGGGGCTTCTCCCCAAAGGGAGCACAAAGCCTTGTGGAAATAGCACATACTGCCTTTAACAGGACGCTTCACTCTTCCCCCTTCTTTTAAGGGATGGGTACATAACTATGGATCCTCTGGAGATCCAAGGGAGTATTCAGTGATCCTTAATACACATCAGTGGACCTTAATGCACTGCTATTCCACCCCTATTCCTGCCGATTATTACTCTTTTCGTAAGTAGAAGCATCTAATCTGTATAGCAAGACATTTTTTAACATTTGGATTTTCCAGCATGGAAATATTTCATCAGTAAAACATTGATTTTTGGTAACAGCAAGTAAACTAGGCAGGAAGAACACCCGGTATAAGAGGAGAGCGCCTCGGTCGCAGACACACTGCTGAGCAGCACATGTCAGGAAAGGACACGGGTATAAATTACACGGGTATAAATTACATGGGTATTTTAACTGGCTCGGGGAGATGGGACCTTGCTAGGAAGGAGCAGTTTCCTCCCTGTCTGCTGCTCTTTCTGCAGCTCTGAACAGGCCAGGACGGTTGCTCACCTCTCTGGTCTGTGCAGGTTGCAGCCAACTGTTTTACTACAGAATCAGCCCAGCCCTGGGCTGGGACTGGGAATACGGGCTGGCCAAACAGCCTCCCTTGCACCGAGGCACAAACAGCCCGGAAAACTCTTGGCAAAAAAGAACCCTTCCAAAAGGCATAACACTGTTTCCCCTTCCTATGCTGAAAGTCAGTTTTAAAAACAACTTTGAAGCAAAACTGAGTACATCTGACAGAAAGTGTCTTTCCATACCTAATTTTCACTAATGAGAGCAAGAAATGCAGCATATTTATTGAACAATATAAATTGTAAGGAAAACAATAAACACAATACAAAAATATCAAGTATAGAGCTTTGCCAGATGCACCTTGTTTATGTCAGCAAATAGATCGGGTGTAACAATTTATCATGCTACTGCACACTATATTAACAAATCAATTAAACAGTAAATACGTAATAATAGATTTTCAACTAATCTAATGAATATGCTGAGATGCTCAAAGAGTCCATCACTCTTTTTGGTGCTAATTCTAAGACATTCAGAGGAGGCAAAAGTATAATCCTGCTTCCATTTAATTACTTGGTACCTAGGGCCTAGGTAGCTGGACATGGTTTCTCCCACCTAACCCTCCCAACAAGTACAGCATCCTTGGGCAGTGACTGCACCACCTCAGAAATTCTCATCTGTACTACATTTTTTAAGCCAGCAGGAAACAAAAATATGCAAAGATGACAGAGTGATAAGCACCAATTCAACATCTCATCCCTTTCATTTCTAAATTCCATTATTTGGTTAGAGGATTTTTCTGTGTTAGGAGGCCTGAAGCACAATTACCACGAGAGGAGGCAGCGTAAGTACTAGAAGCTGCAATATTCAATATCCTCATGGATGGTACAAACAGCACATCACCTGCTTTGCTCACCCTGCATAGGAATGCAGGCTTTAATTGCAACAGCTCAGTGTTTTTTTGCGTGTGTGTGTGTGTGCGCGTGTGTGTCACTTAACGACCCAAGCGACGAAGCTGCAAGTTTGCAGACCTGCAATGCAGAAAGTTTCCAGCTAACCATAAACGAGTCCGTGCAGACCCAGCTCTCACTGTGGAAGTGAGTGGCAACCTCACACGCGCCGCCCGGGTGCGTGTTAACCCGGGACAGCTAACAACATAGCCATACGTTGCCTATATAACCCAACATATTGGGTATGTAACAGTATAGCCAATACAGCTAGCCCTAAAACAGCTAGCTCACAGCCACGAACACGCTCCGAGCATCCCCCTGTCCGCAGCTGTAAAAGACACCGATTCTGATGCCCCTCAACAAGGCTGGTTTACCCAAACGGGCACAAACTCTGAGTTAACCTCTCAGCTTGCCTGGTTCAACTGGGTCCTCAGGGACAGCAGGAGGCACTTCTTCGGCAGCTTGCTATGCCCCTGTGGTAGGGCTGCGGGAAAGAGATGTGGTACAGGCTATAAAAAAGATTTTTGCAATAGCCTGTCATCAAAAATGCTTTAAGAACATACTTAAAGCCAAGTCAGGGAAGCCAGCTGCCCCTTTAAACACCTCCTGAACAGCTAAAACTAGGTTCCACGAACGCAATATTTCACTGAATTCCAGGAGCGAGAAGGCAACGTCAATGGCACCGTGGTTAAGCCCGACCACGACCCCAACGCCACTCGTCCCGCCGGCTGCGCGGCGCCCGGCAGCCTCAGCCGCGCATGAAACCCCATCGCAGCCCGGCTTCGCAGTGCCCAGGAACACCATCCCAGATTATTTTTCCACCCCGCTTACAGACCAAACCGGTGCTTTGCAGAGACTCCCCGTGAATTACAGGCAAGCAGGCTGGGCACGTAACTCCTACCTACGTCAGCAAATCTACAAAGGCTCCCGGTCCAATTCTTTTATTGACTCCAACGTTTCATCATTTCATTTAATTTTTTTTTTTTTGAAATTGCCATATGCACACGGTTAATATTTATGCAGTGCTGTAGAAACGCACTAGTGCTCGCAAACACAAGACCACCCCGTGGTTCAGTAAAACCGCCCATCCGAGCGGCGGAAGCCTCTGGTCTCCGCAGAGCCTCGTAACGCCCGCGGGCACCCGGGGTGAGCGCCGGCTCCGCGCCTGGAGCACTCCACACCACGCATCTCCTGCAGGAAGGGGCTCGCTGCAGTTCTCCTAACCGCCTCCATGCGGGTCCCTGTCCTCGGGAGCCGGGCGCAGGAAGGGGCACGGGCACCACTGCAACAGCCTCAGCCCTGGCCCTCCTTTGGGCTCCCTCACTCCACTACAGCACAAAATCCACCTTTTCTCCTTCCTATTACATGCCTAAGATCTTAGAGGAAAACAAATAAACACGCCAAACTTGATGTGTAAGTACTGAGTTACAAAATTGTTTGTACCAGCTCAACTATACACATCTACTAATCCTGTTTCATTCTTCTGGCAGATATTTGGATGTTTGTTGCCTCAGTCGCTTTACAGTTAAACGTTATTCATATCTGCCATCACCAAAAGGAGATGGAGCTTGAAAAACCTAAACAAGCTACACTGTGAATTATACTGTCATATACACAAAAACACTGGCAGGGCCTATTATACCTATTTTAAACAATATTCTATAGGACACATCGAAACACCCTAACATTTCCTTGAATTTAGCACGCTGCATCAAGTGGCAAAGACAGTAAATTGTACTGTAAATTTCCACAGAGCACTACATAGAGCAGCACTGGCTCCAGATAGATGCAAAATACTAAACTGTTCTGCTGAAGGGTAGAAATCCAAAGGACATTTACACAGGTGCTTCCTAACATCAGTGAAAATGGCTCATGTGCCATAACCAAACCTTGTGATCTTATACATGCAAAATTCCTACTACCCTCCTTGGAAATCTCTCCTTGACTCGCGTGGAGTCTGTGCTGCAGCAGCAACGAGCCCCTTCCCATCAAGCAATCCAAGCTGTCACTCAGCTGTTGACGAGGGCACCTTCCTGGGTGGCAGAGCCCTGCAGTGACACGGGGCAGCTGCCCAGCAGCCCCAACCCACCTAAAGCAACCCGGGGCAGCAGCAGCAGCGCGCGGGGGACAGCAGTGTCCCCAGCACCACAAGGCTCCCCGCCCCTTGGCCGGTCCTTTCAAGGCTGAAAGGTGCCGCTTATCCCGGGCTCACCCGGGTGCCAGTGCCACCCAACGGCCTCTCAGGAGATGCAATATCCCAAGGCACTCCAGTTTCCCTTGAGCCAAGCTCTACAGCAGCAATATCGCACTGCGACTGCTCCCAGAGATGGGAAAACTGAACCAATGGAAGATCAAATGATTTAGCCAAGGGAAGGGAGGAGGTCTCAGGAAAGACTTTGTCAAATCAGGGAAAAACAGCAGAGCTCTCGGGCTCCGGGGCACGTGAAGCACTGGGCCAGCCCTGCCTGGCGCCACTAGGATGAAAGCACAGGTTTTACTTTGGTGCTTGCTGGCCTCTTCCTTACCGGCCTCCAGCAAATGTGCAGGCAGGAGGGGTAAGACAATCACCTGCCTCCAGTTTCAACATAAGGAAACTTAAAAAAATAAAACCAAGTACCACAGCAGCTATTTGTCTAATTCTTTAGAATTTGGAAATACATATTCCAAAACAATGATTTACAAAATTGTAGGTTTGACATCTCTTAGAAATTTTCTCTTGTGCCTTCAAAAGAAAAATGCAGCAAAATGCAAGGCAGTTCGCTTTGAGCCTTTCTGTCACTTTTTTGGGGGGTCCTCGGGTCCTGCTTAGCTCCCAGGGCACCGTTTCAAGAGCCGGAACCCCTGCTGCAACACAACTAGCAAAGCATGGCCAGAAATCAACCAACATCAGAAGTCACGATAAATTTCTAGAACTCAGAATTTAAGAATGATGTGGGGATTGCACAGGTTCAACATGTGCATGTACCAAATTGTACAGCTCTTCTAATAGTCAGAATATTTCCCTCAGATTATAAAGAGGTACTGCATATTCAAAGCTATTATAATAGTTGTTACGGTACAGCATGGACCGGCTAATTACATGAGCAAGATCTGCAAGGAAAGTTAACATCATCACAGTTTAAGTGTGATAAGGTGCCTTGCAAGCCTTGTCTTTCCAACAACTCAAGAGGCATTACTGGCACTAACAACACCAAGAAGTTTCAAAAATTCTTGTTATTGAAAAATGGTGATAAAGAATACTACCTTTCACCTACAAAATTTCTCTTTAAGGATCAGTGTAAGCATGCGCCCTATTTTTTTCTTTTATAATCTGGTCGATTGAAATTGTGGTATGAATTCAGACAGCTTGAACACTACCAACTGACAGATTGCCAGGAAAATCAGTGCCTTCCACATTACTGCACCTCTGAGCTGAGGACTGGGTGGCTGCAGCAGCCTGAGCTTCCAAATTTCTTATTTTTTTGTGCTGTCAACTTCAAGGGGCTGATACGAGTGCGTGGGCTGGCTTGGATGTGAGCCCTGCTTTCTCCACACATCATTGTGTCTCCTGCACTAATGACTCACACCTGCACATGCCGCTATCTGATTTCTAGGCAAAGATGTTTATATATGGGAACTGCTGGGCCAAATCCTGCTGGTGTAACTATACGGATCGTGATTTACCTGAAGCATCTGACCATGAAGAAAAAAGGGATTTGGAAACATTGAATTCCCTCTCCTTCCAGGTGCCATGAAAAATGGATGCATTTTCCCTTTGGACAAAAACCTGCATTGCAATTTTATCTCAGATCTAGTCATCTGCATATGGTGAAGCTCTACTTTACACCTGGCTACTTGGCAATCACAGACCCACCAGCTCCATTCCATGCAGAAAAACTTACTGTTATCTTCTCTCACAGCAGGGTATGAAATTATTTTCCAGTGCAGGCTACTCATACGAGGATACTTATCTGTTGTAGACTGCTACAGGCAGAAAGATACTTGAACCAAGTGCAAACACCGTGGCTGCTGGGTTTGTGATTACTGACCTGCCCGGAGTCCTTCCCTCCCTGTCCGGATCAGCAGTCCCACCAGGGCACTTCCCCAGCACCCAGAGGCTTTCGCTGGTGCAGAAGCACCAGCCCCTGGTAGCAATTACGCATCTCTCCTCTGCAACTGGCCATGGAGTGTTTTTACTACGGCTTCAGATGAGGTCGTTTGTCTTCCTTTCCTTCTTTGGAGTAATTCAGTGAAGGACACAGAAAGAAAAACAGCTCAGAACAACTGTCTGAACGACCTCTCTGCAAGAGCAGCATTGCGAACTGCTCAATGAGTTACATCCTCAGGGCACAAAATACAGATTTGTTGCAGTGTAAGTGTTGAAATACGTTTATCTGACACCTAGTAAGCATACAGCCTACTGCACCTTAATGCTGAAAATCATTATTATCTAAGACTCCAAATGAGTTTTGGATCTCAGATTACGGTGATTGTACCTCTAAACAAAGCTCTAGGTAAAAGAAAAAAGCTCTTATGTGGAAAATTGGATGAATAATCAAGCTCACTATTTATACAGATGTGCATTTTGCTCCCAGCAGCATAACATTCCTCCATACAAACACGTGTAGGCTTCATTGCTTGCTTCAGAAGGAAAAGGTTGAGGTGTGCATGTGAACGTGGCTGTTGAACTGCAGGCTGGAGGGCTCTGGCTTCAGGCATCCACGTGTCGCTGTTGTCCTTGGTGCAAACGTCCTGGTGCCAAGGGTTTGCTCTAGCCTGCGCTATTAACAGCTTCATCTAGGGCCAGCTCACTACACATCTGTCCACATCAGCTCTCCTCCTGCTTTTATTTTTTCTCCATATGGGTTTAAGCATTTCCTAAACACCCAAAATATTTATCTTAGCTTTGTCTGCCTAAGAAACCATCAGTCTTAGATTCTTTTCATAGGAATTCAGTCTTGTGGCAACCCTTCCATTATTTTTTTTTTCCTCCATCTCTTCTGTCCTCTTTTTCCAGTACTGGTTTACTCTCTTTTCTCAAAAATTCTTATTTCCAACTCCCTCTTTGTGGAAGAAACAACAAGTTTTAATTTAGGTATCACTTTTCAGGAAAAAAAGGTACATCTTGTGTTCCTTTATAATACATTAGATTTCCTGATTCTTTTCTTTATAGTAAGAGACTTAACTACCTCAAAAAACAAAGTCCTCTCTCCAGAGGGAATCCTCTCATAGCAGGGGAAGAGCCCAAACCCCAGAACAGGTGAATTTTGCATTCAGCCCATCTGTAGTCTTGAAAAATTATATAGGCAGTAAATATCATTTATTCTTGGTACTTTATTCATTGGAAGTGACAAAATTTTTACTACTCGCTACGTGAAAGTAGGTTTTACAATGTTTTTGAGTACTTGAATTTACAACATAAATGGATTTCACTGAGCAAGACCAATAGGTGATGCTAGGACTATCAAATCTGAAGTATCAAAAGGCTCTCTATCCTCATACAAATTGCATCAGGAAGGCATTTAAAAAAAATGTTGCTGCTCCTTTTTTAGGCAAAGAGCTTGTTGAATCGGAAAACAAGTCAGTTTTAATTAGCTCTATAAATCAGATTGCAGCTGCGGTGGCAAAAAAGAAAAAAAAAAGGCAGAACAGCTTAATTCCTCCTTCTGAGGCGAGCAGAACTGTTACCATATTATCAGCTTTTGGCTTTTCTTTCTCCTTCCCCCCCCTTCCTCTCTCCTAATATTTGCTCATTTTATTCCTGCAAGCAACCCCTTTAAGTCAGAGGCTTTGCATGGATGAAGGATGAAAATCTTGTACTTTTGCTAAGGTCTACATTCATGCCTTCTTCTTTAGCTATTCAATTTTCTTCCTACCCTATTCAAAGTATTTCTTTTTCCAAGTAAGAATTCAGATTACCTTTTAAACCCTACTATTCTCACCTGGCTAACAAAAGCACTCTAAATGGAATCCGTAGTTCAGTATGTTCCTTTTGAAATATATTTAGATGATACATTTTGTTTTGAAGCAACTAAAAGCAAGACTTTGCATCAAGTTGCATACTAATATACCAATAAGCTCATACTAGCAACTACAGCTGCCAACCTAATAAGCAAAAGCAATATAGGTACTTTAGGAATGTAAATGACAATGCCAAAACAGATCATTTCAAAGCTACATATACATATAAAACATCATATAACCATGCATTATGTTTCCTCAGTGCACATATGTACTAATTAGCAAACTATTAAAATGTGATAGCTCTCCAATAAGCAAGTTAAATTACACTAAGCTCTGCATTAAAAGCCTCTTGAAATGGATTTCCAATTGAAAATGTATGCAAAACTGAAGTGAGAGCCTCTTATCTTGCACAAGAGCATCAGAGGCTGAATTTTGGGTCCTAATACACTCCTTTGGCTCAGGAGCCACGGAAGAGCTTGCACTGAACTGAACATGGTTGCCTCCTGCAGCTGGATCAGAAGAATCAAATATAAAGAAGAATCAAATATAAAGCAACAGTGTCAAATTTTAAACCACACACAAGGAAATTTGCTTGACAAAGCTGCTGCAAGACCTTAAGCCTTCAGCATCTCTGCACGCCCAGTGTTCCAGATGGGAACAAACTCTCAGTTATCCCTGCCATAAGCTGGCCACACAGTGAGTACCACACGTTACACTAGGATTATTTTATAAAGATGAATGTAACATTAGTTTGCATTTTCTAAATTTATACAGGCAAAACCCATATTGTGATAACTCAAGTAGCCACCTACCACCATCTGCTGTTATTGTGCATATAGAATAGAAAGAAAACAAAAGGTAAAACCAAAAACACTGAAAAAAAAGTGAGCAGTTTTCGTATTTCCTGATTCAAGCCGAAACACCGCATTGTTTCCAAGCTCAGGGCCAACTTTATTTAAGCTCTTTCCAAGGTCAGGACTAATTGCTGGCAGAAGTAATGTCTCATTGTAAGAAGAAACGGAAACCACTTTCTAAGGCCAAGTAAGAAAAATCAATTTTGAAGCAGAGAGGTTTGGCCATCCTTTGTGTGTTTTGCCTCTCAAACACAGCTATGTATCACTGAGCCTTGTGCCTCTTCTCTATTCTGGGCAATTCTAAAAGACATCTAAGGCAAGATACAGACACATCAGGGGAGAACAAATTCTTCCAAATGTTCCTTTCTCGATCACTTTCCTAGGATCACCTTCACAATGAATCGAACCACTGCATTTGACATCTCAACATTTGACTTCTGTCAAATTTCAACATTTGACTTTTCACCGGGGGCTGCATTAGAGCTAGGAGACTAATGGTAATAAATAGACACACAGATTGACACCACTGAAGCTCGGCTCCGAGTATAAAACCAAGCGCCTTCAGAAGTGGTCAGCCTCCATGGACGCTCTTGCAAACAACTTCCCCAGTGGAAATATTTCAGGTAAACAAGGGATTTTAAGTGGCCATTGGAGAATGTGGAGAGAAAGCAATACTCAAATTTGTAAGCAGTGCTTGCTTATTAAAAGAAAAATATAAAAGAAATCTTTCCATCACTGCACAGCATAGGAAGAGAGGGAAACAACTGGAACAAGGTTACATTCGTACCAGCAACAGACGGATATTTTGTGCTTATTTTGTGTGTTCCCACAAACAAGAGGGTGCAAAGGCAGAGCCACCGGCCACCTCACGCTCTGTGGGTTTCGGAAAGCAGAAGTCAGGTAAGGAAGGGCAGACACGAGCACCTCTGCAATTCCTAGAAAGCACCAGGGACATTTGTCATCAAACACACAAGTTTTCTGATGTCCAAAGTCAGAAAATGCCTTGTGTCATTGAGCTACTTCTGCTCAGGGGAAGAGCGACACTGAGGAAGCAAGTATTCATTTACTACCTTTACCAAGACAAAGAGAAGCAGTACATGTAGTCACTGATACTCCCTTCTTCCATGACTCATTTAAACAGCTTAATTGTGATTGCAAGCTGGTTTCATTACCAAAAGAGAGATGAAACATTGTTTTAAAACAGCATTATCTTACACAGAGAGTGTATTAAGCCCTATAACCATGAAGCAAATAGGAAATAAGTGGTTTCTTTGCCTCTCTCAGCTGCACTTTTGACCACAAATTATCTTTCTCAGGGTCGTCTCACTGGTGGGTGCCCACGAACGTCCCTGTACTTGAGTTAACGAAGAGCTTCTCCAAACAGCCTGTGTCCTGAGCTGGGGTAAGAGCAGCCCCTTCTGTGGACATCCACTCTCTTAAGCCTTCTATTCCATAGGGGAGCCGAAACTGCTTCATGGGGCTATCAAAAAATGGAAAAAAGTGCTTAAAACTTCAAGAAAGTTTAATCTAACTGTTGGCAACACCAACATAAGTGTTCCTCACGTGCTTGCTATGCCATTAACTAATGAAAGGAGAAGCACTCTCCTTGTTTTAGGTATGAATAAGAAGACTGTTGCGATCGTGCAGATGACTCACACCATAAAACACAGGGAGACAAAACGTCCCTTGATTTCAGCTCCGCAGAACAGCACATGCAGTTGCGTCCAGCTGCGGGCCGGGCTGCAGCGTGCGCGCCTGGGAGCTCCCGGATGGGGCTGTGCACATTCCTACCGCTGCCAGGGCGGCCGGGAACTGCATTAACCCCAATTATCTGCGTTAGAGCGAGTAACAAACAATACGGCTGGGGCTCTGCTTCAATAGCATTAAAAGACACAATTAAACTCTAATCTGGAACCACACGTGGGCACAGCTAAGGGCTGCCCAGGCCACCAGGCGCCCTCGGGGCTCTCCCAGCGAGGCCAGGGATGCTGCAGCAAAAAGGGCTGCTGGTGCCCTAACTGCTGCAGCACCTGCTAAAGGCTGAGACCATTTCCCATCATCTGGAAGGTGCAAAAAGGCCCCTCCTTCCTGCAACCCCTTGTGATGCTTCTGCCAGGCGCAGCAGTGATTCCCAGCTCTGTCACTTGCACCACCCCGTGTCCTTGCAGCACTCTGGAAGCAGCAGAAGTTACAGGTAAGTAGGCAGGCCGTTTATAACCATGACTTACAACCACCAATAAAATCTCGTCCTCCACATCTCTGATGTGTTTTATAACGCTCAGAGGCATGATACCTTGAACCCGACTTTAGTACTAATTATTAAGGCTTTACTAACAATCTAATACAGAGTGGCTGATGGAGACAGATATCTGTTCGCATAATTGCACCATAAGAAGGGAAAACAAATTATAGTGAAAGTTCATAGCAAAGGCATCTGTAGGTAGTGCATATGGATTTAATCTTGAGTTTTTAACAACATCGATGGGACTTATCTAGCTACGTCCACAGGCAGCAGTGTATAGCATTTTAATACATGTTATTACTACGGGTATTAGTGCAAAATTTATCAAGAGTGCCTTTTTTCCCCCTTTTACATTCAGTTTCCCAAAGACTGCAGTTGCATTTGTCCAAGTAGAGTCAAAATTCCCTATGCAAAAGAATCCACATAATTCTATAAAATGAAAGAAAAATAACGTCACTCTACAGCTACATTAAGGAATACTTCTTGCCTACCTAGTACGCTAAGGGGCAGAGGGAAAGGTGGCACACTAGGGTATGTTGACCCCAAAACAGGAACCCTAAATACACAGAATTCAGGAAACTGCTCCAAGAAACCCAAAGCATTCCAAAGGACTCATTTTAAGAAAATTTCCTGTAAAGACATACAAGAATTTCATAATGAAACCTTGTGATTCTTTTCATAGATTTGATGGAAGGAAATGAATTTAAAGTTCTAAGATACTAGAAAACTAGATAGTGGAGCTCCAAAGCACTGGAACATCAGCTTGTGAGGATGCCACACAGAGCTCAGGCCCCTTTGCAGGGTAAGGGATCAGGCACCCACCACTGTGAACCCCAGGCAGACACATATGTAATGCAACAGGAACTCTGTATCAGGACCCGGCTTTTCTATCCAGCCACTGAAACACACCTGCATTAATGAAAACACAGTAAAAGTAAACTCCAGGGAATCACCTATAGCCATATCAAAGGACAAAAGTATGCTCTTTCAAAGACTTTACCCATCATGTCCATACAAAAGCAGAGGTTTCATCATGTCCATAACACTTGTATCAAAAATGTCAACATCAGAATTACTGGCCCTTTTATTCTTTTGACAGACTGCACATTTATATTAATATCAATATCAAAATATCAGCTTGCAAAAACAGAAAATAAATGGGCAAGATTCCTGTTCTATCCCAACCACCCGTATACTTGAGAAAGAATCATTGCATTGGACACGAGGAAAACTCCCTTTAGTTTAGAAATAAAGTGGTACCAAATGAATAAGAAATAAATTTCAGCAGAATTACAATCATGAAATAAAGGAAAATTAAAAACAGGAAAATTATAAAAAGCACAAGCAATAGTAGGGTTATTTTTTAAAAACAAAGCTCAAAAGGAAATACAATATTGAAATGCAGATGAATTTTAATTTTGTTGTCTGTGTCTGCAAAGAATTTAATAGAGACCAAATATATTCATTTCTGGTAATATCCAGAAGTGGAGACATATGCTCTGCGCCACACGCAGTTCTGCATGACAAAGAGCACCAGCTTGTGACAACCTCAAGCAGCAGGTTTCATCGCTTTCAGATTTAACAGTCCTTTGAACATGCCCAAGTTCAAGCCGTGCCAGAGCGTTTTATGGACTGACCTTTCCTGTCACGGCCGCGTCGCAGCATTCAGCGAGAAGTGACAACACGCTGAACTTTGCTGAACAGCAGGCCCATTGAGGGCTCGGCCCCCTTCACAAAGCACACACATACTGGCACAAAGCACGGGGAGGGAATGGCGTAAGCAAAAATAAAATAGAGAGAGAGAGAGAAAAGAAAGGAGCTCACTGAGTGAAGAAAGACTTTATACACAGTACCCAGGGTAAAATGCCTGGCAGAGAATGATATAAACTGCAGAAGCCAGAGAAGGAAGTTGAAGGATATGCAGAAAGATCTACAAACTCAGAAAACAATCTTACAAAACTATCTGAGGGTGCAAATTGGTATTATTTCTGAAAGCACACACAGACAGCAATAGGCTCTCCACTGTACATGTGGTACACATATCCAGCCATATGAATCTCACATCATAGCTAAACTTTATTCTAAACCCCATTCTAAAAGCTTAGGGTAGAAGAGTTTGACAAAGGAAAAATATTTTTAACCTAGGCAAAAATAACACATTTTTTTTGTAAAAATTGTTTTTAAAATAACAGGCAAAATACAAAAACCTTCTGCAAAAGGAAAAATCCAGCATGGAAAATTTAAACATTGAAAATGTGGCATAGCTTTAAGCAACTGAAGAAAATCTCCTATTAGACAGTGTTCAGTTACTTTCAGTGCCTAAGACAGGAAAAGGTTGTTCAATTAGAATTATTGATGATGCTGTCAGATAAAAGCCCAGACTGCCATTTCTGCAACTCATGGAAACTTACCCAAGAACTTCGTGGATGAACAAGGAGGTAGCTCATGAGGTTAAGGTACCTCCTGGCACTAAGTAGCCATAAAATAAGGGTTTTCTGAAGTGCAATTTTGAACGAAGATGCATGCAGCGTGTTCAAGCCTTGTTCTCGGGGCCTGAGTCCATTTTTGGGTCTGACCACCTCCTCACCCCATCATCTTCAGGCTGTCTTTGAAGAGTGTGTGTCAAATAAGGTCTGAGGCCACACAAAAAAAGCAAAGAGAAGACATAGCAAAATACTGCAGAGAAGGCAAGCACTGTCCCTTGCAGGTTCTAAAAAGAACCTTAAAGGCAACTTAAATTGTGGCAGTTCCTAGCACTTGAGTATTTCAGTTTACATAACAAAATCTCACGGTTATTTATACATAATCATAAGGATGTAAAATCAACATCATGTGTAAAGTTGCAGACTTATTTTTGTGTAACTTCATTACTCAGTAAAACACACAGTCTCAGAAAACTACCTCTGCTTCTTCAGTATTGCAGGAAAAAGGAGCCACCTCAGGCTTCATGAGAATCAAGAGACATGCAAGGAAGAGAAGTTAGATCTATTAAGATTTCGATGTGATGCAGGAGTCCCCGGGAAGCTGTGGAAACCCAACCCGATGCCGCTGTTATGATGCCAGTTCCCACTTGAGGGCGGTGCGAACAGGCTGGTAGGGCTGAGGCTGGCTGCGCTCTCGCCACGGGCTGCACGGCACCCACGGCTCCTGCAGGAACACACAGCCCTGCTCCGGCACCCGCGAGCTGCAAACGCTCGCACGCTGCTAGGCTAGGGTGGAACGGCACCGAGGTGGGCTTAAGTTTGTCAAAAAAATGCTAAGAGCATAAATGTGGCTTTCTAGATTGACGTTTAATTAGCGTTTACAAAACATGCTGTCATTGCGCAGTGCTAAGGAAAAGCACTAAAGAGCAGAAAGCCTAAGGTATAGGAGGCTCAAAACCAAGCACTGAAAGGCATTGCTTTGTAGTTAAACCTGCTCATTTAACTTTGTACCACAGCTAAAGTAAGAAAACAAGTCACTAGAGGGGGAAAAGACCCTTTTTCTGCTGACAAATGGACCTGAAGCCTTGGGAAGGCAGAAGCGAGCGCTTGCACCATCGCTGGTTGTCCTGCCATGTGCCTGAATGTGCCTCCAGCCATTCACCCCAGTTCTGCTCTTCTCTGTCTCCTCTTCCGCTCCTCTGCATTAGGCAACTCCTGTGAAAACCTGTCTCAAGAGCACAGCGGTTTCAGCCCTCCTGCACGTGCTTTGCACTGAACCAACCCATTGTGGGGCTTGGCGGTGGCAACCACAAGTGGAGAAGATTAACCCAAGCCCCGCGTTAGGCGTTCGTGCCCAACGCGGCACAAGAATGAGAAAGTCGAGACTTAGCTGAGCACCAGTGAGCACAACTCAGGATGGCTTGAGCTACAAGACAAGAGTTAGTACAAAATACTTTTAAATAAAATAAACATTCCTCCTGCTCTAACTCTGCCATCATGATACACTCAAGGTGACACAACATGCTCATTGCTACTCCTGACAGTCACTTCCATGGCTTTAATAAGTATCCTCACATAAACATCATACTATTCAGTTAACTTTGTGTCAGAACTGCTGCAGAGACACCAGAGGAGCAGTTTCTCTTTAGAACAGTATCTTCGCCTATTTTTGTTACTTAAATGTTTTTGATTTCAACATCACACACATTACAAGCATCAGCATCTAAACTCATCTTCATACGTGAGCAAAAATAGGTCCTTGTACCTGATTTCACATATCTACCCTCATAAAAACCCATGAAGCTGAAGCAAAAGCAAAACAGTCACACAGACGTAAAACGTTTCGAGAATGAGAATCAACAAATCAAATTATTTCACAGCTGTTATTAGAAGTCTAAGTACCATATGAAAAAATGAAATGATGTATTTTGATTTAATGTTCAGAATGCACTACTTTAATATTTACAGTGAAGACTATCATCGAATAGTTCCTCAGTGGAGTAAGTTTAAAATATTAATTCCTACTTGTATATAGTATTTCTGTTCTATAGAATAGAAACACTATTTTATACTCTATTATAGAATATATAGGCTTAGAAAATAGTTCTCACCATTCTTCTCCACTACTCTCCGAATACTAGATATTTTTTAGAAAATACATGAGAAACTGCAATAGCTTGAGGGGAAAAAAAAAACACCTCTCTTCTACCAACTGTAAACATCAATGAAGAAACTTCAGACCTTTTGAAGACTCATGGCTGCAAACATGGGATGAGCTCAAGCCTCCTATTTCCACAAGGGTTTTATGGTGGGCTTGCACCTTTCTGCTTCTCTGCTCCCAGCTTAGGGGGATTTTCCAAAACACACTGAGAAAAGCAAAATGCTTCCTTCTGCGTGTGAGCTGCTGCTTCTTGCAACAGTGGTGCTGTTGAGGTCACATTTCAGCTGCTGTGCACGTCCAGCACAGTAGCAACTGTCTTGGCAACAACCCAGAACATGAAACCTCTGCCCGCTCCCATTAAGAGTGCAAGATTTTACACCTCAAGTTAAGGGACAAGCACCAAAACCTCTGCCTATAACTGATCTAAAACCCTTGCAATTCAAGCTGTAAAGCAAGTGCATTGTCTCTGCTAACCGTGTGAACTGTTTCTACTCTGTGTGTGACAGAAAAGGAAAATCCAAGCTGTGTTTATGCTAACACAGCTTGGCAATCACTCTGCTTGCAGGCCCTCCTCTCCTTAGTAGGAAGGAGCATCATCTTCATAGCGAGTCACCAGCAGCACCACATTCCACCAGTCCATTTTTATACCAAAAACAACT
Organism: Nothoprocta pentlandii; assembly: GCA_013398315.1. Taxonomy (NCBI): domain Eukaryota; kingdom Metazoa; phylum Chordata; class Aves; order Tinamiformes; family Tinamidae; genus Nothoprocta; species Nothoprocta pentlandii. The sequence continues at coordinate 602,065 of VZSG01000044.1, forward strand.
TAAAAACAAAACAAAAACCCCTGTTTGTATTCATTTCACGCAACAGCACAGATAGCTAATTGCCAGCAAAATTAACACTAAGGTTAAATTCATGTCAAGAATAGTTGAAAGACTGTAGAGCCTTGGTAATTGCCAGTGTAAACATCTATTTGTTTGGCAGGAAAATATATGGGGATAAACAGTCTACGTAAAAGGTTTCCCCACAGCCTGATTTGACAATTAAGGTGCTTACTCACTGCTTTTACCAAGCCCTGCTAAATGAAACACTCTTGCAGGCGCCCTGCCTGGATCCCTGTGCCATTCATAGGAAATCCTTCTCTAAGCACAGTTCGCTGGCTCCGGGAAGGGCCACCCGAGGAGGGCAGCAGCCCTTCCCACCTTGCTGCCATCTCTGGCCACTTTCACAACTAGGAACAATGTGGCTCAGCCATCTCTGACAGCTCCAACAACGTTCTGACTGGGAAAAATCATCATAGTATTGCTTTCACTCTAGGTTAGTGTTTTCCAGCTAGGGCAGAAAGATGAAATCATTATCATTAATTGGTTAAATCACTTCAGCTTTTGCAGTTCTAGGCAACTTTACTCTGGCATATGCAATCTTGCTGCACAGCAATTGTTATCCTTGTTGACTAACTTTCACCAGTGACCTGACATGTTTTATGCTTTGTTCTAAATTCTTTTATTAATAATATGACATTTCTCAACATCCACAGCAATTTACAGAGTTCTGAAATCTTTCATACGGACAATAACAGTTTTTGCTAAAATTAACAACCAGCAAAGCAGACCAATTACGTTGGCTGCTGAACACAACAAAAACTTCTTTCATGCTCCAGCAATGCAGCGGCATCAAAATGCAAATAAGCCCTGAAATTCTGCTCCGACTTTGAAAAACATTTCTAGACATACATGACAATTACTGTAGCAACAAGGAAAAAATGTAGTACTTGCTTCTGCCGTCTAGAACTTGCAAAGAAAAGAGTGGTTCAAATTCCTCCTTCCTTCCAGTTAGGGAAGCTTAAACTGACTGGCAGGGCAAGCTGAAAGCACCGCCAAGGCAGAAGCTGGGACAGAAGCCCCCTAAGTGAGGATCAAGTTTATCTTCGTTTAAAAAAATTCCTGAAAACATTCAGGGTGAAAAATCCCTGGGAAGGCATTAAATACAAATACCACCTCCAGCCCTGAGCTGCAAGGCACAGGAAACTGGTGGGATATATGGGAGAAATATCCCTTTGAGGTCACCTCATCCCTGGCATCTGCTTTTGACTGCTGACTAAAAAAGTCACTGGGTAAAATGGACTGTCCTTCTGATCCCATTATTCTTTTCTTTCTAGAATGGAACAACAAGAATTTGTATCATTTGTGGTCTCAGAATTAAATGTCCATTTTCCTACATCCAAGGAAACGTATTCCTTTACTCATTCCCAGCAGACCTTATTGCTGCGTTCCTGCCTACCTATTCCAATCGCTCCAACTACAAAGGCAACGTGGAGGTGCATCGAGTTCCTTCTGCTGCACAGTCAGTTCACCGATGTTAGATCGTTACACACTGCAAACCAACCAAGGAAAAAAAGCTAGCACAATTTCCACTGAGAAAGCTGGGAACATTAAACAGAATGGAAACATTGTGCTGATTTTTTGTGAACTTTTTTGCTGTTTTGTATCCAGACCTGTCTAGTTTACAGTTTCTGTGCATGAAAGACATTGAATAAGCTTCAAAACCTCAGGCTGAGCTTAAAAATTCAGAGAAAAGTTACATCCTTACTATAAAGTAGAAATACCTAAAAGAGAAAATTCTGATAGATAGTAAGTATGAAATCACCTAATGCCATTTCACATTATGTTACAGAACAGTTGTGTTTCAGAATAGAGACACCTGTAAGTGATTTGCCCAAAGGCACACCATAAATCAGTGCATCAGAAAGATGGAATATTCTTTTAATTACAGTTTCTTACAAAGCCTGTAATAACATGCTGAAGGTCAGAGGTTGACTTAATTGTTTAGCAAAATGATTTGTTAAGCAGGTTTCAGTATCTCGCTGTGTAATCCACAGCTACAGATGGGCTCAGCATCACCATTCCAGTGGGAAACACTTTTATGGCAGAAACTGCTGTACGAACATTTCATTATGCTTCAGGAAAGATAAGCAATTCACAAGAGATAGGAAATGCTGTTTTCTAAGAGGAGCTCAGGCCTTGAAGTTATTATAAAGAATTGCAATGGGGAACTGAACAGACTGACAGAAGTTCAGAGAAACGCCTCGCTGGGGACAGTCGTCCCCTCCAGCGCACAGGGCACGTCACAAGCAGCCGTCAGACAGGCAGGGTTTGCCAGCTGCACACCAGAAAGGTTTCCCTTCAACAGCCTGCAGTAACTAGGCCCCAATATAAGTTTTGCTTGAAGCAAACAAAAGTTTCCTAATATGAGTGGCCTCACCAAAATGATTCAATTGGTTTAAGGAGTTTTGACACCTAGAAGGACAACAATTAGAGGGAAAAGTACTTTATTTTTTTTTTCTTGTGACATTTAATCCATCACTATCTTGTTTTTAGGGGCACTGAAGGCCTCGCTTATAGCCATGTTTTTCCACTGCTGAGCTACCAGTATCAGTGGTCACAAACCGCCTGCCTTACCCCTTGCGTCAGAGCGATCTCTTACCCCGAGGGGCTCCCCGAGACACACCAACTGACCCAAGTAAGCTCCTGCAGAACAAAATCACTACGCAGAAGGGATTATTGTTTCTGGACAAAGCCCACACATGAATCCTCTCCAGAATAACAGCTTTTCTAGTCAATTCTGTGTAGGACTTGCTCAACACAAATACAGGTCACAGCTTCATGCTATTTGTGACAGGTTTCCTTTCTGTTCACAGACGAGCCAAACAAAACTCTCACCCCATTGAACCCTGATATTACTGCTTTGATACCATTTTAAAGCATGCTTCTTTACCATTCTTGATACCATTTAAAAAATGTTTATTTATAAACATTCTATTAATATCTAAGGATGCTAGAAATATCATTGCATAAATAGGAAAAAAATCACCACAGTTCGTAGTCATTCAACTGTCTAAAGATTGCTATCCAGATACCACATGTGAATGTAAATACACAAAGTCGACACTGCCCTGGAAGAAACATTTGTTTGTGAACAAAAATAAGTATTTCACTAAAATATCAGCTGTGTAAAACACTTTTAGACATAAGTTTATGTTCTTCAGAGATGAAGATATCAGATTCAAATACAAACTGCTAGACTCAAAACAAAGGTATTGATACAGATGGACCTATTTTGTTAAGTTTTGATTCCATTTATAGGGTTCTGAAATTAAAAAGAAATCCATGCACTCACCTTAACTGGAAATCATGACTAAATGCATGAAAGACTGGGCACAGTCCAGTCAAATACTTGTCAGCACTGCTGGTTGCAGACCAGTGGTGTGATGCTGCCCTGATGCAGCTGATTTCTAGTGATGAATAGTTTCAAATGCCCCCAGCAAGCGAACTCCGCTACCACGGTTTCTTCTCATTCAGATTTGTGTAGAAGGTACTTTGCAAGAACAGTGCCTAATAGACCATTAAAGTTTTCCCAGATAGTCGCAGTGCTTCAGCACCCTCATCCTTCAAGTGTCTTTCTTGTTTTCTGCCTTCTTTCAGCAAATTTGTCTCTTACATTGGTATGCAAGTGACAGAGTACAGGCAGTATCTCCTTAGAGGATTATGTCGGTTTTAAATAACATACTTTGGAGCTATGCAAATTTATCATAGAACCAAAGCAGATGTTAGTAGGAACATTCAAGGCCAAGATCATGATGTACTACAACACATGAAACACACATTCCTTAATTGATTTGCTTCTTACGCACCTTTCTAGTGTGTCCATCACATTTGTTTTCAGGTGAATGTTTGCACATTCATGGAGTCAATTTTTCATCCCCCACAACACTCAGAGAGATGGTAGCCTGTTCTAGAACACTCCTTTGCATGACAGTTTTATTTACAATTGATCACTTCCATACACTAAAGAAATAATCCTAACTGACTTAAGAGACTGTCACCTCCAAGCGTGACTAACAAGTCCATCATGGAAAAATTCACAGCAGACAAGTTAGCAGGTATGACTAAATCTCTGCAAATCATTGGTCCCTACAGTAGTCCCTGGTATTAAAAATACTTAGGCCTTAGCTAATATAGGCCAGGAAGAACATATTAAATTGGGCAATTCAGAATCACTGGGCTGCTAATAGGAATATAGGCAATAGAAACATCGAAGCATGAGAAGCGTAACTTCAAGTCCCACAAATCACAACGTTCATTAGCTTCATCTTGCAATCCAGATATATAGTCCTTAATAAAACTATCCATAGAACACATATAACCAAATCATGCTCGTCTTTCCCCACGAGGCACTCCACTACATTCAAACTACTGCTTTTCAGTAAATTAAATAGGATTTAGTTCAATATAACTGCCCTGCAGAATTTGCCTGCGGTTGCTTTGCTTCTTCCCAGCCAGGAGGATGCCAGGGCTAGAGAGTCAGGTCTGCAGTTCAAATGACTGTGGAGCTGCTGCTGTTCCTTAAACCTCTCCGTCAGAAGGCTGGAATTTTGGCTCCGCATCTCCAAAGACTCTGGAAGGGCCCGCAGTGACCTAAGCCCCAGACAGTCCAGCTCTTGTTAGACTGTTCCTCACCAGTCATGAGGCAAACATGATTAACACTAAAATACCACAAATACTTTAATAAGTCTTAAGGACAGCACTGCAAACACAAGCAACACGTGTAGTTTTCTAAAGGTTTGGCTAATCTTCCTAGCCAAAGGAAGATGCCTATGCCTTCTCGCATGAACTGGTGCCCTCATTTACAACACATATAAAAGTATGAGCAGCCTATTTTTCTGAAAAGTTCTCAACTATTCAATGTAACGTAACAAAGTGACGGCTGCCTCTACAGCTATATGAAAGCAATAAAATTCTACTGTTTGCATCAAATTAGAAATCTCTGAAACCAGTCAAGTTTAACAGAGCAAAGGGGAAAATAGAGCACGTTTTCTCATGCCAGTGCCTTGCAAGTCTAGTTTTGTCCTCATAGTGAAAAGATTGTGATATTCTTTATTATAAAAGGAAAAAATATAAATTTATTTGGCAGTGGAAAACAACTATTACATACAGAAAATTCACTTAAATTGACTTACGTTCATTATTAGTAGTATCTCAATAGCTAGAGATTTAAAAGGAAAAATAGAAAACTGTTTGCCATGAAAAATAAACAACTAAGAAAACTTTGAAATCTGATACATCTAGACTTTGCATAGAGCAAAATATAAACTTGGTTACAGCTTGGGAAAATTAAAAACTCATCAAGTCTTAAATATTTTAATTGCTGTTAAAAAGTTTTGTGAAAATAACTAAAAAGAATACATAAAAACAATGCTACCATCTACTTGATTCTAATTGAAAACATAATTCTTCGTTTCCTATTGACTCAAAACACTAGTGCCCCCAAGTGACATTTCATTATACAATAAAGTTTTCTGGCTTTGTTTAAAAAAATATTTTAATTGTTTTGCACAATGTTCAGAGAGAATGGAAAAACATAGTTATAAGCAAAAGCCAAAATTACGTGACATGGAGATTTGAGAGCTTTGGCAGGAGGAAGAGTAGTTTACATTTTCATTTTTAACTGTTCTGAAACTGCAAATTGTTAGAATTTTTAGCATAAGGCAAAATTTACTTTGTTTGCTAACTGCTCATCAGCCTTTTCTCTACAAACTACCTCAACACCCAGGAAGGTATTTCCTTGTTCTAGAAACAATTCCCTAGCTCTCTTTTTCAGATTGTTGATCTTGCAGTTTGCTCTCCTGAAATCATATATGTTCTCTATATTCCCCAAAATACATCACGCTTTCTAGGTTATCAGTGAGTATAGAAACTTAGAAGAACAGATTTGAAGTGAAAAGCACCGAGACTGACAGACCTCATTAAATCTAATATCATCATCTCTTAAACAGCCCAATGCTCAATATATTCTCCTTTGCTTTTCCATAAAACATACATGAGAAAAAAAAGAAAGAAATCCTCTAATATGTTCTTGAAGAGCTGCAGTATACTGTTTTATAATTGTAACAATGCTGTAAGGGACTAGTAGAAATAATAAAAGCTAACAATTAAGATTGGGGCAACTTAGTGTTTGCTAAATATTATATAAAATCAAAACAAAAGCAAATGCTGCTACCTCTGTACTGGCATCAAATGTTTACATACTATGTTCATGAAATACTTAAGTCGCACTTATTTGCTAGCTGTATATAATCAGATGTACTGTTAAAGATCAAATGTTATATTCAAGATTAATGACGTTTTAAATACAAATATTCATTTATGCTGACACATTGCATGCTCAAAAAGAAATACAGAATAAAGCCTATTTAGAAAAGGTTTCATCCTTTTTCCTTAATTTACATTTGGTATCTGCAATTGGCGTCATTGCATATTCTGCTAGACTTGTCATGTATGTTTAATACCCTAATATATAGAACATTGAAGATTTTGAAGAACCAAATGCAATTCAGAATCAAACTCACAGTTGCAGAACTTGAGATAATTTAACAGGAAACAATTTTCAAGAACTATTGGGTCTTTTCTGAAGTCTGAACGGGTAGCACCTGAAAATTGTGTTATTTTCCCAAAATTATTTTGTTAAAACTATATCACATGTACTAGCAGTTACCCAGATTCTTCATTGGAAGAAGTATTTAAAAGGTATTAAAAACTTAATATATTTCTTTGCAAATAAAGTTTTATGTGTTCTTACACTAGAACATATGGAATACAAAAATTATCTTTAATATGATGCTAGAGTACCTGATTCTGCTGACAGATAGGGCTGTGACTTTATTATTTCAAATCATGGTGAAAAAAACATATAACCAAAACGTGATGCCAGATATACACACGGTACAATTAATATTGCTCTTGTAAATAATTCTCCAGTTTATAAATTTAATAGTAGTGTTAGCATGAAAAGTAACTACAGTTATTCGACATTTATTAAAAAAAATATAAAGCTCAAGCAGTACTGCAGAATAATTAGGGAGCTATGAACTGTCTGTATCATTAGTCTTCGTACCACACACATCCTTCCTGTTAATATAATTTATCCTTCACTCCTATTATCTGTTAAATGCACTTTAACTAACATTGTAGTCCAAATCTAAGTCTAATTTTTCAACGTGGATCCAAACAGCTGTGACTTAATGAGAATCAGAAGCTTGCAGCTTAACAAAAGACTTAGCAGACAGCTCAAGCACTGAACAAAACACCACTGCAGCAGAGCTAGGAAAAGCATCCAAAGCAGTGCTACATGGCAAGCAAGCTACAGCTCTTCACATGGAAGAACAACTCCTGGAAAAGCTCCACTGCACAATAAGTGGAGCTTCTTGGTATATCAAATATCAAGAAATATTTGTTCATAACAAAGTTTAAGATATCTAGGATAAGGTATAGAGATAATCATTACTCTTCTTTCCTCTCTCAACTTGAATGTGTATCTGCTTAGAAGCATCTCATCTGGCAAGCATTTTCCCACCTGGATAGCTGAAAAAGCTATCAAAATCAACTGAAAAGCTATCAAATATCAACTGCTTTTGAATCAACATAAGCAGCCGTTAAGGTCGAAGTCTACATTTTCAAACTACAGTCTACAAGTCCCTTTCAAACTACATTTTTGCATAAGTGAAATTCAAAAGTGTTTTAATAGGCATAGAGATTTATTTTTTCACATTTTTGTGATGAACAATCTCTTCACGACATGATGGGCAGAATGAGTTGCTTTTCTCTTTCTCTGCATTTTGCTATCCTTTATGCCTCTTTTTTCCCCCCCAGTCATCTTTTGGCTTCATTCATATTCTCCCTATTCTCAACTAGGGTGTTTGCCTTCAGCAGCACCACTTGCCCACTTTTCTCTACAACCTTCTTTTCATTCAAGTTCCTTCCCTCCTTTCTGCTCCATTTATTCTCCTGTACTTTGGGCTCCCTTTATTCTCCAAATTCCACTTCATGCACTCAGTTTCCTTTTGCTGCCCTCTTATCTTGCAGAGGTACCTGGTAGCCTATTGTATTTTATGGTAACTTAATTATTGGTTATTACTGTAACTTAATTTATGGTATTACTTGCTGTAAAATAAAGTTTCTTCTGCATATACTACAGATATTAATCATACAGAGATTATTAGGGGAAGGTGACAATTTTTAAGTCAGCAAGCTTGGGTGTCTCTCTATGATAGTTTTTCCTGTTAATTTATTTTTATAGATCCATTTTTAAAACCAACAAAAAAATAAATTCACTACTAACACAAAGTATTTCTTTCACAACAAAAAGATTTTATTTGTTCTACTGCAATTTTTATCCAAATGTTTTGTTGACTGATGATTTGGAAGTCTTTGTGCCTTACAGCAATCTATCATCTTTCTAAAACATTTTCTTTGAGCTACCCTTCAATAATACCAAAGAATTTTTTATCCCCTTGAGCCTTTATACTTAGCTTGTAGCTTTTAAATGTATTAGAGTGTGTTAAGGGCCTTAGAAACTCTAGTTTCCACATTGCAAGACCCCGTCTCTAAAGCCTTAACCTCTATAAAAAAGACTATACTGTGAAGGGCTAGTACAAACCCCAAGAAAAGTAACAGACTCCAGGTCACGTATGGAAGGTGAAAGTCAGAAAGCCTGACAACTATTCAATTACTTAAGAGCAGAGCGCTGAAGAAGTGATTTTCAGTGCAGATATTGCTTAATCTAGGGTTAATGATGCCTTTTAACAGTGCCTCTGCTAATATGGATTATTAGCAGGTGGTATTTTTAACCAGAGATGAAGACAAGAATAATAGTAGACCATTAGCTTCAATCTCATGAACCAAGAAACAGCTTTTCTGCTTTGTAGCTGCAATATCATCTTTATAAAACATTAATTCTAGCAACCCCTTTTTTAAGTAGTTGAGAAAACAGATAAGTATCAGATTTAAGTAAAAAAAGAAAACATGGAACAATAAAACGAGATACAAACTGGACATGCAGATTAAGTATCCGATCCTTCCTCTCCTCTCCAACAAAGGCACTACAATCAAATATGTATTGCAGTCCACTACAAAGTGAGATGTTAGAGTGAGATGTTAGCACCCCCGAGAACTCATTAATAACCTTTTGTTTTGATTACAAAACCCATTAAGATTTATTCCTTAACAGTCTATTCATCACGTTTGAGTGGCTATCTCAAATGGGAGTCTCACAAGCTACAAGTGAAATTAAAGAACAAATGAAGATAAAGCTAATCTTACTTTTTCATCATCTTCAGAGAAAGGGGCACCTCCAGGAGTCTTATTTATTGCCTGGGCGACTCCAATGATCTCTCCGTCGCTGTTCCGTATGGGCATGCACAGCAGTGACTTGGTCTTGTACCCCGTCAGCTTGTCGATCTCGTCGTTAAAGCGACGATCCTTCAAGGGGAAGCAAGAAGGTGTTAGCGCATGCACCATACACTGAACAGGCACCAATGTGCTTGCTTTTCTCCAGCTTTACAAGGCATTCTCTGTAATATCGTGTTGCTACTTCCCCCTCATTATATTCATTTTTCCTCCGTTAAGACACTAAGAGGAGCCTCTCTTGCTCAGAGGATCAGTTCCAGGCTTCATAGGTACAGGCATGCAATGGTGAAGAAAAACACAGGACCTTAATTAGCACAACAAGATACCTAAAGGATCACTACGAAAGTGGCCAGCAGAAGGACATGGAAAACAAGGATAAAAATCAATGTGAGGAACATTTTTTATATATATATTTTTTCCCTCATGCCCATGGCACCGGTTGCCTCTGACAGGCTCGTGCCAGCAGGGCACTACACACATCCCAAACCTCCCTCTTTCTCATTCTGGGAGCTCACTGGATCAGCAATCCACACACGCTCATCTACGAGTCCCTCTCACAATCCAAACACACGATTCGTGAAGCAAGTTGTGATGCTTTAACATAACCATAATGTTTGTCAAGGTGCTGCACTCAAACACCAGCTATAAAGCGGGGAATGACTCCACAGAGACTCTGAAGTGACCAGGCCTGAACAGACATTTAGCCACATACATAATTCCTCTGATCCCCCAACTAAGCCACGTGCAGCACTCAAAAAGCATAGGGGCAAACACCAGGGCAGCTTGAAAGGTCTTCAGACAGAGCAATTTTTCAGAAATCTGTAGTGTTTGAAAGGGCAAGTTTCCAGTACAGTCCAAATTTTAGCAGAATATGTCTTTCAATATAGACAAAAACTAAAGGGAACTAAAAATGGTTTGTTTAAATGGTCATTTAAACAAGAATTATCTATTGGAAGAAGGCTCGACTCTTTCCTCTATATTCCCCAAATAAATGAATTTCTGAAACACCAAGTACAAGCTGCACTTTCTAGAAACCCAATCAATAACTAGATCTATAACTAGGAAGACATCTGCTGTCTGCACCTGACAGCTCCGACTGCACCAAGGCTTCCTTCCGTCCTCAGTGTGGGCCTGAACTTGACACAAATGGAGCACTGGGCTGAAATCATTCTACTCTGGAACAGCATAACTCAAATTACTGACCACAAAATGATTCAAAGGAGGCTGCAAAGTCTACAAAAGCTGCTGCTAATAGCATCTTTATCTTACAGCGGAATTACCTTTACTAGCTGTACCTGTTACATTAGCCAAGAAATTACTGCTATTAACTGTGAACAGCTCCGCTCTTTCAAGGTTATGTTAGTGTTTCCACTGAAGCTAGTGGTTACAGCCAGTTCTGATACCCTTAATGTGAGGGAATGGGGCTATTGTATAAAAATAAGCAAGTCCTTCAAAAGTCTAAACAATATCAGTTGTAAAATAGTACCTGTGTATTCTTGACTTAGGTGAAAAAAGAATAATCCTTACCATCCTTAACATATGATAAGACTTGACTGTGAAGAGGAAGACAATTCATTACGCCATATGCAACCAACACAGCATTTTCATCCCCTAGAAATTTCATTCTCAGTTTTATTTCTCTGCATTTATGTCTGCATTGCAAATACTACAGAAACAGGCCAGTTTCGTCACCTCCGAAGTGCTGTAGAAGCAGTCAGCACTCACTTAACATAGAGATTAACATATACATTTGGCTATTAGATCGCTTTTTGCATTTTTTTTTCTTGCATGCTTTGAAGAGAATTAATACCAGTTGTGCTACTCTTACAGCAATTACAACATTCTACTGCCACAAAATATCAAGGTTTGGTATTTTTTAATAATAAAATTTTGGATTGCATTGTTTTAATTCTGTAATTTCATTAGGAACTGTTCTTCCTTGGACCCATTTGTGTCTCCAGAGTGCATTCAACAGCCTTTGCTTCCACAAAGAAAGGATTACCAGTGTGTGCTCTTTGATATAGCAATGAGATGTCCTTGAATTATTTGTGCCTAACAACTTCTTTAAGAGACCCAGAACTCCATGATGAATGTTTTTTAATAATGGCATCCAGGGCCAAGACCTGCTTGTTCCTGTGAGGTTTCCAAAGACTTCTGAATCTTTCCGTATTAACTTCATTAGGAACCAAACCATTTTGCACCATAAAGGACCAAGCGTGGAGACTTTTCTTCTAGAACAGTCCACACAAAATGAGATGCAGCGCAACTACCACACAGTTGGCCTCACCAATGGTCAAATTAGACACTATTCCTTCATCTACCTCTTGCTGTTCAAATTATTTAGAAAACATTTTACTGAAATATTAAACACTTTGCATTACTGAAGAGACACAGACCCCAAACTGATTTTGTTCAACCCAAACTAGTGCACACAGAGACACATCAAAATGAAAAGGAATTCTGACTAGCAGTATTGTTGTTGATTTACCCCCATGGGCCTTAGAGATGAGATGAACCTCCAAAGAAATAAATCTTTAATTGTAAAAGAGTAGCAGTTGGGTAGACTGAGAGTGAGAGGGTATTTGTCCATTTTAATACATTCAGTCAAGAGATATATTGCTCAAAAACAACAGATATGCGACAAAAAAAATATATTTCTCCCTATCCCAACACTTCTTCTGTTTATATAACTACAATGGATATTAATGCCCAACTGCAATTTACTATTTGTCAGCTACTCAGGAGAGTTTGCCTCAAGTTTCTCCTTCACGTTTTAGTAAAAGGAGTATATTATAGTTATGGAAATTTACTATAGAATGACTAATTATGCATTGTTGACAAAGTTTTAAAAGGGCAAAATATGAGGAAATACCATGAGTATGTCGAAGTTTCCTCATTATCCTCATGCATTTATCCATAAAATCCGCCAAATCTGTGGACCTTATTACTCAAAGTAGTAGCAGGTTCAGTTTTAGGTCTACTGAGATTATTCACCACAATGTTCTGGGTCAAGATGCAGGACACTTAAAAGGAGAGGGAGTACTAAATGCTGGAAAGTACCCCAATAAATACGTCCATGGAATTTCAGCATCAACAACAACTTTAAATTTAGAGATCATCTGTCCCTTGGCAGTACCACAAAGTATCTGCACTGTTCAGGACAAGAGACACCTATATTCCCTTTGGGGCTGAACAGATTATAAACTAATTTCCCCATAAAGTCCCCACTGACTCATTAACCTCCACAGAGCTAGTTGGCCAGCTGTGAGCAGCCAGATTATCCTAGGATAATAATTTTATCTCAAGATTAACATACAGGCAGACTGCTGTTCAACCCACAGCAAAAGGCAGCATGTGGGACAGAGCCTTGTGAACCTCCCTGAACTGGACATATCCAATACAGCTGCCTATGCAAGGAAAAGGCTTGACACAGGTAGGACACATCCTGTGTTCTTTAGTGCATGCCATACAGAACAGCATACTAGCACAACAAAGCCACCCAGAACCTGTATTTTAGGTTCTACCACTGCATCTCCTTTGCAAGCAGATTTTGGAAATTCCCTGCTTGTATTTCTTGTTGGGGCCCCCACTACATAGGATAACAGAGACACAGGTATCCTGGAACAATTTGGACAGCCTTAGTCCCATTAGACAGAGCTGCAACAACCTATTCCAGCCTTACTGCCATCTGGTGATATCAGATTATCCATTTGCACTGGAGATCTGGATGACCCTTTGGTGAAGGGCATTGCACCCCCAGAGCAGAGGCTATAGGTAGTATAGGTACAGTATAGAAAACAGAGGGGGAAGAGGGTGAAAGACTCCAACAAGAACTGGATAAAAATTAACATTATCAAAACACAAATTGGAACCTTTTCTACAACCTTGAGTGGAAAAGCAGTCAAGAATTTCATTTCAGTGACATGAGGGGAAAGCAATCAGGAAAGAGACAGAAGTAAAATACTACTTCTGCCAGCATTAACACTGCTGAATGATACAACATGTGCCTAAGAGAGAAATGGCTGGTTGGCCTGCGCTATTTCTACTGCCTTGTTTATGTCTACCCCCTCCCTACTTTGCTGCATCATTACAGTGCAAGAGGATGCAGAAGTTGCAATAGGATGTACACAGGGGCACTAGCTGACAGGTCCTGCTGGATTTAACAGCATCAATAAAAACTCAAACACCCAGGTACGAACTGTGGAGACTGAGGAGCTCATACAAATTTACATCTCTCTCTCCTCACACAGTAGTCACCTTGAGCAAGGAGGTCTGTTTAGCAGCTGATAACAAAGCTGCTAAATCAGAGAGAGGCCGTAAGCCTGTGAACATTTGGGGATGCAAACTCTATTTGTCTGCACTTCTGGGTGCTAAGGAATATTAATGGTGATAACACTAACCAGCATTCGCTTTCAAGTTTATCTTTTATAGTTAAGGCTTGCACTCAGAAATTAGGGAACAGATACAAAACATACTATTTTTTGAGAAACTCTACCACTTATAAATTAGACTGGTAGTATTTTGATACGATAAAATCTGACGAGCTCTAACATAAAATCTTCACTGACTGATTAAAACATTACCAAAACCCAAACAGCATAATTGTTTTTACTATTTTGGTTCTGTATAATGACATTTCCAGATGTCAGAGACCCATTCGAAGTGTAATGACTGAGGCACTTTTAATGAGAATTTCAGAACTGTCAACAAGGAGTTATTCTAGAGGATAAGCCTTATCTTGACTGAAATTATTTATTGATTGTAAATTCTTCTTTGGAGAAATATCACCCTGTAAAATGTGATGCTCAATAAAGGAAACAAAGAGAAGAGAGCAGACTGGATTCATCAAACCAAGTGCCAGCATTTCAGCTGCTGCAGCAGTGACGCTGCAGTCTCACTTCTTTTGTCTTTTCTCACTTATTGACGGTCTTTAAGTACATCCAAGCATCTTTGGGTTTTAGTCTATACAATCCCAAAGGAAGGTGCAAAGTTTTTTTTTTTTTCCCCCTAGGATTCTAGAACTAGGTAGTGAAAGCAGAATCTCATATTTCATTAACCAAAAGAAAAGTGTTTCTAGTTTGACTGTAAAGATCATCTTAAAAGCGTAACCTGAAAGTGGTCAAGAATATAAGCACCAGAAGAGCTACAAGCTGGAACAGCAGCTGTTAATAACATGAATTCTTAGCAGTGCCCTCTAGAAAAGTATACATGGATATACTAAGATCCCCGGCCTTCCTCACATCAGCTGAAAAGTCAAAACATCCAATAGAGTCCCGAGTTCTGATCTTACACAATACTCACTACTTAGATGCATCTGGACCTTCAGGTTGCTTGAATCACACCCTCGTAATATAATGCCTAACTTGCTTGAATTTATCCTTGTGTTCATAGGACCAGTTTGCAAATCTGACCATAAAGAAATCTAATGAAAATTAATCTGTATTACTGACAGGAGTGGGCTGAATATTTAATAAGTATCTCCTGCAATTGCCTTCTTTGAGATAGTTTCCACCAGAAAATAAGGGAAAAAAGTCCATAAGAAGTGCATTAGGACCTAGTTCTCTTTTTTTTTTTCCTCTTTAAATCAATAGCAAAATTACGAGAGTGTAGAACAACTGGACATTAGTATATCTGGGTCTGAGGTGCCTAAGCAAAAAGCACTGAACATTGTGAAAACTGAACAGTTACTTTAGGATGGAGTTATGATTTTTTTTTTAAGACATCAAAAATATTACCTTTATCCAATCAGTACTATTTGAATTAGTACAATTAACATGATTATGGACAAAAAAAAATCCTAAAACAAGTTAGCAAACACTCAACCAACATAACACCAATTGAACCACCTATCTGAAAATGTTCCCAGCAATAAAACCTGTGTGACAAGGAGATAGTTTTATCTCTGCAAAAACCTGATGACACTAAAGGGTGTCATCAGAATAGAAGGATACAAGGTGACCCTTGTATAGGAGGTCTGTCTTACCACATGCTACAGTCAGTAGTTACCCTACACCCGCATGGCTGTTTCTTGGGAGAGGCTCAAAGAAACTGAAAACAAAAACAAAATACATCAGGTAAGCTTGCTTTGAATATACCATGCTTAAATTTCTGATCAAGATCACATTAGCTAAAGCAGTGTCAAAGACAGGTAATGAAAGAGTAAAATGTATCTGGCAGCTTTAAGCTGCATATAATTACTGAACATCATGGGAGGGACAAATTTGATTTGAGATTGTTTTGACTGACTTTGCAAGAAGTCATACTCCGGGAGCCTTGAGCCCTGGCAGAAGTAGAAAAAAAATGTAACTGGAAAAAGGCCTATTCAATATATTAATTTATGTTCTATCAACTTCAATAGCAAACAAAAGACTAATCCAAAAGACAGTACACTATTCAGACTCAAAGCATAGCATTAAGACAACTAAATACGCAGAACAAGAAACAGAGAATGCAGAAACAAGAAACAGAGCAAGCAGTAATCACTACAACAGATATGGACAGAACTTTATAGAGAGAAAACACAAGCATAAGAGACAACTAACTAAATAAGCAATCTCTGAAGAGACTGAACTACTTTTAAATACTTTGAATTAATCAAGGATCTGTAGTGATAAAATGAAAAATATAACAGACTCATACTCATTTCAGAGGTGCACTGTCAAGTTTAAAATTGATACTGTCCTGTTAATACATTATTCTGTAAATATTTGTTAAAAAAGAGCCTGAACCCTTAGCTTGAGATGTTTGTTTTGTAAAATAAGATGAAAAGTAAAACCAATTAAGTTGTATAACATAAATACACTACATATTAACTTTGTTACATAATAGAAAAAGAGAGACATACACAATAACATACAATTACAACTAAATACAATGTAACATCTCTGTTTTTGGAAAACTATCAAACATTGAAAACAACCTAATCCACAACCAAGCCAAATTAAATCTTTACTCAGTCTCGCACTTTATGGGATTTGTGCTAAAACCAGAACTGCGGAATTAGACTCTTCATTCACTGAATCGCAGACTTACTCTGGTCAAATATATAATTAAACTGTGTTATACTACATTGTTACATCATACAGACTTCCAAATAGTTAGAAAAATGCCCCCCTTCTTTTCTAGGCATTTAAGTTATGCATTTTAAATAACATTCTTATTTTTCTAAAGAAGTATCATCTTCTCTAAGGCTTACTTATAAAATAAAAGGCTTGATCAACCAATTTTACATATGAAAGAACCTTTAACTAAGCGATAAGTATACACTAGACATTCACTTATCCAAATGTGATTGAAAGCACAGAATATATGTAGACAAATGAGCAATTTTAATGGCAATAATGCATGAAAACAACTCAAAGCAAGTCTGGTGATCTGAATCTGAAAACAAATGAGGTTCAAAAAAAGAGGAGTCAGACAAATGAGCAACTACAATATTTATATCCACACATTCATCTTTTGGACTTAAAAGCTGTCACTTTCAGTGACAAAACTAATGAAATCCCTGCAGAGTGTTAAGCACCTGAATGGGAACTTTGTGTGTCCTTCACCTAGGCAGTGTGTGTGAGCATTATACGTGCATATCAACACAGCTCATTAAGTTTAGGGCAGTCAAGATCCTGGAAAAAGTGCTTAGCATTCTGCACATCTGATCCCACTGCATCAGCTTTCTTCTTCTGCATCTTTTCCACACTGGTCTAGCAGTGCGTGAGATGACTTTGCCTTTAGAGTCCCATTTGATGAAGGTGCTCTCATTTCCTTTAAAAGTTATTTCCATTTAACTTTTACAAAATATCTATAATGTCAGTTTTTAGTTCTTATTTGATTCCAGTTGCTCTACCAACTTGCATGTTTTCTTCTTGTTTTGCATGAGGTCACATATACATATATATTCTGCAGTTCCATAGAAGTGCGAAGAAAAAGTCTACTTTTTGTTTGGCTAGAAGTCTTTCACCAGCCTTCCAAAAACAGATATGAAGACCTGTAGTGAATTCTTACAGATATAGCAACACCAGTAAAAGAAGTGTCTGTAAATAACACATATCATACCACAGCATAGAGTTGATACTATCAAGTGCTTTGACTACATTTCCATGTACTAACACACTTGAATATTCAAAATGAATGCCATTTTCTACTGTGTTTGTAAAACATCCCAAAAGTTTCACACTGAATTAACAAGTTGGAGTTCAATTAGAACAGGCCCACCTGTGTAACCAGTCCCAGAACATGCGTGGTAGGGGCTTGCCCTTTTGGAGGTCCTGATTTTTCCACAGTATAACCAGAAAGGCTCTTTCAGAAGTAGGGATTTCCAACAATCTTCCCTTCACCCCTTAAAAACACGAAGAAATCCTAAGCCAGCTCTGTAGCTGAGACAAGGAGCTTTACCCAGAAATCAGAGCTCAACACCATGAGACACAGGGCAGAGAGAAATCCAGGTGCTTCACACCCACAGCTATCCCCCTCTTCATTATATCTCTGTCCCTACGTTGGCACTCACAAAGACCCGTGCTAGACTACCCAGAAACGGTGGCAATGCTGGTGCAGAAACTGATTTCCAGAATTCATGAACAAGGCAGGTAAAAGTGTCCCATACAGGCTACATAGGACAGGAGGAAGCCAAAACAGCTTGCTCTACTTTAAATCATTAGACTCACTGCAATAAGAACGTTCTGTCAGATGAACATTTCCAAGCCTACTATGGGATCTCCTTAGCTTTATTTTCCTTGATAAAAACTATGAGGGATATAATACAAGCAGATCAAAGAGTCCAAATCCACGTCATGTAAAAACACAACCCTTCTTATATTTGTACACTTTGCAAGCACCAAAATGATGACTGGAGACCCCAAAATATCTTTTCCCAGCAACATATGAAAACTCATAAGGAAATTACAAGCCTTAAAACTGCTGAATATCTGACTGCCTAGAGGTGCATAAGGTAAAAAAGAAATGAAGAACCTATTATTACACCTTTGTGATGTGGGCTACCAAGTGCTATATGGGTTAAATGAGCAATGAGCTAAGTGAACTTTTTAATAAATAAATAACTACCAACCTGCTGAGGCCATGAAGCCCTCTTGGTTGCCTCCTCCCTAGAAGGACCAATGCATTTGAGCACTACCCCAGGCCAATACTGAGAGCATGCAAGACTCGGAGCTTTGGCATCAATTTTAAGCAGATAACGCCCCACACCTGGCATCAATTTTAAGTGTATGATGCCCCGCACCTGTTAATTTCCCAGGAGCCCAGGTGGAAGCAGCAAAGCTGACCAAGAGCCAGAAGGGCCACAGGCCGATTGCCTTTGCAGCGAGGCCTTCCCAGCAGAGCTCCTGCAGCTGCTCTGGGCCGCAGGGGCCAGAGGCAAACGGCCTCCACCTGGCACCCATGCCCAGCACCCCGAGTGCTCGTTAGAGCTGATAAATGAGCTGCAGCAGGGGCACCAGCTGTTGTGCAGCCACGAGACCATGGCCTTGCAATGCCGGCCCTGCTGCCGTGAGCAAGAGCTCAGGGCCTGTGCTCTGGGGGACAGGCCCCATCCCAGCACCTCACCAGACCTCCGGGCTATCACAAGTGCACACTTCACAGCTTTCCAGTGATTCTCCAGGAAAAGCAGCATGGAGGGATGTGAAACGGAGAACAGGGAGTCCTTAGATGACTTTGGCCAAATACCCTTGTCTGCAGTCCTGACTTTGTACAGGAATTTCTGTTTCCAGTAGGCACTTCCAAGAGATGAGCTGAAGCGGCGTTACCTAATAAGGCCTGAGGAAATGCTACGCTTCAGTCGGGAACTGCTCCCTCTGCGGAGGGCTGTTCCCAGACAGAAAGCACAGGAGGGTGGCAGAGGTGCCAGCTGTGTCTCCAAAGCTCCGCTCCTGGCGCTGAGGGTTCCTTGGCTCCCTGCAGACATAACACAGGCCAAGCTCCAGGAAGGCAGATTCTCCCTGAGGAGCCTGGCGGCTTGGGGGGAGCCAGGCACAGCCCTCTGTGCTGGGGACTAGTCTGTTCTGGGCTGTGGATTTGGAGATAATTACAGTGATCCTTCATGTGTCACCATTCTTTTCATACTAATCTACTGATTCATACTCAGAATTTTATGTTACCCTAAGTTTTGCATCATAGAATGGAGGAATGGGGCTTTCCCTTTTGTGGGAAGCACATTAAAGCAGTTTGCATTTCTTAAGTACTTCAATTATCTTTTGCATCCCCCATGGTACTTTCTAGTCATGTTTAGTGCTCAACAAAAATTGTTTTCACTAATTTCTTCTGCATTACACAGAACTGTCTTTCTAAAAGTTATTTTTGCTTGACAGGTTTCTCCTCTGCTCTTCAGAAAGCAAACTCTGTCCTTGCTAAGAGGCAGCACCAAAATGAATAGAGCAGTTTGATGCCTGCTCAACAAGCACTGCTGAATAAAACAGTCCTAAGTGCTTCCCATGCGCAGAACTGAACCTCCCAGGGCTCCCCCTCTCAGTGTTTTAACTGCTCTTTAAAATTGAAAGAGACGCTGTTAATACTGATGGTAACAAACCGTTACCCTCTGTAATAAACCTTGGTGCTCTCATGTTCATGACCTTCTATATAAACAGCCTTTCTCATGAGGGAACTCCCAGACTAAAATGCTTATACCAGTAATCAGGAAACTTTGTTATAGTACTGTATAACAGCAGGAGCAAACGGATACTCATAACTCACTAAGACTTTAACTCAGAGTTCTAGCTATAAATAATAAAACAAATCAATACCTAAGTGTTCCAGGATTTTTAAAGTTTAGTCCGGAGGCTTGTGTTTGCATTAGTTGTAGTTCAATTGGTCCAAGCTCAGAAAGGTATTACAGAGGACAAGCCAGAAGAACAGGGAGAGATCAATTTGTCTGTGGTTTTACTTGACTTTAATTCCACTAATTTGGTTAAATTTGCTTTCTAAAGACTGACTTGTACTGCAAAATCATTTCTGATCATCTTGTACTGCATTTTCTCCAGCTTATAAGAATACATCTTACTGTGACTTCTAATATTTTTTTTCTTTCTTCCCCCTTCATTAAAACATCTGATCAGCTGTTTTTCTCTTCAGAAAAAAAATCATTTTCCCTTTAGAAAAATAAACGGTGGCTGATAGTAAATTGAATTTCCCAATCCTATCTTTTTCCCTATAAACTAACCAATAATAGCAAAATATCTTTTCCAACAAGTTTGCTAATTTCATGAACAAGCAGAATTCAGCCAGAGATGTTTGTTTGACCTAATATAATAAAAGGCTTTTTGTGACTAGATAAGAAGCATCAATGTAAAAGGTCTCTTCAGCAGTCACCTCTTTTCCTCCCACTCCATCTGCCAGCCTGACGAAGTTTGCTGGTAGTGCTTTTTTAACCTGACGGTTGATTAAACACCTCCATCATCAGTGGCAGTGTTGACAAAAATCATCTCACTATATGTATTAATTTTTAAAGCACTGTGCTGTGAGACCTACAATAATCTGAAGCAGAACAGCTGTCTTTATGCACACAGAGCTAAACTTCCTTAGGGCTGTTCACTCTAGTCTATTGAATCAGAAAGGTCTCCTTTTAATGATGCACAAGGGCTATACGCACCTCGGGTAACAAAAGATAAACTGTGCCAAGTCAGAAACATAACAGAAGGCAGAGCCTTCATTTAATTATCAAGCAGAACTTTCATTAAAGTTACAAGGTCTGAAGTTTCTTTTGCACTAGAATTAATCACAAGTAACTGCACTGAAAGCAGCAAAGCTGCAACTGATGAAATTACAGGGCAAGCTTGTTTTATGACTTCCCTTCTACTGCAACTAATGCACTTAGGGCTTAAATATACAAGGAAGTGTATTATTTATAATCTCTGAATCCAATGAAGAATGGAAGCCAGACAAAAGTATAACATAAATACTACTAGAAACGGCAACTGCAAAGATTGTTTTTAGCTACTGTGGTGAAACAGAGATAATTAAAGTCTTTTTTACACAGAAGTAAATAGAAATACCTCAAAAAAAAAAAACCCACCTAGGACTAGAAAACACCATGCCATTCTAGTGTCCCTTTCACTCCAAAAAAAGAAGTACCTGGAGCTACCCAGAGAGCCTGGGAATAAGAAAAAGGCAGCAGTTAAAATATTAAACTCTTGCACAACCAAACTCAAACACCCTTCAATCTCTTTAGACACTTGAGACAGAGAACATCTTCAGCTTAACCACTACCAGCAGTTATTTTGGAAAGAGAATTATTTTAGAAGGGAAAGTTGTATGAAAAAAATAAGATAGTAAGTGAAAGCGTCTAATGGGGAAAACCAGAAAGGAAGGAAGCAAGCTTTGAACGTATTAAAGGTGAGCCAACATTTTATTCTAAGTATTACAGTCTCTTTCACCAAGCTCTGTTCTCTCCCTTTGAACTCAGTGTGTTGGAAACCCCTCTGGATCTGAGGAGCCTGGCATTTTCCACTGGTTGACAAATACATAAATTTTCTGTCCAAAATACACTTAGCCTGAATCCTAGCTCTCAGCTCTCAGACACTCCCAACTCTCAGACATCTTCCATGCATGGTTTGCTATCAAGAGTCATTGAGTTTATGTTGATTGTTGTTATTATTCTAGAACAAATTTAGTCTTTGCACAGCAGTTATTCCCTGACTTACTAAAGACATGCATTGCCCAGCTCCCTGTGGCTTTCTAGGACGCTAATGCATGAAATGTGGAGTTCTGGGATTCCTCCTTTTGTCAGGAATCTTAGAGGAGCCTCACACCCCTGAGTGCCAGGACCAGCCCCCAGGACCGAGGCAGAGCAGTGCATTTCAAGCCAGTGAAGCACTAACACATGCTCAGAGAACAGCACTGCTGAAGCCAAGGAGGCTTTTTGCTCCAAAGCCAGGACTGCATTTCACAATTGAAGCTGAAGCCTCTCTAAGAGTCGAGCCCACAGAAACTCCTTGGAGGAGGCTCAAAGGGCAGGTTACAGGGCCCTTGGGAGAGGGATGGAAACTGCTCGCCATGCTCTCCACCACGGGCATGTGTGAAGCCACCAGCAGAAGTGCGACCAGAGCAGCAGCGTGAGCGAGACGGACACCACAAAGTCTCACAAGTGGAACTGTCGGGTTCTTTTTTTGACACTTCCCTTTGGCAGATTCCCAGGTGCTTTCTGGAAAGGAAGGAAGCGGCCGAACTCCCCCGCGCCAGCCCTGCCCGACGCGGCTCCTACCTGGTAGGCGTCGGGGATGTTGACGGTCTCGCCGTGCTCGGCCACGTAGCCGATGATGCCCTTGCCCCAGGGCACCTGCACCTCGTCGCTGCCCTCGCACGAGCCGCACGGCAGCAGCGGCGTCCCCGCGTGCACGTCGAAGAACTTGGAGACGAGGCTCTTCTTGCCGGCCGCGGCGCCCTCCACGAGGAAGAGGGAGCCGCGGTCGGCGTCGAGCATGAGGCATGCGAAGATGAGGATCTTGTAGCTGAGGCTGGCGAGGTCCAGGTCGTTGGAGATGTCCTTGAGCAGCTCGAGGAAGAACTGCCGCTCGTTGCGCTCGCGGAGGTGGCGCTTGCCGGTGAGGGCGCCGGGCGGGTACTGGGGCAGGCGGACCCGCGACTCGAGCAGCGCGCTCAGGATGGTCGCCGTCGTGGGCGGCAGCGAGCTCGCCTTGCGCAGCAGCGCCCGCCGCCGCGCGCTGCTCAGCGGCTCCTGCGCGCGCCCGTGCACGTGCTCGTCGTAGGTGCGGTTCACGGGGATGGCCTTGGAGCGGGCGAAGCTCCTGCGCAGCTCGCGCTGCGAGGCGCGCCGCTGCAGAGCCCCGCCGCTGGCGGCGGGCACGGCGCCGCCGTCGGGGCCGCGCGGCTCCTCGGCGCCGCGCGGCGCCTTCTTCCTCTGCAGCCACCGCTCCACCAGCTCCGGGTGCCTCTCGAGGAAACTTTCCACCGCCGCCACGTCGAGGTCGGCGTCGGCCGCCATGGTGCCGCCGTGGGGCAGGCTCAGGGGGGCATGCCCGGCCGCCACGTGCCGCCCGCCCCGACGGGTCCTCCTGCTCCTGCTCCTGCCCCGCTATTACTGTTGGGATTAGCGGTATCTCTCCGGTTCGCGGCGCTCGGGCAGGAGGCGCCGGCGGGGCGCGCGCGGGCAGCGCCTGCTGCCAAGTGCCGCTGCGGAGCCCGCCGAGGAGGAGGAGGAGGAGGAGGAGGGCGCGAGCCGCGCGGGGAGGCAGCGGCGCCGGCGAGGAGGAGGAGGAGGAGGAGGGAGGGAAGGAGGGATTGCAAGTGCCGCGGGCGAGGGGGGGTGGCGGCCGCCTCCCCGCCACTCCGGCACCTCCCGCCGCCGCCTCGAGCGGCCGCCCGGCGGGGGGGCGCGTTTGGCCTGCGGGAGAGCGGGGAGGGGGCGGCAGCGAGCGGGGCTTCTAGCGCTGCTGGAGCTCCCGCGCCTCTTCGGGGCGCAGAGGCAACAACGGCGCTTCTTATTCTTGCACCTCTTCGTTATTACTGGCACTACTGTTTTAAGCCC
>VZSG01000044.1:626261-648064 GCA_013398315.1 Nothoprocta pentlandii
CCCGGCGCTGCCGCCGCCGGCACCCGGAGCGCTCGGGTTCGCTCTGTGCGAGCTCCGGTGCCAGCAAGCTCAGCCGTGTCGCTGCGCCCAAACCGCGCACGGCTCCTTTACAGCGGACCCGCGCTGCAGCTCCACGCGTGGGCTCCGCATCCGTCAGCTGCCGCCCCTCGATTCTGTCACCTGCGTAATCCTACAGCGCTCCCGCACAGGGGTACAGGCAGCTCGTCTTCGAGGCGCCTTTATGTGACCCCCTAGAAAACTGAAACAGAGTAGCTTATAGCCGCAGCACAGAAGAAAAAGCAAATAATCATCCAGCTGTACTACAGAACTTTTACCTTTCACTTGCTTAAAATTAGAACCGCACCTCTATGGAGCACTGTAAGACAATTTGTTAAAACCCCTCGTGAGTAAAGGCTGGAACAATGCAGGCAACAATGAGAATCTGGGAAATGATCCCACCGCAAATTAGTTTTGTAGCAGCGCTCCTTTCTGCAGTGGCATAAAAGAACCTTGGTTGAGTGAAGTATATTTTAACCTGTATCATTTGTGAAACAGAATTTACTTGTAAATCACACTTCAAATGGTAGAAAAGAGTTTCATAGGTAGCTTTTAGGAGGTCCGTAAAAACTTTCATCAATCTTTGGTGGAAAATATCTATCACTAATACCATTCATTCTACATGAGAGGATAGCTGAATAAATTTACCTTATCTGGTGGAAAAAACTCCACAACTGTGCAAGGCTCCTGGCTGGCAGATGCTATTTTAATACACAACACTAATAGTACTGCAAGTGGGCTTGTACATTTAAAACACAAAGGTCTAAGATACTCAAATTATCTCCTCATGATTCTTTCAGACTATGGTTACTGAAAGTTTACTTGTCCTCTAAAAATATCTGATGTTATTGATATCCCAGTTCCATCAGCCTTCTGCAGTGTTCTTTTAAAATAAGACTGTTGTTTGGCATCTATTGAATAGTAGCTTCCCAGCTGACATGCTGAGGGTTCCTCCCCCTTCATTTCATGTCAACCATGATAATTACAGGCAGTTTCCTATTTGCATAGCAGCACATATAGCCATAACTGCTATAGTTTTAACGAGTGCTCTGATAGCTAGTGGCAGAATCAAGCTCTTGGTTCTCTTTAGAGAAAGAAACACTAGTTTCTATAGCACATTCCACAAAATTCTTTGAGGTATATACAACACCCTATATAAAGTTCTGTTAGGAAGACTTAGCATCTTAAAACACACTTTTATTTTGCTAAGGCCAGCACCTAATTAACAATCAACATCAAAATACTAAAACCTGAGATAGTCAAACTTCAAAACATTTTTCACTGATACTACAGCTGCTGCAATGTTTCAGGAGGTGGTTGCTTTTTTCAAGTATGCAACAAGATCAGCCCTCTCACTCTGCTTTTTAATGCCGGCAAATATCATTTTTGTTCCAGGAATGAATTTCTTGGGGTTTTCCAAGTATTCCATTAATGTACTTTCATTCCAGGTAACACCTGAAAAACAAACACAATAAAATGCAAGACTTGCCCCATAAATATTAAGATAACCAGAGTCTCAAATCTAAAGTGTGGTTCTCTTGAACATAATGTGTCTAGAATACAAGAGGAAAATGAGAATATATTGTACATAACAATTTTAATATTTAACTCATATTTCTGTATACAAGCGAGACATAATTCATACACTGTCTTTAAGTTACACAAACAAGTCCTAAGCTTAAGTGAATGACAGTTTTGTCAAGTGAAACTGCAGCACAGCACAATGCCAGTAGAGGGCAGTGAGCAGCAAACAAAATCTAGTAGCACTCAAACAGAAATGGGAACCTGTGCATTGATACTACACAATTCTGTAAAAGAAGCACATTCTGACCTGAGATGCTAGGTATTGCTAAAGCCTCTTTTTAATTTAGGGACTGAGTAATTTTGCTTCTGAAACTTTAATTCAGATTCATCTGCAATGCTGAGATGTAAACAATTGCAAGAGTCTGAATGTTTTCCTATTGAAAATGAATGCTTTGTTGTACCTCCAAAGAAAAAGGCTTTTGAGAATTCCATATTCTTCCCTCCCAGCACTCCACCTCATCCATGCCATCTGTGAGTTTTACCTTTGTTCTTGTTAGAATCTGAATAAGAAAATCCTGCAGCTTGTCCTGTTTTGCGGCCAAATAATCCCCAAAGATTTGGGCCTGTCTTGTGCTTTCCACCTTTTTCAACTGTGTGGCACTGAGAGCATTTCTGCACGAAGATCTTCTTGCCTTTTTCAACATCACCCATTTTGACCTATGACCAAAAAAGGACAAATTTACACAATGATACAGACAAGATCACTGTTGTTGGTCCTACCTCCTTCAACAGTTTTAGAAAATATTTGTCTTGCACAGCAATAACAGACAGAAATTTGGGGCTTAATTATAAACTAAATTTGGATAGGACTCTATTGGACCTCTTACACAACCTCTTAAATTAAATATTTTAAATTTATCTGTTTATTCATGGTCAAGTGAATTCTTTACAAATTTATCAAAAGATAGAAGAGGTAAAAAGCACCATGAGGGTTTTCTTTTTTTTTGCTCCATTTCTAAGAGATGCAGAATTTGCATTAGAGATTCAGAAACCTCTTAAGTAGCCTAAAGCCACTTTATTGCTTTCTTAGAGCTACTCTAATGGTAAAACATCCCCCCCCCCCCTTTTTTTTGTTTTCCCTGGAGACCTATCTCAAAATAGAGAAGCATCTCAGGATTTCCCTGGGGAACACAGTGTCCCAAAGAATGGCTCGAGAGCTGTATCCTAGTCGCATATCCTGAATCTTCCTTCCATGAAAGTTACCACCACAGTGTAGACAGACTCACGTGGCTTAGTCCTACCCAGAAATACAACCTCAAGGAATTCTTTATAATAACCTAGTCCTGACCTCATGGAAATAAGCCCGATGGCCCTGGGACACGAGCTGCTCCCAGCCAGGCCGGGAGGGCCCCGCACTGCCCAAACCCCCCGCGCCCGAACGGCTCCCGAGCGGCCTCTGCGCCCTCGAGGGCAGCCGGCGCAGGTGTCGTCAGCGTGGCGTCCAATCACGGGCAGGGTATCTCAGCACGCTGTCTTCTCATTGGTCGTCGGAGGTCGATGGGGGCGGGACTAAGGCACGCTCGCTTTCTGGCGGGAGTAGCAAGTAGCGAGCGGGCTGGGCGCTCTTAACGGTATCAACGGCTGCAACGGTCGTTTCCAGGGGAGGTGGGAAGACGCAGCGCGAAGGCCCCAGCAGCGCTGCTCTCCTATCGCAGGCCCCCTCCCCACGCCGAAACATTGAAATTTTATATTAAACCTTTTGATATCACACTTCTACCTTGCCAACAAAATACCCTGTTGCTTAGCACTACTCAATGCCCAAATTTTTTTTTAAATAAACTAAAAACTAAACTGCTTTAAAATAAAAATTAGTTCTAGGTGTTTTTTACAAAACACCCGTGTTGCTACACAGGCGCAGAGCCCACGAGCCGCCCACACGGTCGCGCAGCACCCCGCAACAGCAGCAGGGTCCCGGACAGGGGCCTGTCCGCGGCTGCCTCGTTATATGGCGGCGCTCCCGCCCCCGCGGGGGCGGGTCCGATTCGCGGCAGCCGTTAAAAGCCGCCATTATCCCATGAGGGCCAGCGCTGCTTCCGCCCGTTGCTCCTCCCACGTCGTCGCGGGGCAGGGGGCGGCCATGTTGTCGCCCGCGCGGAAGGAGCACGGCGAGCGCTCCCCGCCGCCCTCGTCCGAGAAAAGCCAGCGGTCGCTGGCCACGCGGGAGCCCGGAGGCGGCGCCTCGGCCATGGAGGAGAGCGGCGCTAGCGGAGGCGGCGGCGGCGGCGGCAGCAGCGGCGGGTTCCGCTACTCGGCCGAGTGCCTGGACGAGCCGCCCAACAGCCGCGTGTTCGTGGTGCTGGGCAAGGACACGGGCGAGGCGCTGCTGCGCGAGAGCTTCTCCCCCTTCGGCGACATCCAGAACATCTGGCTCCTGCGCGACAGGCGCACCAACGAGTCGCGCGGCATCGCCTTCATCAAGTTCGCGCGCAGCTCGCAGGCCTGCCGCGCCATGGAGGCCATGCACGGCCGCAGCCTGGCGCCCGACACCAAGCCCATCAAGGTACCCGCGGCCCCCTCGCCGCCCGCCATGGCGGCGGCCCGCGCCTGCCCGGCCGCGCGCTCGCTCGGGGCGCGGTGAGCTTCGCTCTCCCGCTCCCTGTTTGGGCCCGTGCCGCGGCCTTTGCACTCCTCCGAGTGACCTTTCGTGGCTCGGGGTAGCTCCGGGCCGAGCTCAAGCGCCCGCGCCTTATCGGAGCTGCGGCGGCCTTGGAGAGCTTACAGTGCTCAAAACTTCTGCTTTACTTTGTAACCTCAAGAGAATGTGTGTAATGTGTATATTAGCCAAGCCTAGGATCTTAATCCCAATCTTAAGGGATCTGAAACAGGCTTTGTAAGAAGGAGATTTTAATTTATTTAATTTTGTAGACAGTTTTTAGGGTTTTTTTAAGTTTTGCTTTACTCTGCAGAGCTTGATGGCAGTTTTTAACTTCTTGAATTGTTTTCACATTGCCCAAGTAGTGAGAAGCTAGGAAGGGTGTTAAACAGTGGAAGACTGCACTAATTTGAAAACAATAGCTGAGACAGGGAAATATTTGGCCATAGATTTTGTCACAAGGAACCAGGAGAGTAGATGAGTTTGTG
Organism: Nothoprocta pentlandii; assembly: GCA_013398315.1. Lineage (NCBI taxonomy): Eukaryota > Metazoa > Chordata > Aves > Tinamiformes > Tinamidae > Nothoprocta > Nothoprocta pentlandii. Next base: position 630,984 of record VZSG01000044.1, read on the forward strand.
TTCTTTAACTCACCTGTGTGACCATTAGGTGAATTATTCAACAGCTTTGTGAAGGTAGTTGGTCCCTTTGTATAAGGAGCTCACATCAAACTTGCGTTTCATTATCTTTTGTTGTTTGGGCAGTTTTGTCTTCTGTATTGAACTGTTGATTTTTTTTCAATCAAAAAAGCAAGCAGTTTGGGGAAGTTGCAGGCCTGCTTTGACTTCTGGATTGAACTGAGGCTTTTTTCAACAAAAATCAAGCAGTTTGGGAAGTTGCAGGCTTTTGCTGAGCACTGCATTGGCAAAGTGAGCTGTGAACTCAGGCAGGGCATTATTAAACTGCTTGATTGACTGACCAGTTTTATAAATATTGCTGTATTTGTTCCTACTTTGCTTGTCATGACATTAGCGAGTGATACTGAATTAGGCCTGATCTATTCCTGACTGTTAAACAGCTCAAGAAAACTTCTGCAGACTTCTTGTCCCTTTGGAAAAATGCTGGAATGCACCGTACTTAACAAAACCTAATCTAATTTATTTGTTATTGGTGCTTATGTCATCCAGAACCTCTTAAATCAGGAAATCTAGATTATGTGAAAGAGAAAGTTTATTACAGATAACAGATGTTTCTTGTTTGATAGGTAGCTAGGCTTCCTTTAGTAATTAATGTCTGTGTATATGTATATTTGTGTGTGTACTTATCTTTAAAGGTATTTATTGCACAATCAAGAGCTTCCGGAAGCCACCGAGATGTTGAAGATGAAGAGCTTACAAGAATCTTTGTTATGATACCAAAAACCTATACAGAGGAAGATCTCCGGGAGAAATTTAAGGTGCTAATTCAGTATTTGTTGAATGATATCTTAAACTGAATTTTGTTTATCAGAAGAGCTTAAAACATAAACTTGAATGCGTTTTTATTTATTGTAAATTAATATGCTTTTTAATCATTCTAGATGTATGGAGACATTGAATATTGCAGCATTATTAAGAACAGGACCACTGGAGAAAGTAAAGGTTTGGGCTATGTGAGATACTTAAAACCATCCCACGCTGCCCGAGCAATTGAGGAGTGTGATCGAAGTAAGGATCAAACTGAATTCTTCCTTTTTTTCTCTCAATAAGAGTAGATGGTGTAAGCTTGTTAGTGTACCTTTTTATCTTTGACTTGCTTTGTAGATAATGTAAGCCCTTTTTGAGCCAAAAGTTACACTAATGCTGCAAACAAAGAATAGTATTGTTATTCACCTAGTTACATTCTTGGAGGACCAGACCTTCCAAATAAGAATATGAAAAAGCTTTGGAAATGAATGCAGAGATTTTATTTTCATGTGATATTGTCAGTCTGTAATGTAGACTCCATACCCAGGGAAAACTCATTTAAAAAGAACTAAGGAGTAATCATATTTTAGCAAATATGTGCATTTGTATGCAGATACAAATATGTGCACTTTAAATCTAAGATACTTGATAACTCATAGTTACTGTTGTGTTTACACTAACTTAAAATCAAATTAATGCTAACTGAAATTTGTTCAGTTACAGCCAGAATTAGTGATTTGTCACTTATACCCTAGACCCAGAAAGGTGTTAGTGAAATGAACAGCTTTCAGTGGATGGCCATTTAACATGGTTTAAGGGCTGACAAGTGTGACCTGTGAGGAAAAGGTGAGAGATGTGGGATGTTGCAGCAGCTTTCAGCTGCCTAAAGTTATCTAGAAAATGGAGTTGGGCTCTTTGAGGTGCATGGCAGGGAGAATAGGAGGCAATTGTCTATGCTGAGCAGGTGAAGTTCTGACAATATAAGAGATGGGAAAATCCCTGAGGATAACTAAGAACTGAAAGAAATTGTTGGGGAGGTTTTAGAAGTTCTGACCTTGGAGGTTTGTCAGACATGAATGGAGAACAAGCAGACAAACCCAAGCAGTTTTGTTGATCCCACTTTGGCCAGGTCAGACATCAATGATTAATGTTCACTTGATCCATAAATAATAAACATTTTTTTGTTATAGTAGTATGCCTACTGTATCTTAAATGTTTCTGTACAGTCTGTTCTGTTTATGACCCTTCCTGGGCAAGGGTGTGTGTGTGTGAACTTAACAGTTACGAATTATTCCTTTTTAGGTTTGAGAATGAAATGAGTGGGTTGCCCTAAGAGCAAAATCTCATTTGTTCATAAAAGCAAATCCTAGTTCAGTGCAAAACATAGTAGGCATGCATTACTGAGTTGCCATGGAAGTTCAGCAGATTGCCTTTAGATGATCTCTGAATACTGCAAAGTGGGCTCTGTTTTATTTCAATTGTGATTAGAAATAGTCGTGTACAGAAGACTTTTTTTACAGCACTGATTAGGTGAGGCTTCAAGAATTATAGCTTAGTTATTTTCTTAAAAGCAGCTTTTACTCTGTTTTCTGAATAGCATGTTCCTAAATATTGTAATCAAAGCACACAGATCTAGTCATCTGGATTTATGGAGTGCTAAGGTGATGCTCTATGTGTGGCTGTTTCTTTCAGGCTTCCGGGCCATTTTGGCTGAACCTAAAAATAAGTCATCAGAGTCCTTTGAACATGAATATTATAGTAACAGTAATCATACAAGGCAAGAACCAAGAGGAAATATGTTTCCATTTAGTAAGTTCTGTCTTTTTATACTAAAAATGATTTGTAGTTTTGAATATGGTCACAAAGTAAGAGTGCAATTGGGTGAAGATGGACAGCTGAAAGAGGCTGTGATCAAACCCTCAGTAATAGATTGGATGTTGGAGTTAAAAAATTAGTCAAGTGTGTAACTTACGTGTTTTTGACTTGATCTGCACTAGCTGGCTTACAGTTTAATCACCTGCCTTGATGAAATAAACATATTACCTGTAGTGTAAATTTGCCTTGGGTTGGTTTTTTTAAAAAAAAGGAATTAAGAGACAAATGAAATGGAGACCTGCTAGTGTGATGACTAACATGACTTCTGTTCTTGAGGTGGGCAACCAGAGTTTTGTTGCTTTGAAAAAAATGAGAGCAGAATTCAGGAGTCGGTCTCCAAGCGTCTGTCAGTGATATCACGGCTTCCTTTTGTCCAAGAGCAACTGTCTGCCCTCTTTGATCTCATCCCAGGACTGGAGTACTGTGATATTCAGAGAGATCCACATACAAATAATGGTATGTAAAAGTACAGAATCATTTTTTTTAGAAGTATTTTAAATTTGTTCTTTGGGACTGCAAAATACAGTACACTTGTAGGAAATAATTCATGTTTTACATATTAGCAGTTACTGCTATGACTGTATAAGCATAAAAATTCAGTTTTGTTTGCACCCCTCTTTAGCCTTCAATACTTACCTTTTTTCCGATACAGAGCGTAGAATTTCACTGACAAAATCAAAACCAGCAAAAGTATTTTTTATGGTCAAATAAGCTTTAGGCTGATTAAAAGGAGTGTTTTGAATGTGACTAGACATAAAGTTTTAATGTTTCCTAAATGAATATTTTGTGTTTTCATTTGAAATAACTGGCTCTGTATGGATGGATTGTTTTGGTTTTAGACTTTTGTTACTACTGGAAAAATGTAAAACAGCTCGGTGCTTTAACAAGCTTGAAATGGAAATGATTCAGAGAAAAGGCAACTTCATAGATGCATTTTTTAAATTATTCCATTAACAGTGAATCTAAAGTATTTTTATGTAGTATGGGGTGGATAAGACATGTGTTAACCTCTGTTGCAATGTAGAGGTTTCTAGTGAAAAGGAGATAGTACCAACTTCTCAAGCTGATAAATATATAGCTACTGTCATCAGTTCTAGTATTTTTCTTCACAAATGCAAATGATGTTGCTATTAAATATGCTGTTTGGTAAAAAGCCCTTGAAATGTTGTAACATCCAAGACCAATGTGAGGCTTAATTTTATTGCTTTCTAAAAGTGTAGTTTGTTCTTAGGATATATGTTTATCACACACTAAATATATATGTTTTACTTCCAGGGTATGCTGTGATTCAGTATAGTAGTGCTGCATCAGCTATATATGCCAAACATAAATTACATGGTTTTGAGTACCCTCCTGGAAATAGACTAATTGTCACTTTCTTAGAAGATGGGTGTGATAGCTCAGAGTAAGTACTAATCCACACAGAGAAAGCTGCAAGTTGTGTGTTTGGAGAACAAAATTTAAAAAATACCAGCTATAAAGGAGGGAAAAATAAATACGTATGTAAAAAATGAACAGCAATGTCACTACAGTGCTGCTTCACCCCTGAAATAATATTTTCTGAAATATGGTGCCTTTATATAATTTGGAAATGAGCCTTTTGAAACTTCTACTACTTGGATAAGAGAAAGGAAAATAAAATATATTCTCAGGATGCATCCTTTAGTGAATCTTTTGGCTTTTATGGGATTTGAACCAAAGGACAGTCAGGAAGGAATATGTGGAGATTTACTTCAGAAGTTTGTACCTGATCTGAACTAAAGCAATAATTATTTGCAACCAGTGGTTTTGGCAACCTTTCTTTCACTCTTCAGTATTTTCTTTTAACCTTTCTTTCACTCCTCAGTATTTTCTGTCAGCCTTTCAGTCCTCAGTATTTTCTGTTGTTGCATTGCCTTACAATGCAAAAGTGCAATTGCCTTTTATTCTGTTGGGGAATAAGAAAATATTCAAAATGATTTGGAAATGGACTTTAATGTCTGCGATAATGTTCCAACAATCTTAGCATGGTGAGTGTTTCAATAAACACTGCAGAAAATAGACTTATTTAAAAAATTGTCTGTAATACTTGATTTTATCAGAAATGCACACTTTAGATGGCCTTTCTAGGTAGAGAGGTCAAGTCCCCTTTTCTCTATTCTTTATTGGGACTTCTTATAAAGTTTCTCTGTCCTATATACTTTTCACAAAATATATGGAAAAAGGATGTTGTAGACTTACTTGGCTTTTCTTGGTAGTCTGGGGAAAATAGCTTCATGTAGAGATATGTGAATGTTTTATTTTGGTGACTTTTAGCTACCAGGTATATTTGCAGGGCATGTGCACTTGACTTTTTTCTTCTCCATGATCTATTTAAGATTACAGATTTTTCAAAAATATTTTTAGAATTGTAAAGGGTATTTTCTTTTGTTGAATTTTCTTTGTTGAATTTAAGATTATAGTAACTTAGCTTTCTTATCACTTCTGCTTGCAGCCTCATTAGAAGAATGGCAACAGAGCTGGTAACAGCACACATGTCATCATTGTTGTGGAATAATAATTTTGCTTCTCAGCAGTGTAGGACACCTCCTGTAAGTTAATGGATACTATTAATATTTTTATCTGCTTTAGATACTGCTTTTTAAACCAAGTATTTCAGGTTAGTTGTTTATTAGTTCTCTTTAAAGATGTGTGACATTGGAATTTATTCTCCAAATTAATGGAATAAGTAATGAGTTAGGCTTGGAACTGTTGCATCTTGCTAGTGTCTTACAGTTGGATCGAAAGGTTAAAAAGATCGAACTTTGTGACCAATTTATATTTCATTTTTTATCTCTTTCAGCAGGCCTTTGGGGGAACATCTAGCTCACAGTTAATTCATCCCCAAACAGATGCCATACTTCCACCACACAAAAAAAAGGTTCCTCCTGATACTTCTGTGAAGGAAAGGCTTTTCATACTATTTAATCCCCATCCTTTACCCATAAGTGTATTGGAGGATGTATTCTGGTAAGATTCTGTTACAAAGTAGTGTTTTTTTCCAGAAAAATAAGGTCAATTTCTAACAGTCTTCCTGATCTTCAACATTTATGCAGTTGATTAAAGTTCAGCAAAAAAATAAGATAACAATTGACTTTGAAACAGTCATTTAATTGATGCAGAAAAGTAGTTGCAGCGCTAATTACTAAAACTTGCTATACTGATGATGATCTGGCAAAAATAACTAGTCTCTCTTGTAACCAAAAACACTGTAGTTCCTCATCTTAGGGTAACTAACTTGGCATTTTCCTACCACATGTTTAAGATTTTAACTATTTTGAGAAAATTCTGCAGTAACCTCAAGGATTAGACTTAGGGAGTCTTTTCTTAATACAGTTAAATCCTGAGACACTTTAGTGTTTTGTATCTTTAGACATTATTTCAACAGTGATTTCCCATGACCTGCATACTAGTAGCAAAGTTCCTTGCTGTCTTTAAAAGCAAATGTTTATTTCATCTGTTTACTGGTATTTTGTGTTTATTTTTAGTATACTCTTGAATTAAAAGACAGCATTTCTCATCTTTAATTGCTGGCAATGCAAAAATTGTTTAGAAAGCCAGAATATTTTCCAAAAACAAGGAAGAAGGGTGGGGAAAAAAGGCATGGACAAAAGTGCAATATAAAATCATGCCAAACAACTATTTGATGTACTAGACATTTTTATTCTAGCTGTAAATCCTAGTTTTCACATTTCCTTAAGCTCCTTAAGGTGTGTGATATACGGACTTTAAGGAGCTGCCTAGGAAACCTCTGAGTGGTTTGAAGTTTGATTTTTCTGTAATGCTATAAACACTTTGAGTCACTTCAGTGGGACCTTTTCATAGATAAAATTCATGTTAATGGGATGCAAGTATTAGCTGTATGTTTTATTTTAAGAGAAATGAGTGGTAGTATGCATGATTCCAATTGTAGTACACCACAGAAAATATGGCCTACCAACCAGTGGGTTTCTGTCTGTCCATGCTTGGACTAAGAGGGAAGGACATAAGAAAATATCCTGGGTCCTGGTGGCTAAAGCAGATGATCCTGTGTACTTGTGTATGATATGGGGTAGTAAGTCTTGGTGCTGCAGCAAAATTGCTAAGTAATGTATTGCTATTAATTTCTATTTCATTTTCAGTCGCTTTGGACACCTGATAAAAGTTTACCTTGTGGCTGGAAAAAATGTGGCATATGCAAAATTTGCAGACAGAGGAAGTGCCAGTGATGCCATAACTGCATTACATGGAAAGATTGTAAATGGTGTCAGGCTTAAAGTAAGGTTGGCAGACTCTCCTACAGAAGAACCTAACAAACGTCAGAGAACTTACTAAGTGGGTAAGTACCCAGTCTGAGTTGTTACTTTAAATATGAATACTTGAAATAATGAGTTTCAAATTAAACATGAAAAATGTTACAATAAAATTGAATTGTAAAGTTGCTGGCTAGAAACAAATCTATTTTGTGATATTTGCACATACGGTGTGTTTGACATGCACACTATTTTTAGTAAAATCTTTATTTTTGTAATGTTTGAGGAAATATGAGCAAGTTGATTGGTATCAATTTGCATGTTCATAGTATTTGCTTTATGTATATAAGCAAATCCCATAACATTGAAAAGAGTATGGGAAAAATAAACAATATGATAGTTCAGCTTGTTTGTGTCTGTCTTTCATTGAAAACACATATACCCTCTTAATGGTGTTGGATAAGAGGTTATCCCTGCAAAGGACGGGGAAAGGGTAAAATAGCTGTGGAAAGCACAGGGAAGGTTATCAGGTGAGAACTGAAAGATTCTGGTTGTCTGGGCTTTCAGAAAGCATGTGTAGTTGGGATCTATGATGGTAGAGAGAATATTGCAGAGTTTGTGGTGAGGTTAGCGTTTGTTTCAGATACTTTGTAGTATGTCTGAATATGAAAAGTCATACTTTGTGAGTTAGCTAATCTTTTTTGGCCTCTGGTAGCTGGCCTGTTGACAATGCCACTTTGTTGCCTTTAAGTTATGAGGCGGATCACACAGGGGAGATGTTCAAGTCAAAATCTGGCTGTTTTGAGGACATTGATTTTAATGATAACAAATTTATCTTCTATTAACTTTTTACATTAGAACCATTACCAAAAGAAATTTTAGTGGTTAAAGATTAAATACTTTTTAATATGAATATACAAAAGAATTTTCAAATATTACCATGGCATCCAAGTAATCTTAGTAACCACATCATAGGGAAAATGCAGTCTTGTTTTCTTTAATTAGAAACCACCACATGAAATAGTGACTCTGTATCAGTATTTTACTTCTAATCTTGTTTTGCTTCTTGTATCTTTTTTAGTGTAGAACTCTTCTACACCTTTATGTGCTTTTTTGACCTACAAGTTACAAGAACCAAAACATTTTCACCTGCATGTGTGTTCTTTTTTATAATGGCTGTCAGAGTACCAGAAGAGCTTTTTTTCCTTCAAACTAAAGCTTTAAATTGCTTATGTCAAAATGGATGGAATTCCATACATCTGAAATAGAATTTGAGAAGCAAAAAAAAGTTCTCACATCTTCAAACTAAGTGGCACAAATAGTCTTCTTAGCTAAAACTTCTCTGAATTTTCACTTGAATTCAATCTCTTAAAAATAGTAATTCCCATCTAAAGTCCCATTGTATTGCTTGTCTCATATCTCTAAAAGTTGACTGCGTTTCTGTGACTGCATTATAAGACTATAATCTGAAAAATCTGATGGATTCTTTTTGCAAAGAAATGCTTGATTTAAATTGAATTGCTTGAGTGATTTCAGTTAAATTATTTGTTCTTTCAAACCACTGATTGTTTTAGAAATATTTTCTCAAAGTGTTTTTCTGTAAATCCAATGTAATTTACAAAATTAAAGGATACTGTATGATCATAATTTGTTATGATGCAAATCAGCTTCTGTGTTCAGAACAACCTTTGTTCATCAGGAAATTTTGAATGATTGTGCAGTAATGTGCTACAGTAGTCAATTTTTGTGGCTCTTCTAAAGGTCAATGAAGAGTTAATTATGTAAGTATTTATAGTAGCAAAGAAATGATGGAAATAGTTCAGTCATGTTCTTTCAACTATTTATAAGCTTTGTAAACCATTTTGGTTAGGGTTAAGTTCAGACTTGAAACTTGACAGACTTGAAAAGACAGCTAAGATATGTATTTTGCAGCTTTTTATAGCTGCCTCATGTTCTTAATTGCATTTTGCTTGTACTGTCTGCCCAGGCTTTTGCATTGCTTTGCAGGCTATTTCAAATTTCACTGAAACTGTACAACACCTCTAGTATATTTTCTTAAAACTAAGAGGAAGGAAGGGATTTTGTGTTTGCCAGAAGAATACGGTGTAGAATTTAAATCTCCTTATTGCAACCTATTAACTTTATTAAAAGCAAACATCAAGCAAAGATGTTTTCAAGCAGTCCTCTAAAAGCTCGGCTTCTGGCTAACACTATATTCCAGATGCCTAACAGCCATCCAGAACTATCAGGCTCTGGGTCCAGTCTGTTGGTCATAATTGTTGTTCATAGGCTGGAGCCTGTAACAAATAGCTTAACTGTAGTTTTTTCCTCTGATAATTTTTTTTGCTTCTTAAACATACACCTTTTGAAAACAATTCTTTATTTAAAGTTGGAAAAAACATATTCTGTCCTGAAGTACTTGGTCACTGTTTTCCTTATTATCCTTGTGCATCATTGCTTCTGTTTGCATTCTCTTTTTTACCTAAAAATTGGTTAAAGAACTAACCTGTAGTGTGTGTATTTATAATTTAAAAAGTAATTATGTCTTTGAAATAATCTCCAAAATGTTAACTGTATTTTCTATTAACAGCATATAGCAGGAAAAAAAAATGCTGGCTTTCATACACTGCTCAGAAAGAGGTACCCATTAAAAAGACAGACAAACATATATATAATGTTAAATACTGTTTTATATACTTTAGAAGACCTTTTCATTTATAAATGTTGTAAGAGTTGTTGTAAGAATTATCTTTTATAATATGGTAAAATAAAAATAGATGTATTGCTTTTTGATACTATTTTTGTGCTTGTGTTTTTTCTACAGAAACTAAATAATGACATGACCCTCAGCTAGCTGACTGACTGACTGAGAAACGTGACTAGACATGGTTCCTGTGGACAGTGACTGCTTTTTACTGTTACATAGATGATCTTATATACGGTATTACCTGTTTCAAAAATGGGAACATGTAGTTTTAAAATTACACAGCCATTTGAAATTGTAAACTGATGGTGGTTCTTTGAGTAATCTAGTAATATTTTGCTAATTTAGATGAAAAATATGCTTTATATACTGTTTAGTGCAAAGGACGTTTGACTGAGTCAGATGACTGAGCTACTGAAGCTTCTGCATGCTTTTCTGAAGCCTTTTGATTGTAACTGGGGGAATGTATAGAGCTTGGGGGTTGGGCTTAGAGGACTTTTGTGGGTTTAAGAAGCTTTCTGTGAATATGCTGTTTGAATAAGAATTGGGTAATTCAGTATTTCAGCAAGACCATTGGTAAAGAGTAAACTAAGATAATTTGAAAAATATTTGCATAGATAACGTGCTAACATAGATAACATACCTTGATAGCATAGATAATTTGCATAGATAACAAGCTGATATAAAATACCTGCTTTTCTGTGTATCTTGGAATGCTGCTTGAGTTAATACCCTGGTTATTAAAAGATAAAACCACTGGGCTAAGAAGTGATTTTTCTGTTAGAGCACTACATCTAGATTTGAAGCTGTATATGTGCACATGCTTTGTTTCTCTTCCCCATATGCATGCAAAACACTGAAATTCTACTCCTTGGTAAATTCTAATTGCATGTATCCTGGGGGACCAGTGTGCTCTGCACCTCTGTTTCCAGTGCTCCCAGTGCAACTCCCTTGGTCATCAGTGTGGTCAGACCTACTGGAACATCCCTGGGGCATCTTCAGGACTGTTTACTTCCACAGAAATCTCAGGCATACAGGGAAATAATGATGTGAATTCAAGTCTTATTCCCTTAGTTACTGGCATGCAGGATAGTCAACTGGCAGCTGCTGTGTGCAATTTCAGTGAGGCGTTTCTCCCAAGAGGGAGTTGGTGTTGCAGGCACAAAAGGGTAAAAGTGGCAGAAACTTAGTTGAATAAGATCGCACAGCCTAATTTGCAGATATTAGGGTGTGTTAAAATAGCAGTTGCCAAAGAAACCTTATTTTGCTCATATCTCTTCTAATATGTATTTTGGTGCAGTCCTTCATGAGTCACCCAGTTTTGTGCCCTCCCAGAGAACAGTTGCTTCGTTCAGCATAAATGATGCAACTGAATCAGAGCTACATGGTTAACAATGTCTTTAAAAAAAAAAAAAAAGCTTAATTTGTTATAGATGCCAGAATTTGTGTAGTGGACAAAACATTTATGATTAAACTTGGAGAACTGGATCTGATCTCTCACACAGACCCAGAGATGATTTGTGCCAAGGGCTGCCATTTCCCTGGGCTGCTTCTGAGAAGGTGTATTTTTCCCCCCATTCTTCATCACATTTTTTTGAGTAGAATTTGGAGTTTTCTTATGTTTTTTTTCAAGGAAATAGTTCTGAACAGACTGCTTTGCATCTGTTTACTGGTCTTTACATTGGCAAGTCAAAACTGTCTACAGGCAGAAAGAATATTAGATTTCTCTGAAAACTGTAGCACATATATTCTAGTTGGCTCATACTTAGAAAACTGGCCATAATTATGTAGTTTTTTGTTTATGGTTTCCTAGTAATAATGATGTAAAGTTGGTAACTAAAATTCAGTATGCTTCTGACTTGTGTTTTTGCTCTTGTTCATCAGCTATAGTTTTTGCTGACACTGAAGCTGAAGAGCTTTGTAGCTCTTGAAAAAGAAAATACTGATTTCATACATTAAATGTAATGTCCATTAGAAATGATACTATTCATTTATTGATTAACAGAAGAGTCTTTGTATAAATGAGAAAGATACTTGTGTGTGTTGCCTGAATGTTGACATTAAAGTATTTTGGATCATTAAATGAGAAAAGGCCATTCTTGTGGATGCTGTTTATTTGGTAAGTCTTCTTTATGTCTGTGATTGCTGTTTACTGCTCTGGGGCTTGCAGCTCATGTGGAGACCCATCTCTTCCTGTGCACAAGAAAGAGCCCTGGGAATGAAGGGGGCTTCTCACACCCCCCCAGGGCAGAGCCTGGGGTAACATGCACAATAATGCGATCAGGTTTTGTTTGTGTGCTCCCTCCTCCCTGTTAATGCTCCACTTTCTGACCTTTTCTAATGTTTCTTCTGGTGCCTATGAGGGTGTCACCTAAGGTCTGTAGTGCTGGGAACTTAACTGTGCTCTTACAACTGCGAAACGAATAAGTAGGAGTCAAAAGGAGGAAGGAATGATTGCTGTTTAGGAAGAAAACAGCATGTAACTGTGTAAGGCCTGATTCTCTGGATACTGTTTTCCTGAACTTGTGTTTGCTCTTATTAAATGCTTTGTTCAAACTTTGTCAAAGATTCCACTCAAGTTTTCCATGGAATCTCAAATTTGAACTGTGTTTGTACTGATTTTTCAAAATAAACCAGAAAAATTATAAATGAATGACAAAGGGTTAATAGTCCCATGTTCAATTAAACCTCCTTAGAGCTCCAGGATGAAGAGGGACCTTGGAGCTTGCAGTATTGCCAGGCAATCCACCCAGTTCCAGCAGAGGTCACTGGTCCCTTGGATGTATGGAGTATGCAACTCAAAATTGATTCTGCTTTTAAAAATCTCTAACACGTTCTAAGGTAATTTAATTGAATATAGAAAATCTTAAATTGTTTTACCATTTTTGACAGTGATACATTTTGAGAATTCTCATTTTTAAATAGATTTAAAAAACTATTGAGTTTGAGTAAGAGAAAGGAGGCTCCTAGTTGAACTTTACCTGTTACTTTTGTAAACAATTCATAGTTTCTTTTGGTTTGGAAATATCATTTTTTCATGCAGAGTGTGAAAATTTACTATGAGACACCTGAAAACAGTGTGCACAGAACACCTCTTTATTTCTTGACAAAAGTTTCAGCTCATAGTCATGTGAAGAATAGTGGGATAATGAGTAGAAAATAGGAAGAGTGCCAGAGAAAAAAGACAAAGCAAGTGGAAAACAAGGAAGTTGCCTGATTTTGAAGCCATAAAGTAAGAAACTGTTAGTCTAACAAGAGGTCAGGCATAGGGGTCTCCAGATATGTGAAAGACAAAAAATGCAGAGCAGTAGGGTGCTCTGGAAGCTGGTATTTTAAGTTACCTTTAGGTGAAAGGATTCAGGGTCTTTTGAACAGATGTCTATTATAAGTAAACCACAGAAACCCTTAGGTGATTTGTTGTAACTTTATTCTCTGGCCTCTTATTTCTCCTTTGCTTTGGAAAAATACCCAACATGGAGCTCTTTACTGACTTTTTGTACACACCTGCTTAATATTGTGGCATGAGGTTTATTTTTAGAGCTGTGTCTGTCATTCAAAGTGTATACTGTCTCAGTGAGTAATTTCTTTTTTAGTTCTTCTACTGTGTTCTGCCCCTTCTGCCTAGCTGTAGCTCTCTTGAACTTACCAGAGCAACTTCTGTTACAAATTCAGATCTAGTAGTTAATCCACCTCTAATTTTGACAGGGACAAATACAGCAGCACAAGCTTGGGTTACAAATGGGATTAGACCTTTTGGATGCTGTATTGCATTTGAAGCATAGGAGTGCCTCCAAATGTTAATGCAGTTCTACTAGTTAAAGCTTGTAAGAGGAGGAGAAGAGAGAAAAACAAAATAGAAAGCAGCCTTGGTGGTGATTTATAAATAGTACAGCTTGAAAATACTGTTTCAGTATTGTACAATTCATATATTTTTGTAGGTGAAGTCATGAACTATACATGGCACTTATTACTTTTGAATGGAAAAAGATAAAGTGAAATATATTATTTATACATACTAGTATAAACCAGAGCATTTCCTTCTGTTTGTGCCTGAGTTAATATAGAAGTTGAAGTGTTGTGTGGAAGGTTAAGTTGGCAAAGGAGAATGTGAAACGAGTAGATTAATAACATAGAAAATTAATGTGACTACCCTGCGTAGCACAGATTACATTCTAATTTCAGGAGGATTGTCAAATTCTGATGAATACTGTTTCTAGGCATGGAAGAAAATATTTTGCTTCAGTTAACAATGCAGTTCATAATAAAGAAATGAGAGGGTGCTAGTTTCAATAAAATGGGAGAATTTAGCTCATTTCAGAATAGCTACTGAAATGGTTACAACAATACTTCAACTGATAGGCTTCCTAGGAGAGACACCTAAGATAAGAGATCTTTCATGTTGATTACTCAAATCATTGTTCTCTTTTCTTGAAGCAAGTTCTGAGTGTTTAAAACAAATCTAAAGGACTGGATTTTTAGGAGGTAGCAAAACAAAGTGAAGTGTCAAATGCTCTAATACTATGTGAGGTCTGAAGGGTAGAAGTATAAGAAAGTAAACAGGACCTGTGCTTGGCTCTAACTTGTGACTACAAGTAAGAGGTGGAAGAGTTGTACCTTGGAAGATACTAGTAACTGAAGAGAACATCTGGAATACTGAGAAAAGGGGGGGCTCCACTTGCCATTGCACCTCAGCTTGAAGGTAAAGAGCAGCAGTATTATGTTTACATATTTATAGGACCTTGATAAGAGGGAAGAGTTAACTGCTGACCAGAGTCTACTCTATATTTAGAGTACTCTATATAAATATAGAGTACTCTATATTTAGAGTAGACTCTAAATTTTGTTTAGAGCATTTACAAATATTGAATGTGGGAATTAAGAAGATACCCTGGGAATTCTTCCAGCTGTTTGTCACTTGAATATAGTGGCAGAAGTCTGTGTTCAGAAAGTGCTTTGTGAATAACTTCTCCAGATGTCATTTAATGAAATCCAAGACAATGATAACAGCCCTTGCAGGTATATGGCATTGAAACTCTACTGGAAAGGCAAGTATATACTGGAAATATCTTCTGAAATAGAAATAAGCAACTTCATAAGTAAAATAGCAAGAGCACTGAGTGTTATTTTACGTATCAGAATCTTGGTTGTGTTCTTTCCAAGGCACTCTAAATCTCCTTCCTAATGTGGCTACTGTAAACAATGATAGCAGGAGTGGGGTCTTCATAGCTGAAACATCAGATGATTCACTTTCTAAAATACCAAAATCAAAGGCAATGACATATAAAAACATGTGAAAGAAAAAGAGGAAAGCTGATTTAACTTGTGGTCAAAGCTAAAGGGGAAGTGAGTAGTGAAATGTCATTACTGAGCTCTCCAATAGCATTCAGATATTTGACAATGAAGAAATTTTATATGTGATGGCTGGTACCTTCACCCATCTTCTCTTTGTAAGGCTCAAATGAAGGACTGGTGGTATGCAAAAGCTGGTTTTTTTTGTACTTTACTAGAGGGAGATGGTTGTCAAGAATCTTTCCAGGTTCTCTATTTAAATTGAAAAAAAGTGCCATTTAAATGTAAAGTAAAAGAGTAAATCAGTTTTACTACAACACTTGCAGTCACATTTTTGTTGTTGTGTACGATATGTACTTTAGAGTTTATAGTGCTTAGTTTTTGCAGCCTTTGCAGAAGAGAAACGGTATCCATCTGTTCAAGACAAGGCCATGGAAGTACTATCCATTGCTAAAATCAAGTATGAAGCATTCTTTTCTTTGGGTAGAGATACTAGCTATACAAGTATCAGCTGTACAGATTTTGTTTATATTAGATTTTACCACTCTGGCTGATACATCATATGTTTGTTTTCAGGGCTTCTTGGAGTTATGCCAAACTCACTTTAGATTTGCTTTACAGAATTCTAGTTTCTTATATTTAATTGGAGCATTCTTAATATACTTCTTAGAAATTCCTACTTTGTAAGATAAACACTTTTACCTGCTGTTTGAGTTCAAAGCATCTCTTGAGCTTCTACTTGTGTTTCCACGTCTCTTTCAGTACAAAGTCGTCATTCCTTTCCATTCCAGAGTGTCAAGTAATTGTTCAGTTTTTAATCTTGTGATGATGTATGAACATGTAAAAATTTTTAATCTATGTGTATCCTGTGCTATTACACTTTAGGATTTCTCTTGCTACATCCTGCCCCAATTTTATATAAAGGAGGGTGAAAGTGATGTGAATAGACCAGTGCATATAGATTATGCTTCCTGGATAGATCTAATCCTAGAGATCTAGGAAAAACATTTTTTTTCCCACAGATTCTTTTCAGGTGGCTAATTATGAAATTAACATGAAAATTCAGAACTAAGTTTCTGATTTAACTGCCAGGGAGGGTACAGAAAGACAGGAGTATGTTTTCATACCTCAGGTACTGTTTGTAGTTTTTCATGTCTATTTGAATATGAAAAAAAGTCTAAACTATCGGAATGACTTTATGGAATCAAAGTGGAAGTCCATTTAATTTTGTATCCCGTTCTCCAGGATGTCTGGAAAGCAGTATGTGTAGAAATAAGGTTTCTTTTAAAGAGTGCCCTTTGGCAGCTTTTCAGTGGGAAGGCACCTCTTAAGCAGGAGCTGAAAAGGAAAGCCTAATAGCCACTGATACCCTTCTTCCATTCCTGTAATCCCTATTTAAATACATCTGTGTCTTCAGCTCTGGAGATGCTTATAGCAGCAAGCCACCCAATCTAATAAAACTTTCTATTGAAATATTCTTTCCCCTTTTTGCTTTAAGTCGCTTGCCTGGGCATTTACTGGGTCTCCTTTAACCTTGTATATTGATAGAGAGCATATAATCATTTCCTATTGGCTTCCTCTGTGTCCTTCATGATCTTATAGATTAGAGGTCTGTCTTCTCTCAGCCTATTTTCTTGTTAGAAATATCTCATCATCACAGAAGTTTTTCTATAGAATATCCATACTCTGGATGGGCTTTTAGCCTTGTATATACATTTTCTAGTTCTATGTATTTATATGAACCGGTATTGAACACAGTACTCAGATTTATATAGTGATGTAATGAGGTCTTCTGCTTTGTTCTCAGTTGCTTTTATAGTAATTTCTGACATTTGCCTTTTTGACAACTCCTGAGTAGTTAGCTAATGTTTGCAGAGAGCTACTCACAGTGACTCCAAATGATAAAGTCTAATTTAGAGCCTTTTGCTGTGTAGGTTTAGCGTTGTTTCTATTGCTGCTTATACTAGCTTGCATTTATTGACATAGAATCTCATCTGCCATCTTCCTGACCTGTTATTCAGCATTGAGACTCCTGGACAAATGCTCCTAGTCAGCTCTAGCTCTTCTTAACAGTAATTTTACATCACCAGGAAATGGCAGATACTTCATTCTTGTCCAAGAAACTTTGTGCTATCTCAGTGTAAATGTGTTCACTCAGA
>VZSG01000044.1:650530-665094 GCA_013398315.1 Nothoprocta pentlandii
GCGGAGCCGCGGGGGCGGCGCGGGGAAGGGGCTCGTGCGGGCACGGCCAGCCCTGTGGGCGCACTGTGAGCGGAACCGCGGTGCCTGGTTGCAGCCCTTGCAGGTGATTTGCTCGTCTGTCCTCCAGATGATTAACTTGTGGGGCTGAACCAGCTCTGAGATTAAAATCTCATCAAATATCTAATGGTTTCCTGGTAGCTGTGTTTGGTTGGTGACTGCTCCTGCCTGGTAACCGGCTTTTGTCCATTTAGCTGCAGGTACCGTAATTGAATCGTTTTATCTTGGTGTAAATGAAGTGACCTTGACCTTTAGTGGTTAAGCAAAGGTGCTTGCTATCGATCGCCGTATCTTACGTGTCTAATAACATTAATTCTGTCAATAGTGTCATGTAAAAAGAGCAGTTTTCTTTGCATTTGTTAAAAAGTTTGCACGGGGGGAGGGCTTATTTTTTCTCTCCATCTTACATGAATCAACAGAAATGTATGCAACTTAAGTATCAAATGAGAGGTTTATTACTTAAAATATTCTCAGGAGTTTTATATACTGAGATTGACAACAGGTAACGTGGCTTTGCTGGAGCTCCTCCAGCTTCCTCTTCCTTGTGCTTTCCTATTACATTTCCTGAATGCCTCATAGTGACTGTGAGCTATAGTGTTTGCTGAGTTGTTAGTGGTCTTTCTTTTTCTTTTCTTTCTTCTTTTTTTTTTTTAATTTTTTAATTTTTTTAAACCCTGTCTAACGTTCTCAGCTCATTCCAGGAGCTTATTCTTAAATGTCAGTGGTGCTCTAAGGTTCTAGTGCTGCTTTGTTTTTGCAAAAACAAACAATTTTCTTTCAAGGGCCGGTGTAGAAAGCCCATGCTGTGTGTGTGTGTGTATGTGTGTGTGTGTTTGGATGTTTTTTAAGTAGCCATCAAAAATACAGCCTTGCTTGCAGACATTAAAGGTCTTCTATAGCTGCATGGCCCATCAGACCTGAGACTATGTTCTTGAATGATAAAACGTTGCAGCTTTCTCAAGAGAAGAGCCTCTGCCTCTCGATCTGTAGCACGTGCTGCTTGAGACAGAAATATCCTTTGTTACCCCTGTCTTTAATCTATGCAGAGAGAGAGGAAGACAGAATATTCATATTTATTACTGCTGTGGTTTTCCTCCTTTGGCACATGTGCGTGCAGGTTATGTTCATAAGTCTGCACTTCAACACCTCTTATTTTTTTTTCTGGAGCACAGGCTGCTGCTGAACTTGATGGCATCACAAAAATGGGTGTTTTTGCTTTTGTTTTTTTGCTCAGTATGTGAAGTATCAGTACAGGTTTTCTCTAGAGATTCTTCTGCATATATTTCCTTAGATTTCTGAGAATTTATGTCTCTAGCACCGTGTGGCTTTGTCTCGGGAGAGCTGTATTTCTTCAGGAACGCGACCCCTGTAGTTCAGTGCCCTGCTGCAGAACAGGCTGTCCCTGACGTTAATGTTTCAGTGGGAGGTGGAGAAGGGAAGCACCAGAAATTCGTGTCTTAAGGGAGTTCATGCATACGTCTGTGTTTTTAATGTGGGTAAATACAATAAACCTGTCCTAATTAGACCCTTATGCTTCACGAATAGAGCAAAAAATAATTGTTACTTTCTAAGACCCTGAATAACTCAATTCCCAGATGTTTCTAGATGCAAATGATACTGAAGATTGGGATGCTTGCTATATGGGATGCCTGTAACTAGGGAAAAGGTAACTATTTCTATAGATAATTTTCATGGGGAATATTACTCTGGCTACTTCTAGAAGGAATTTATTCGAAGAATCTCCTTAAGGCTTATATTTTATTCTTAAACTCGTTTTTTTAAAACTAGTGGAATACCAGGGTAAATCTTACTTTTTTATTTTATGAGTTTGCTGTTTCAAGGTTATGGATGTCAAAGGAAATAGCAACAGGTCATTACATCAGTATACAACCAAAGTGAGTATGTTCAGGCCATGTGAAGGATGGTGGATTTTTAGCAGACTGGCAGCTCAGCTTTGGTGATAGGCTTGGAAATTCTCCAACTGTAAGGAATTTGACTTGAGGGAAGATATGTAGTAAGGTAAACTGAATTTAAATGGACTATTACGAGATCCTAGGGAATGTGAAATCATAGTGGTGTGCTTTCCATGAATGGTGTTACTAATTTGATTTTTATTGATGTTTGCGATTAATTGCCCTGTCTCCATAGCTAGGTTTTCCGAGCTCAAACGAACATGCAGCGTTCAGCTGCCCTAATGTAGACATGAGGCAATTGCAAGTTGTCTTTAAAGAAAGTTAAGTACATTCTGGTGAGTGGTGTTTCTAGCATTACTCCCTTTCAGGGTCGTTCCTTTCAGAAGAGTTGAAAAACACTGGAAGATATTTTCAGTGCTGACAGTTGAGACACATAAAGAGCAAAATATGGAAGACAGGACCTGTGAGTAATGAGATACAGGCAGCGAACTCGGTGTTTTCTAAGGAAGCTGCTGGGCTGAACACACTAGTGAAGGTATCAAGGGGCGGGGGAAAAAAAGGGTGATTACTAAAGAGGAAAAAACAGGATTGAAGCTGGATAGGGGTTTTGTGCCTACCATCCTTTGGAGGGTTCTTTCAGTAGAATTTAGTGTATAATTCCGTTTTGGGCAATCTTTGGGAAGCATTGCAAGAACTTTATAAGTAACAGGTCATGATAATTTTTTTGAAATCACAGACGCACCATTTTCCTTCTGAGAAACTTGTCTTCCTGGTTGTCTCCAGGGGAACAGTATTTTATTTTTAGTGGAATCCCTTAATCAAATTTTTGAAATATTTTTTCATTTTCTCCATTGCACTGGAAAAGACTATAAATTTTTTTCTCAACACTTATTTAAGCTAAGAATATGGTAGATAAGCGGACTCTTATCTGAGAGTCAGCTCTCAGAAGTTTGCAGATAGAAAGTCCAGTTTTGAGTATCTGACTCAAAAGGATCTGACTGCTTTGCATTCTTAACTGTCTACTGTAGTAAGAGCCTTATTGTCTCCATATTACAAGAGAAATGAAGAGATGAAAATAAATGTTCCTGTTCTTGAAACTATATTAAATATATATTTCAGTTCACAGGGAAATGTTGATATTTTCCGTCACAATACCTATGCTTAACCCTCATTGCTGTCCATGTTGTAGTCCAAGTGGAGATACTAAGAAACGTAAGGCTGCTTTTCATAAAGGGCTTCATCTGATATGATAAAGATAAAAACCTGTTGTGTTTGTTTAGTTTATTTGTATGTGATTCTGAACGCAGTCCCACCCTGTAATGCAAATGCCGTTCTGTGATACAAAGCTATTTTGTACCAGTGTCTTGATTCCAGTAAGAAGTTAACAAGTTATGTTTGTAAAGGATTCAAAGGTATTAAAATAGTTAGAATCCATTATATCAGTGCAGTAGGGCACACATCTAGGATTGTTTTGTTATAAAAACAACAACTAAACCTAAAGTAACTAAAATTCATGTAAGAATGAGCTATCGATCAATTTAAGGTACCTTATCTTGGTTTGTGACATCCCTTTTTAGATGATGAATGGAGAAGTTTTCCATTGCTTCTAGTTAGGAAACATCCGTGAAGATATCTTATTGTGTAGAAATCTGTCTTTTTCTGTAATGTGCTTTCACAGCAGTTATAATTCTTCTATGAGGATGACACTCTGCATGTTCAGTGAAGTAGGAGGAATAAAAGAGCTTCAAGAGCACTGCAGTATCCATTCAGCTAGTTCAATGCAGAACCAAGAAAGAGAAGAATAAGTGGTGATAGTACCAGGGAAAAAACACCGATTTTTAATTTTTAGCTGGAAACATTAGAAATTAATAGGTCGAGACAGAGGAGGAGTTTATGCTAAAAACATTGCGATGCCCGTCGTTTTCAGAGAGGCTTAGATCTTGAGTATGGCATATGTGTCTGCATTGAGACTGCTTCTCGAATGTGTGCATGTAAGTGTCAATCTGAATAAAAATAATGTGGAACTGTAATTCTAGAGCTAGAGTCAGCACTGAGCAAAGCTCTTGGGCTCTCGCAGCTAATTTAGAAAACACTTGCATATTGTTGAAGTAATTTGTTGGACAGCCCAGCAGAGAGGTTCAAGCTCAGGTTACCCAAAGTAAAGACCCTATGAAACTGGTGTCATCTGGTGAGAGCTTCCCAAAAGAACCGTGCAAGTGAAGAGGATCTTGGCCATCTCTGACCCAGTTCATCCTGTATGAGCTGGAAAATGAAGAAGCAATAAAACTTTATTTTGTAATAGTTGCTAATTTCAAAGGCATTGGTGGTGAGAGAGCTGCAGTAACCACGGTGGTGACTGCAGTGTGACCTTAGCTAGGAAGAAAGTCAGTCGTTGACCTGGGGCTACGGCATAAGAGAAGGCACCGTCTGCTTATGTTGACAACTTGAATGGGAAGGCAGTAAATAATGGGAGCAGTAGCTGGAGAGGCTGGGGGCCCAGCACACGCTGACCTCCAAGGCCGTGGGGCAGTGGGGACGGAGGGCACAGCTTGGGTTAGGGACATGGGCACAGTGAGCGGTGGGGTGAGTCCCTGGTCTCTGCTGGCAGTGTGACCTGCAGCTCCTTCGGTGTGCTCTGTGTCCGTGCCGCAGGCTGGGCACGTTAGGCTAGAGATCCCTGCCTGTCCATGGCACCCGTCTTGCTTGGTGATGAGGGTTTCAGAGCGTGTGGCACTGAGTGCTGTGTTGCTGTTCTTCCGCCACCCCGCTCGCTTGTCCTGTAACAACCTACCTCTGGGATAGGGACAGGGGGATGCTAAGGAGGGTTTAGTTCAACGGGAGCTTGTGCAGACACTTTACAGGGCTGGTGGGGAGCTGCTGCACTTGTGGTCCCACCTCGGCTTTCACTGCTGGCTTTGCAGTCTCTGCCTTGATGGTTAACGCCGGGTCTGCAGTGGAACCACTGGCGGGTGCTCGTTCCCGCTTCCACCAAGCGCGTTTTTCCTGGAGTCCTCAGGGTCACCTCACTCTTCACCTTTGTGATCTTGTTCGGGAGAACAACTTCCAGCTGCTGCTTCTCTTCCAATCTTGAAAATAGTTTCCTGAAAATATAATTACAGAATCACAAAATATTCAAGGTTGGAAGGGACCCCTAGAGATCATCTAGTCCAACCTTCCTGCTCAAGCAGGCACACCTACAGCATGTGGCACAGGGTGGCATCCAGGCGGGTTTTGAAGACCTCCAGAGAAGGAGACTCCACAACCCCCCTGGGCAGCCTGTTCCACTGCTCTGTCACCCTCACAGGAAAGAAGTTCCTCCGCACCTGCAGACGGAACTTCCTGTGCTCCAGCTTGTGGCCATTACCCCTCGTCCTGTCGCTGGCCACCAGTGAAAACAGCCTGTCCCCTTCCTCCCTGCATTCTCCCTTCCTGAACTTATACATATTAATCATATCCCCTCTGAGCCTTCTCTTCTCCAGAGAAAACAGGCCCAGCTCACTCAGTCTCTCTTCTACCTGGTCTGGAAAGGAATGGCACTGTTATCTGGGAAGCTGCACCTTTGCATGAGGGAAATGAATCAACACAAAGGCTCATCTTCAGAGATGTTGATTCTTGAGGTCTTGCCTCCAAGAAAAAAGTGTCTTTGATTTATTTTCTTACATTTTTTTTTTTTACTACAGAAAGTAGTAGGGGGCAACCACTTAGCCCTGTTGCCATCTGCTATGGATTGATCTTCTGGGGAAACTGGAAAGGCGAAACCACTGAGGCCGAACCACCAAAATAGTGACAAATATACCAGATAAAAGGAATTACGGCTTGCAGATGCAAAACTGGGATGTTTAGTTCAGTGACAAACAATTCCTTCAGAAGACATTAGGTCAGCTGGGGCAGGTTGGCAGTGGAAATCATACTCGATTAAAAGGAAAAAGCTCAAAAGGAAAAAAAGCTCGTTGAGCTCCAAAGTTGAAAGTTGTTTTTGAGTTGTTTTTATCCTCTTAGGATGAGAGGAGAAGGAATAGTTTGTGAGCCTGACACATCCCTTTAGAAAATAATTGCAGGTCTTTCTTGTTTGAAGTCTGTATTTCTTAGTTTTAACCTGTTTCTATAAAAAAATATTTCTTCAAAAGATGTGTGTGGGGAAAAAAGGGTGGGAATGACATGAAATGGAGATACAGCTTATCCAAAAGATAAGTCTGGGTATGAAATATTAGTGCATCCCTGGTACTAGAGGGTTAGTTCTGCAGCCTCTTCAGTTCCATATCTTTCATTGTAATGGATAAAATGCATAAAATGCAACTTTTCCCCCTTTTCTGCTTCCATCAGCTAAATGAAGTTTGGCTTTACCAGTTCACTTACATCTGACATCTGTGCTGCTTTTGTGTAACTTCTTGTAACTACAGTCATGTCATGGATGCCAACCTGGTTTAATGTTCTTGAGTGACAAAATCACAGGAGGAATGAAGCAATTCCCTGACCGGGGAAAAGAAAAAGCCAGTATTCCTTTAACTCTCCCAAGCTGTGCCCTGTATTTGAGTGACTGTGCAAATATACCAGGTACCACTGAGCATAAAAGAGATGTTCTCCTGGTACAGGCTTCTTTCAGTCCCTTCTGTGACTGGTAGAGCCACCCACACAAAAAGCAGTGCTCTGTCTGCAGCATATGATTCAGTGACAGGTATGCAAAATAATCCTGGAAGAAAAATTACAAGATATTTCCTTTAATAGTTGTGCATTGTAACCTGGGTGTTGAAGTATGTCCCCTTTCCCAATAACCATAAATACAGAACCTACAAAGAGAGAGAGATGAGTGGTTTCTGTCTCATCTTCTAATTTACTTTTTTTTTTTGTGAAATATGAGTTCAGGATTAATAGGATAGGACTCGGATCAAAATAGTAGGATTAGAACTAGTCAAAGTGGCTAATTTGACTCAACCTCAAACATAAGACTGCTTAATTGCATCTGATTATGGACTTTCTTCAAGTTTGAGGGAGTCATTTTGAAAAGTATCTGTGATACACTTTCTACTTTTTCTGAACATGAAAAAGAAAAAAGCTTTTGAATCTGCCATGTCATAGTGCATTGTTATCTCCTGCTGCCTTCTGCTATTTCTGGTATAGTTGTTCCTGATTCTGAGAGTTTCAAATGAATATGTACCATACCTAGGTGTTATAACAGGAAAAAAAGCAACCTACAAACTTTAAGGAAATACATTTATTTTTAGATATATTTACACATATACATACATATATGTGTGTGTGTATATGTCTTTTTAGTTTCTTATAAAGAAATATATCTGTAAACTTGAGAGTGATTACAATGCAATTAACCACTTCCAAATGCTTTTCCCTTTTTTTATGTGCTGTTTCCTGATTATATGGAAACGTTGTTCGTTTTTTAGAGAGAAAGTGAGACCAAGTTTAAACAAAATGCTTTGAAATTAACAAAGGAAACATACCAAGGAAATAAGTTGTTTTCCTTCATTTCTTTCAATGACCTTCATGTCCTAACTGTGGAGGATACCTTTTTTGTAATGAGAGCAAGTGAAGTATTCTATACTTTTCATGCTGGTGATTCTTTCACAGTGGGTTATACTTTTAAATTATTCTCTGAAGCAGGTTTCAAAGTAATGGGTAGGACTACCGAATGTGAGCTTCTCGTGCAGAAGTCCAAGTCTCAGCAGAAATAAATGTGTATGTGTACGGTGGGTTCCAGACAGTCCTGCGAGTAGACCTCTTTGAAGTATTTCTTTTTAAACAACCTGAGTGTGCTGCAGAAACGACGTTCAGTTCTTGAGACTCTCGCAAATTGCAGCACAGAAAATCAATACTTTTTCAGCTCATGTCAATTCTTTTTCATTAAAGGATAGATGAGGAAGCATGAGGGTCCTAGGCTTCTTTGGCTTCTATGCATTTCCCAGACAGCCAGTCTTTATTTATCTTTCTATTTTGTAGAATTTGTATTTAATGCTTGGCATTTTTTTTTTCTCTTTGCCAGCCATGGCTTGTGTTTAAGAGCTGAAAGTCAAAGGATGATTAAATTATGGTGGATTTGAGATCCTTTCTTCAAGTATTTCAAGTTATGAGGATGGATATTTTATTTGAGGAGACCAGACTAAGAAATGGAAAATGATCTCTATCATCGGATAATTTTTTGCTAGTTTAGTAATGAGGTTATTTTGTGCTATCTTTATTGTCACTATAAAATTGTTCGCTCTTGGTAAATGTCAACACTATGGAGACTTGTTTTTTTCATTTAATTTTTCTAGCTTAAAATATTGTTACTTACACATCCCTGAACAAAGGTTTCCT
This sequence comes from Nothoprocta pentlandii, assembly GCA_013398315.1. Classification (NCBI taxonomy): domain Eukaryota; kingdom Metazoa; phylum Chordata; class Aves; order Tinamiformes; family Tinamidae; genus Nothoprocta; species Nothoprocta pentlandii. Next base: position 658,810 of record VZSG01000044.1, read on the forward strand.
ATAAGCATTTTGGCAGAAGGCTAAATATGTGTTTTTTTTTTTTAACTTTTGAATAAACTCTTAAATATTCAATACGTATATTTCAGAAATATCCTATGTCTGAGTCATATACTTTTATCTCTGAAGCAGATATGCATTTGCATTTTGGTTTCATAGGTTTATCAAGAGCAGCCAAGAACAACCTGATGCAAGGTAATATGGAGGGTCAAAGGTGAACTGTAGCAAATGTCGAAAATGTTTTTGCTCTTATTATTTCTGCTTTTTGCTTATAAGGGCATATATTCATGTGAGCAGAATGCAGGAAGCATTAGCATTTGCTCTGCCAGATAAAAAGCAGAGAAATAAAATAGTTGGTCACTGGCGCTGCATTCTGTAAAAAGATAAATCTTGCAAGTAATGATATTTCAATTTATAGAAGTTTCTCCCATTATGTTTTGCAACAAAGGTTGCCTGAATAATGTAATATCCATTCTATGTTTTAGCAGTGAAGGACGGGGTCTGCATAGCATGAAGCTTCACCAAAGATCCACAGAAGCTCTATATGAATAAAAACATGCAATGCAGTATCTCTGAAAAAGGGATAGGTGGAGAACAATTGCATTCTCTGTACATACATGCAGCAAACTGGCTGTGTTTTTCAGAAACTTTAAGCAAAAACTGAGTATTTTCTATTTTTGGAGAAGGCAGAGTGCAATGGATGGTTCAGAGAGTATAAACTTGCATAGCTGCTCTAGCTGCACGTGGGGCAGCAAAGCACATTTCAGCCTTGCACAGAGCCCCTCGGCGCCACGCGCTTCGTTTCTGCTAACGTCCATGGCCCTGCGGCTTGGCTGGCAACCCTGCAGCAAGGTTGGCAGCATATTTCAGGATTCTGCATGGAAGTTACTGCTTTACGTGTTTCAGCGTGTTGAGTACTGTGTTCCTGTTCTTTCTACGCACAAAAATGTTATTTCCCATCTTTGCTATTAAACTATCTAGCTTTAAAAGGCCAATTCAGTGTTAAAGATAACTGTGTAGCTGTTCTCTATATACAGACAGTAAATTTCAAAGTCAAAACCAAAGCAAACCATTTCCAGTGCTATTACTGGAAGATGTAGGAGAGATTATAACATTTCATAAACAGTTTCAAATAGTAAAAAGTAAGTATTTGAAGTTTTACTGTGAAATAACAAGGAGATAATAACAATAGACTTGCAGCTTGTCATGGACATTTCTCACAGTTCCCTAGTGCCTTCCTGGAGATGCAGGCTCTGGTTGCAGTTTAGAATTTAAATCCAGCGCATGTTATACCAGGCATTATGCTTCCTCCAAAGGAAAATTTTGTAATTTGGAATGTAAGATTTTACTGCTAAGAACACAAGAAAACAAGACCATCTGAAGAGGCTCAGGTCATAGATAACAGACCATTAAGAGGTTCTGTACCTCAAAACGCTGCCACTAGCAGCACAATGCACCTACAAAATGCATTAGGACAGTTTCATATCCCATAAAGTTCCTTCTTTTTTTAAAAAAAATGGTTAAAATAAGTTTGTTTTGTTTTTTTTCCCCATTCAGTACAAAAATGTATGCTAATGAAAAGTAGCAACTGAAAAAACAACAAACTGAAGAACACTGGATAGTTCTCTCTTGAGTAGAGCTCAGAATCTTCTTGGCAGTTGAGTCTGCTGATGTAGCTTTCTGATTTTTTTTTTTGTAAAAGTGGCAGTATTATAACTGGTAATGGATAGTAATTTTTTTAGCTAATACTTATATATAAATATACATTGCAGTATATTTTTACTGTCTGGATGATAGATGGCTTGGAATCAATGCAGTCATACAATTTTATTCTAGGCAATTTACAAATGTGAAGTTACCCTCCACGTAACCTGAGCTTATAATTTGTGAGTGATAACAGGGAACAGGAAGAAAAGACTTTAGCTGTGTTTCTTTTTTCTTTTTTTTTTGGTGTGTATTCCTCTTATGTTTTTTAATATAGTAGGATTTTATCACTTATACTTTTGGCATTACTCTTGCCTATTATATTGATTTCAGAACTATACTGAGGTCTAGAGGCTGCTGCCAGATAATGATAGGACATTTCTCAGTAGCTGTGAACTAAGTAGATGACAGTAAGGGGCTTAGGAAGGAGACACGGTGCTTCAGTCCATGAGTGGCAACGTGTGAGGAGTTCAGGCAAAACCAGTGACTCGAGTTACAATTTCAAACCCAAGCTGCTTAGGTCTTTGTAGACAGCAAAACATGAAGTAAAGCCCTCTATCGCATTTTCTGCTTCAGCTGTAGTATAGAACAGTTCTGCTTCACAAAAATAAGGGATTTCTCTGAAGTAGGAGAGAGAATGCTTGTGTTCTAGTCATCATTTTTATTTACACAGATTGATCCGTAGAATCCTGACAATGTTTTGTTGAGCCTTGCTTTAGAAAATCAAATATCTCAGCATCTCCAGTGAGAACAAAAGGTCCTGGGAGTGCGGACAGCCTGTGGCTTCCCCCAGCGGGTGCGCGCGGAAAGGAGGGGCGCTTAGCAGCCCTGGTCAGAGGCGAGCGCGCGGTAACGGGCACGAGCGCTGCGCCCCGGCCAAGGCCTCGCCTCTAGCCGGGCGCTCTTTGCAGCACCGCTGGAGGCACTGGGAGCATCCTGGCGTTTAAGGGTGCTGCGATGTACTGGGAACCAAGTCTGATGTCAGCGTGAAAGAGAACGCCTAGAAATCTGCTTCAGGGGAGTGAGCTGTTATTTATGGTAATAAATGTTTCCCCCGTGGGTGAACCCTGTGTTGATAGTCGGCCTTAACAGAATCGCAGGTCTGTATTGGTCTTTTTCCTTCCGAGAAACTGGCACAAGAGTAGTTGAAGCAACAAGATTTGCGTTTAGCTGTTATCTGGTGGAAGGCTTTTTGGTATCTTACATTTGGTCAAATTTAGATTACTTTTTAATCTCAGTCTTAAATACCATATATGTTTTCTTGGTTTTTCTCATCTTGATGTCAATGCAAAATGACTGTAGAACATAGTTGTTTGTCTTATGTCTTTGACATAGAAAAGCAGTATGGTATTTAAAATTATATAGTATTATATAGTAGTATTATATAGTAGTATTATATAGTAGTATACATTTGGTTTTTTTTTTCACATTTCCTCCTACTTTCCCAATTTTAATACTAATTAGGCACAAATAATTTGTTTCAATTGAAGATGAGTGAGGATCAGCAAGTGTCTGTGGTTCTGTGATATCCCTGTTCTGCAATTTGGAGCACTTGGGCAGTAGCCTCTTAGAGCCCCTGCGGTGCTGTGTTTTGTCAACTCCAAGCCCTACATGTAAGTATCTGTCCTGATACAAGCAAAAATGCCTTCCAAACATCAGCTCAAAATTGAAAACAAAGGGCACACAGATAACAAGACATCAGCATCTGTTTATTTACTTGGAGTTATCAAGGCATATTTTAACTCCCCAGTAATTCACATAGTTCCTCTGAAAATTACCATGCTGTCAGTAGTATTAATTATAAGGCTAATGCTTAGCTTAATTTTCCTGCTGTTTATTTCTTGAGTGCATTTCACCACTGTCACTTGTTCTATTAACATTTCAGAATGCATAATAATTTATAATAGAGAAACATGACTCTTTTTCTCTTCCTCGAGCCTTAAATAAGAATATCTTTTATCTAATTATATTGCATATGATAAAGCATCATTCTGAAGTTGAAAATGCCTCTAAATATGTTTATGAAAGATGAAAGCCTTTGAATGATAGTGCTAGGATATGGTTGACCCTGTGGGTGTAGTAAGTGCTAGTGGCAGCGTTTTGGGGTGCAGAAGCTCTTGATAGTCAGTTGTGTGACCCGAGCCTCTTCAGATGGTCTTGTTTTCTTGTGTTCTTAGTGGTAAAATCTTATGTTAAAGAACAGGAGTACTTTTTGTGGACTGTAAGAGTTTTCTGAAATTAGAAATGAAATTAAGAATCTGAATGCTATGGAAATTAAGAATCAAATGCTATGGAACTACTATTAAGAAAAAGCTACTGCTACAGTGTATTAAGAAACTACTATGGAAGTGCTAGAGGCAAGAAAGTTTGACCAAAAATAGTTGCTGTACATGCTTGCAAATGTGTCTAAACAAAGACTGTGTTGGTGCTTCCCAACCAGCCGAGGCTAAATATATCCCCTTGAAACTGCCAAATTTGTATCTCATATTCAGTTCAGTTTAACTCTTCTCAGCCTTTTGAAACTAGGATGGTACATTCAAAAAAGCTGAATTACGGGTTAAGGTGACTTAATCAGAAAAGTACTTTTTGGACTCTGTAGCAACTTCGATTTTGAAAACACTTCTTTTTATTTATTTATTCCCCCTCTTCTCCAAACGGGAGAATAGCAAAGAGAGGGATGGCTGCAGCACATCAGGTGTGCCTAGCCTGGCGCCTGTGGTTTGGCAGTGGCTAATGGGCAGACCTGCACCCTTGCCCTGCTCTGCTCTTGGAGCTTTCCCAGGGCATGATCAGCCCCAAGTGCTTTGGGGCTGGGAGGCTTCCTAGGCCAGAAGTTTTTATATTGCTCATGATCGATCTTTCCCTCATTAGCTCATCCAGTTATTTTCTAGAGCTTAAATTTGGTAGGTATATGTGCTTATTTTAGGGTGCTGCAATGTCTGTAAGCTTGGAAGAAAATCAGAGAAGATAATAACATTACACACAGTGATGTGGGTTGACTGGCATTGGCTGTAGGAAATCTTTGTGTATCACAGTGTAGCTTTTAAACCGCAAATATAGTAAATATAGTTAAAAGAAGAATTGTAGACATTTTCTATTTTTTCTGATAGGCTCTTAAAGGATCTATTTCAAGTTTCAGTGGCCTCTGCCATGTGAATGATCAGTTTAAATGAAAAAAATCAGGCAGATCTGTATGGCTTGTGGATCGGGCAGAAAAGAAAGGGAGGCAGTACTTGCATCCACAGAAGAGGAGGTTTGATTCTGCTTGAAATACCAAGTACTCTTTACAGGTAACACTACCTTTTTTAGTGAATTTAGGTTAAATTCAGCAAATACTTTCCACTAAAGAAAAAATGGGAAAAACTTCAAAAAGTTGAAATTTCACTTCTCTGTGTCTTGATGTTACAGCTGAATTTTTGTTTCTAAGTTACTCTAAATTTATCATTTCTTCCTCCTCCTGGTCACCAAACTGAAGAAAAAAATCACTATTGATACAGGTAAAGTACCTTTTTTTCTCAGTCAAAACTTGAGGTTTATGACACATGTCAATAAACGTGCCCAAAGAAAGATCTGTCTGTTCCAAAAAACACGAGACAGACTTCTCTAGTTAGGAAAAGCCATCCCAGCATATGGTGAATTTCGTTTTAGATGTGAAATATTCATATATTGAGATGAACCTCCTGGGGGAACTTTGAGGCAACAGTGACTGCTCTCAAAGCCTCAGCCTTTATTTGTTTTCAGAGAGACTTTATTTCTGGGAATTTTTCTTCCCAATATATGAAAGATGTTAATAGTACCCTACCAAGCTAATGATGACAGTCTATTTGTTGTAGGATGCTATTGTATATAAACAGGTTGTTAATTTATTTTCTCAAGCTATGAGAAACATTTGGATTTGCTTTTACCAGGAATCCCAAATAACATTGACGTGTCTGGCATAACTGGCACGGTAATTGTGGCAGTCTTGGAGGGCAGCTGTGCTGTGCACGAGTTATTCTGCGTGGTGATAGCTGCAGAGTGGGTTGCATTTCATACGTGACTGAGATGTGGCTGCGTGCGGGGCGCTGCATCCCTCCGCCCCGCTTGCTGCAGCGCAGCCCGCGTTGGCTGGTACAGCACGAGCGTGACCTTCACGCACCCCGGGAGAAGCATCCCGCTTGCTCAGCATCCCAAAAGACTCCGAGGAGCGGTTGCCTGAGCAACGTAGCATCCTTGGCAGGTGCCGCCAGCCGGAGCGGCGCGTCCAGAGGAATGCGGCTCCCCCGCTATCCTTGCCCGCGCGCCGCTTTCTGCTGGGCGTGTGGAAAATAAGCCCAGGCGCAGGGTGGTGAACACGGGAGGAGAGGAAAATGTAAAGTGACGTCAGTGGAGAAGGGAATTGCCTGGGAAATGGCAGTGGGGGATGGTCTTTGCTCTGTGGGGACAGAAATAAAACAAACAATGGAAAAAATGGAGCAGGAAAGAATGGTGAAGTGGAAGCAACATTTGAACAGAATAAAAACACCTAGAAAATAAGAAAAATGCAGAGGAAATACTGAGAAGAGGGGATAGATAATAGGAAGGGAGCCTTTTTCAAGCATATTC
>VZSG01000044.1:665194-702153 GCA_013398315.1 Nothoprocta pentlandii
AAAAAAAAAACAGTCTTACTGATGTTTGGATGCTTAAAGCTTTATTTCCCTGCTATGAAAGTACCCAAGACCCCTTCTGGGTGCAGGTGGCTTATCGGGTAAGGCGCGCTTGTGTTTTGTAGGCAACAGCACCCGAGGGACCAATACGGTGAGTAACACAGCTGTCTGCCTTGCTGCTTCCCTGCTTGAATGGAGAGCTACGTATTTACGGCTCGGGTAACTGCAGGCCAGCCTTGGCACCAGCCCAGGCAGAGGCCTTGCACTCATGTCTCCACATCCATACTGGGATGCGCTGGCCGCTTTACTGCTGTTAACCCACTTCATTTTTCTTGTTTTATGCCCATATATGCCCAGTTTGAATTTGAGGATTGCTCATGTCCCTGTGATGGATTTGTTCCATCTGTTCAGATCCTTTAAACTTTTTAAAAAATTCAGAGCAATGCAGAGCTCTAATCTTAACTGTTTTCTTTAAGGAATTTTAAAGAATTATAAGAGGAGGAAGGCCTTCAAAATAAAGCTAATATGAGAAGAAAACACACACAAAAAAAGAAATAATGCATCTTTCATCAGTGTTATGTCAAGAAGGGGGTTTGTTTAATATCTGGAGTTTCATTAAGAGTCAGTTTATTCTCCCACTTGGATGCAGGTTCCTTCAGTTGAAGGAGGACATTCCTTGTTAGTTCGGAACTACTTTTATTCTCCTTTAACTGTTTCATTTATACAATCCATTTTATCTGATGTTATCTTTAGGGCTTTTTTTTCTCTAGTGGTTTAGTTTAATTTGATCAACAAAACTTGTTATGTTGATGTGTGTCCTAATCTACTAAAATCTGATTTTCACTCGTCACCCTAAGTGCTCTGCTCTGTCAGCTGCTTTTAACGTAGCTGCTGCCGCAGTGGTCACGAATATGTGCAGAAGAGGCGCGTGTGCAGAACTGGCTTCAGACATCAGGGTTCACTGACTTAAAAATCACAGAGCTCTACCATTAGCTACAACAGAAATCAACTCCTTTTTCTGGATTATGTGATAATTGACCTGAATTTATTTCATGCTTTTATGGGGTGGTCATCTTCCTATGTGTTCATGCCCTGGTCTATGTTGTAATTTGACCGGAGCCTCTTCACATTAGTGTGTAGTATTTGATATCAAAATGAAGTTTTGATTGCAAGGTTTTTCCAGGTTCTTGCAGGAACATCCATTGCTGCAGTAACTGGTCTTAATGAACCTGCTACGTAAGCATCGAATGAGGCTGCCCTGTCCTGTCCCTTTACAAATCAGTGTACATAGTACTCCACTTTCAAACGTATTATTTTTTTCTTTGGGGGAGTCTGAACTTGTTTTTTTCCCTTTTTGTTAATATGTTCAGAAACTTGAACTAATTGTAGTAGCTAGGCATTTAAAATACCCATATCACCATATAAATTTGGGTAGATTTTTTGTAAGAGCTTTGAGTGGCCAACTTTGTCTGATGGAAAAATTGGGAATTCAGGACAAATTGGGAATTTTAATTTCACTTTGTAGTTTATTTTGTTGCTTTCACCAGCTTGGCTGAGGAGAGGGACTTCCTCTCCTCAGTGGTGCAAGCTCACAAACACTGCTGATATTTGCTGCAGCATGAACTGCTGAATGTCTAGAGCTGCCAAGGAGGAAGCCACTAATTTTCAAGCCTAATTACAGGTTTAGGAGGTTAATCTGTAAAATGTTACTAACTGAATTGAGGAAGTGATACTTTTTATATTCTACCCTCCTCAGAATAAAGCCTGTCTGTTTATGTAATTGAGATTTTTAATTTATTGTAGATAATTAAAATATATAAAGTGTAATCTACAGCTACATGTTCTTCTCATCACTAGAAAGATTTTATGAACAATAAATAGTTTTTTATGAACAATGAATTCCTGCTTACCTTTAATTCAAAAAACTCTTTTTCTGCATATATATATATTTAAAGATCTATAGTTTTTATAAGTTGATTAAAACAAAAGTTTGTTTTTCATATAAGAATTGGTTATCTTTGTACTTTGCAAAGCTATATGTTTTACAAACTGTCCAGTAAATTTTATCTTATGAATGTAATTTTTTCCTGTTTTAAGCAATACATTCATTATAATATTTGAAGTAGTTATAATCGTAACAATCTTCTTTAAAAGTAGAATTTGACTATTTGGTAACTGTAGAACTTTGTTTCCCTCCCAGTTATCTGCTTCGCTTGCAGCCTCTTTAATCTTCTTAATTTTTGTTCATTTGATCCCATATTTCCCAGGAGATATTTCTCTGTACTATTATTTTTATTAGATTAAAATGGAATTCAGGAATATTTTCTGAATGCCTGCTATTAATGTAATTGGGAAGGGACTCTCTGGCTGTGTCCCCCCAGCTGTGTTCATGTGTTGGAGCACGTTGGCATGGTTATGCAAGCCAAGCAAGTCCAATGGTGGCATCTCCATAAACCCTCTCAGTTTGAGCTAGGGGAAAATTTGTTCTTGATCCGAAGTTTGGTAAGCAGATTAGCCCTGGCAGTATGGATGTTCTTGAAGTTTCTCATTGCTGGTAGGGTCACCAGTGCTTCCTGCTTAATATCCCACATACGGCTTTGGTAAAACATTCAGGATCTCTCCAGAAACTGGATGTGAGGGGGAAAAGTGCTCCCTGGTTTCTGCAAACTGTTGCAGCAACAGTGGAATGTGATCTGATTAAAATAAGAAAAAAGAATCAGCAAAGCCATTTCATTCAGTTTACCTTCCAGTAAAGTCTGTTGTCTTCCCATTTCTGTAAAATCTGACAAAGCGAATGCAAATTGAGCCAATATCTCTGCTCGAAAATGTTTGTCTTATTTTTGGTATGAATTTGTCAGCTTCATCTTCAGAACAGTGCTTATTTTCTCTCTAAATTTCTAAATTTAGAACAGGCCCAAATCCAGGTCTTTGTAGATCAAACTGAACATGAACCCTGGTGACTAGGATGAGCCCGTGCTGTGCTAACCAAATGCAGTGGGAAAGGGGATAGATAGTGCCCTTAAAATAAAATAAAAATAAAAGACATTACTGTAGTACTGTTTTTTGACTCTACACATTGCAATGCTGATAAAGGTCTCAAATTATTTTTAATGTATGAACTCTTGCTAAATATGATGTCATTTCTGAGTTGCTTTTTATTTTTTTAAGGTGTCTAGTAAGCTCAGAAGTGCTTTTCTTTGATATTTTTGGCTGGAGGAGGGAAGGGTCGCAAAGCCCATTGAGAAGCTTCTGCGGGGTGGTGGGGAGGGAGATAATGGGTTATGAGGGCAGCCGGTGGCTACTGAATTTGTGTTGATAAGCTAAGCAGGCTGTGATGGTCGGATAAGTGACTCAGATAAGCTGGACCCAGTACTAATCTCATACAAGTCATCTTTATTTAGGTTGTTCTTGTACTTAAACTACAGATGATTTGCCAAAATAGACACTATTGTTAGCATTATTGTAGCATTAGCTTATGGTAAATTGTATTGAATAATAGATTTTTGTCAGAATTTTGGCTCATGGCATCTTTTCAGGATAACAGTAATTATTAAACAAAGCTATGTTCTAGTAAGGAGAAAAACAAAGAGAGGGTTATGTGTATTAAATCAAAATAATAGTTTTAAAAGGTGTAAATGAGGATTGCCACCCTACTGTAACTGACCTGACTTTCGAGAGAATTTGTTTTGGAGTATTGGTTCTGTGATACCCTAAGGAGATATTTGAGCAATATTAGATTGCAGCCTATAGCAGTGCAGCCAAATTTTGTTGTTCAAGTTAGTTTTTTTTTTTTTAAATTGGAAATTCTGAATGGCAAGAACGCAGTGGAGTCTACCAGAAGAAATTAGCATGATATGATTTATTGATGACCAATCATTTGATTGTCTATACCAAAAGAAAAACATTTCTTATGAAATGTAAAACACCTTATTTTCTGTTCTGATATGTGCGTATTCGTAGTTAAAATGTTTTCCATGAAGAAAGAACAACATGACAAGGGGCTGAAACACTTGGCCATTTTAAATTGTTTTTGTAACTGTTACGTATGTGACAGCTTGCTTTAATCTGGGTCTGATGAACCCTTCTTTTGTGTGGCTTGGAAGGCTTGGTATGTGGCATTCCTGGGTGCCAAAAGCTTCAGTAAACGTTGGGTGACCAAGCTGTATCACTGATGTTAAGGCTAGGTGTGCGCTGGCACATGAGACACTGCTGTTCTGACGTTACTGGTGGTTGATCTTCTCCCTTGCTTTTGGAGATGATGTGTTTGGCTCTTGTACGCTGGATTTGACCTGCCTCGTAGCAGTTTTGGCAGCCCTGGTTCCTGGAAGGCCTCACAAGCAGCCCCTGCTGCTTTGCAGCTGCTGTGAAACTCCCACGTACGTCGGGATCCCCACGTGCTGCCTGCTCAGAACTTCTTCCAGAGTGCAAATACGTGATGAGGTTCCCGTGATGGCTTTGCTTTGTGTGTTATGTGCCTTGAGAATGGATCTATTGCTTCTGTGTTAAGGATCACAGTAAGAAAAGGATTTGTGACCTTTTTGTGTATCTTTGAGATATTAATCTGTTAAATGACAGTCTTAATTGCAGTGATGCTGTATTGGTGACATACAAATATTTACTTAGATGCTGTCTTTGAACTGAGTGTGCTGACGCACGTTTAATTCCCTTTCCCTCCAAGCATCCATGGTTTGTTCCAGCTTCTTTGTTTCCTGTGTGGGATTTGGTGCTTAGATCAAGTGTCCTAAAGTTGTATGACAACAGTAGTCATGCATAAAAAATGTGATTTCTCTAGGAATCTGTAGGAAGGTGAGGTGATGCTTGCAGGTTTTCAGGAAATGCTGGCAGTTGGGATGGTGCTAGATATTGCTGGAGAGCAACCCCGTTCCTGTGGTGCCATGCTCACTGCAACTGTGGTTGGGTCAAAAAGATACTATATTCCACTATTTTTTGACCTTTGCCACACTTCTGTTTTAAACAGAAGTTTATTAAATCATCTCAATTATGGCACAGGTTTTAATATTACAAAGATAAATCTTAAGTACTTGGCCTGTAGTACTTTTGAGCAAGAGTATTTCTGTAACATTTCGCTGCTGTTAAAAACTTTCAGCCCTTCAGATAGGAAAATGGCTAAAGTTCAAAACATTCATATTTCCAGATAAATAAGATATTCCAAAGTCCAAGGTCAATGGCACTTACTGTGATTAAAATCCCTAACTTTTCTCTGTGAATGTGGTGCTTAACACATTGCAGATAGTCTTGTTTATGTGCCCTGTGAAGTGTAGGCAGTGAGTCATAAACATTCTTCTGAACTGACTTCTTAATGGTGAAAATAATAATAATAATATTTCTGTAGTCTTGGCTTCTCTCCAGGGGCTTTCAGGTGAGGTGGTGGCAGCCGCTGCCATGCCCTTTTGTGAGGGCAAAGCTTGTACGGCTCGCACTAGTGACACCAGTGTCCTTTTGGGTATGCTTGGCCACTAGCTATTGCTGGTGACCAGCGGGATTTGGTTGCTACCAGTTTTCTCTTAAAGCTGTTATCTAAAACTCTTGCTGTTCTTGAGTTTTGGATTGCTGCTTCCATATTTGACATGGGTGTTCCAGTAGAGCTGAACAGGACATTTCTGGGAATGCTTCCATAAATAAAATGATGAATCTTGAGTTTGCTGTAATGGGAAAGCACATTACAAGGCTTAACTTTAGGAACTTTTATATAGTACATATAACTTTTATATAATGGCCCTCTCATTTCCTCTTTTTATTTTTCTTTATTGTTAATTTTCTTTCTTTCCAAGCCTATAGAGAGAAAAAAGGGAAGTGCTCTTCCTAATAACATTTTAACCTGTTAGAAATTACGTGTTTGTTTATTGTACCATTTTTTTCCTACTGACAGATAAGTGATGTATGGATATTTGCAGATCTACAGTTACTTTTTATTCTGTCTCATTATCGATAAAAGTATGATAGTAAGGTAATTGTTTATTGTTTATTATTTTTTTTGTGACATGCTTTCATATGACTCATTAGTTGGGGCATTCTGTTTCAGAGCTCTAAATAAAAATTATATTGCAGTACTGAATAGCAAAAATTAGTTGATGTAGGACTAGCACGTTAAACATAAGCAAGTTGTTTCTGTCCTTTCCCTTATTTCATCTAGTAGTGTCATGATCAGAAATTATAAATGAGTAGAAACTTCAGTTTATGCCAGTTTGGAACAGACAGTGTGTTTGTCGATGGAAAATGCTTAAGGCCTGGGTACCTCAAGACCTTGGCTCTATTCCAATTGACTGAATGTTATGTCTTTTGTACATTTCATTATAACTTAGGTGATTAGTCATTTCTGACTCAGGCAAAGAAGAACATCAAAGCTGGACTTCCTTATAGTTTGATTTTTAAGTGATAGTGATATCCAAGGCAGAAAAAAAAATATGCATGGTGGAAAGTTGGTTATGGAGTAATCTTAACATCTCCATTTAACATCTGTGGTTGGCACCTTATGCTGTGCTCGGGTGTTCTGCAGTTGGAAATATTGCAGTTTTAATCTTACATTACAGTTGCTCAGTAATGTTTCTGTTTTTTATATTTCCTTCTGTCTTCAAGCCAAAGGTAACATAATGTCCATCTTAGAAGGACAAAAATGTATCTTCACATTCTATAGAGCAAAACTCGTATTAACTTACAGGACCTATTATTTCTCACTTACGTACTTTTTTTTTTAATTTTTTTGGAGAGGAAGCCAACTTAGCCAAAAGTGGCATCTTGAGAACATCATCTACCATGGCAGCTGACTGTGACAGATTCCCATGGGCTGCCACAAACTTGAGAAAATTCTTATTCTGGCCATATTCAATGAGATCTTCTTTAGTGGAAAATGTGGCATGCGACTTGGTGCTGGCCTGAGAGCACTTGGCACTTTTACAAACAGGTCTTTGGGTACTATTGAACCGACTGTAGAGTGTGTGCAGTGGGCGATTCATTCAATAATTTGAGTTCAAGGATTTTATTTGATGCTTTTTCCAGCACTTAAAAATTTTATGCCTTAGGAACACTTGTCGTCATCTTTTCAGTCTCTTCCCATTACAAAATAAAACTTTGTTATTATCTTGAATAGACAGCCCCTAATCTGAGGAATTAGTGCAGAAGGTTAAAATACTGCAAAGTCATAGTGAGTTCATCGTATCTGCAGGCTGCTTGGTTTGCAGTTGCTCACCATTTTTAATGCAGAACTCTAATTTTATGGGTGTACGCTGCCTGCCAGGTTTAGATTGACAGTTTTACTTTCCTGTTTTTGAAACAAAGATGATGGTTTTTGGAGGAAAAAAAAGAAGAAAAGATGATCTTAGAATCTGTTCTATATTTGAAACCTTTTTTTCTTATAAATGAGTCATTAAGTTGCATTTAAAATATAGGATTCTCCAAATTACATTTTAAAATGAACTCATTTCAAATGCCTTCTCATTTGCAGGGAATGATTACGGGTCAAATACATAAAGCCGCTCTGTGTATTAGAAAAATTTTATAATTCAACTCCTTAGTGTTGGTGCTAGTTGACATAGTGTAATTAATTAGAGTAAAATTCATAAAATATCCCTAAAAATACTAGTCTGTTTGCACAGGTGAGTAGCTTGCATGAGCTCTTGTTACAAGTTTCTGATGCTGTGTACAAAATCTGATATGCAGCAGTGCTCTGTGAGGCCAAGGTAACCTGATCAAGTTAGGAAATGTCTAGGGCATATATCACCCATGCTAACATTTGATATGGTTATTTAATCTTGCATTTGATTTTTTTCCTTCTTGTTTTCTTTTTTTTTGCTTTTGACACTGTGCTGTTAATCTTTCTAAATGATAGTGAGCCCAGGCTCTTACTGCAGTGTGGGGATGGTTGGTCAGTGCTGCATTACCCGCTGCATGAAAGGCTGTATTGTCTGATTTAGCAGAAAACTGTGAAGTTTGCCTGTATATGGCACATCTTTTTATAGGTCTCCATGCATATGACGTAACTACCTATGTATGGCTTTACCTAAATTCGTCTTTAATTGATGTTACTTCTAACTAAACATCCTGAAAAAGAAGCCTTTCCTTTTTGCGCTAGGCAAGGTCAGTATTCACGAGAAGCAGTTGCTTGACTTGTGACTGATGATTCATCCTGCATATAACTAAGCAGGGTGGAAACGGGAGAGATTGCAGAAGAGTCCTCGTTCCTCAGTACATGTTCCCTTCAGCAGTTTTCTTTCCCTAGAGTTCTGTTTAGTAGAGTAATACTGCAGTCAGCTCTGTGGTTTTGCTGCTTGCCCTTACGCTGTGCAGTCAGCACAGGTGACTTGAACCATGGCTTAACATGTCTGAAAGGGGATTTTGCTTCTTACTGGGGAAACTGGAGAAGGTCTTGAGGAAAGATTCTGAGCCTCTTTAAAGTCGTATTGAAATTAGGTAGTTTGGAGTTTTCCCTTGTGCTCTTGAGATCAGTTTGGGAATTTTGCATTTGAGCACAAAAGAAAATGTATTATTTCATAGTAAATATTCTGCTAGACCACAATGACAGGCAGTGTTGTGCGTAATTGGCAGCCACTTTCCATTTAAACCCTGAATGGAACTGTTATTTCAGATCATTAATGAGGACTTTGTGAGAATTGATTGCAACTTGCAAACTCTGCATCTGCTATAACTGACTTGACTCTGTGCTAAAATTAAATTCCTTAAATGCTTTTGAGAACTACAGATGAAAAGCATTGTGTAAGTGCTGATGTTGTGGCTGATATTATTTTAAGCCCCTCTATTATAAATTATGCTGCAAAGAAAATTGCAAATGGTTTGTGATAAAATAATAGTGTGCCAAAGGTTTAGTGCTGTTGAAACAAGGCATGTTCTGTTTCTCGGTATGCTATTTAATTTGTTGATAACCAAGCTGTAAAAAAACTTTCTTTTACTTTGGCCCTTTGAAGTAAAGAGCTCGGAAGCACAGATCCCTGTGTTGTAAAGTGAGTTGAAGGTTATCTTGGTTTGCCTTTAACTGGAATCTGCAACACCAGCCTTTCCCTCAAGTAGCAGTTATTTGCAAATACTGCACATGCTTTGCACTGTTTTGAAAGGATTTGTTGCTGTGAGCTGGTCTGCTGCTGCTTCTAGGCTGTACTGTACAATGTCTCAGCTAGGAAAAGTAGTGATGTATGTGTAAAGCTTGGGTTAGAGAAGGAAAGATAAGAAGTTTCATGTAGTTTATGAATGGATCAGGTGCAGGAGGAAGCACTAACTGCTGCGGTCAGGAAATGTAAGGGAGTAAGCTGGTGTGTAGGGAGAAGCTGTGCACTTGGATGGGGGACAGAAAGAATGAAAAATACTGGAGAGGGGCTAGAGGGGTTGAGCTTTGAAGAAGGTGGGAGTGCTGGATATAAAATTAACCCATTTTTCAGTTGGCTGACTGGGCCCATACACTCTATTGCCTGATTACACAGCTCCATCTGAGTCTCAGTCTCGTTCTCCCCTGCTACTGTGGACGTTCTGGTTTATCGTGTGTCAAGCAGAGGAAAAGCAATTTCATGTCTTGCAAGTGGTGCTAATGCAGCAGGTCATGCAGTAATGATCATCAATCACGGAAGTGCTTAAAAGCAGGGCATTTTTAAAGAGAGATGAAACAGGAATCTCAGCTGGGCATTATTACCCTTGCTGCTTTCTATGAAACACCAGGGAGTACTAAATGCGAGTGTCCTGTCCCTAATTGTAGGGAACTGCGAGTAGGATTTCCGTGCATTCCCTTCGAAGAAAGTAGCCGTGCTGGATGCTAGGAGGCGAGGGTGGTGGTTCCCTGGCGCACACAGACACCCGGGAGCGCTGCCTGCCCCCGGCCTGTGCGCTGCGCTGCTCCGTTAGTGCCGCGCGGCCGTGCCGAGGCCTGCTCTGCGCCTGCCTCTCCGCATCTGCGTAGCTGGACACCTGCCCTGGCCCTCAGACGCGGTGTCTCACCTGCTGAAGCCTGCGCACCCTCACAGCGCGCACAGCTTTTCAAAGGTAATATCCTCTATAGCTTAACACCAGTTTTGCATAGAGACAGTTTGGCATAAAAAAGGGAGAATTTAGTATGGGTTAATATAGTATATGAGCAGTTGGCTATTGTGAAGCGCAGCTGTGATGAGAATAACAGCACGGGTGTGTGGTTGTGGGGTTGAGTGGCCGCCGGCCTCCTCCCAGGAGGGCTGCCAGGGAAGGGACAGCGTCTCATCTGAGATGTTCTAACAGCCTTTCAGCCTTCCTTTGAATTAGGTAAATACACCCCTTTCACAGCATCTGACGTTTGTCAGCTCCTTAGTTAGGCCAGTTCTTCTGCAGCTTTTTTCAAACTTACTAAAATGCTTCAAAACTGTGAAAAAATGATGTTAGATTCCCAAAGTGTCACATCAATACCGAAACCAATGGGTAGGCACACAAAAAACGCTTTCTAACAGGGAGTTCTTCAGTGCAGTAGGCAAAGCTTTAGCAAGGTCTGTTGGCTAAGATTTGAAGCTAGACATAGTTAAATGAGATATAATATGCCCATTCTTAATAATGCAGGGTAATTAATTAGTACAAGAGCTGATTAGGGTTTGTGGTGGCTTCCCACTGCTGGCCACTTGCATTCATATTGGATGGTTTGCCAAATTATATGATAATTCAAACAGGGGTTAAGTCAGACTCCCTTGGTCCATTTTGTGTTAGATGATCACAGTAGTCTCTCTGGTTTTGCCATGTGTTTCTGTAGAAAGCTGGATGCATGTTATGAACAGTGTTCTGTCTATCACATTTTGGAAATTGGTGACTGATGGACAATGTACAGCAGTTCTATAATGAGAATATTCTAGGACTGCTAAGGTAATTTTTATGTGCAAGGTGCCTGAAGGCATTTCTGTTCTCATATTAAGACATGCTTAGTGCACTTCACAGAAGGGAGCAGTTTAGTGTAGTGTCATTCTAGCCAACATTATTAGTAATGTTGGAGATAGAGATCCTTCCGTGATAAGTGAATGTTATTTTTGAGTGTTTTTACGGTGTATTTTTTTCCAGTGAAACTGGATGGTAACTTACTGGCATTTCAAAAGGAGTAAGAACTAAGTGTACTTAATCGATGTGTGCTGCACTTAATATTAAGTAATAATATGATACAAAATTGAGTACATTTCCCTCATAGAAGATAGTCAAGAGATGATCAGTTGCACGTTAAGAGGAGGAAAAAAAAAATGTTTTTTTTTTTCCCACTGATTTGCTCTGTCAGGAGACTGCTCTGAGAAATGCCCCCTTTCTTCTGCTCAGTTTAATTCTAGTCATTGTGTCTTAGAACTCTGCAGACGCTTAAAAATGAGCTTTTCATCTCTTTGTCTCTTCAGGCATGCTGTGAATTCTAATGTTTCCGTAAAGTGCTTGATGCATTTTTGGTACCTCATTGACATGAGCAATAATCTGTTTTCTTTTTTTTTTCCTGTTTTTCTAATGAAACCATCACTCAGTGAGCTGCAAAGAAATTCAGGTAATAATGAGATAAGAATAGACCTTATAATGTGCTCCTGCACCTCCATGAACACTTAGGCTTTAAGCTAGTGTCAGTAAGAGAGATTTCCTTAAAGAAGGAAGAGAAATAAAGGTTCACAGTAAGCAGAATACATATTTCTCTAGGCTTCAAGAATATTTAATAGTGTTCCATATAAAAAAAAAATCAATGCTTACTGACATATGAGGATAAAATTGGAGTATTCAAAATGGAGAGATTAAAGCGTGAGGGACCATGCATTAAAGATTAGAATAATAAATAATTTTACCTCTTGTAGTTTATCCATCAATTTTTCTCCCTTAGGACTGTGGGAAAGGAGAGGGAGAATCTGCATTATGCTGCAGTCTGGCCTCTTGCAGGAGGCCAGTGCACTTTGCTGAATGAATTTCCCTCCCACATTAGTAGCTGAGCTTTGGAACTTTCTTTTTTAAATCCGATCTGATCTAAACATGTCTTCTCATTCCCATATAAACATCCATTGTGATCCTCAGTGTTTTATCAGTGTTTAATTAACTGTTTTAAGTGTGTGCCTTATTTCTAGCTTGCATATATTCAGCTCCATGTTTTTTGACCCATTAGCTTTTGTTATACCTTTGAGAAGTGTTCTAATATTACATTCCTTTCTTTCCATGTAGCTTGTTATAGATTGTCACCCAACGACCTCTTAATCTTCTCTTTGACAAACTAAATAGATTGACCTCTATAAATCTTTTATTAGTAGTGATGTTTTTCAATCCTGTCATCATGCTCATGGTTTTCTTTTTGAACCCGTTTGTGAATGTCTTTTTGAAATGTGGGCGACAGAACAGGACATAGTGATTTAGTGGCAGTCACAGAGGTAATACAACCTCCCCATTCCTTCTTGATATTTCTCTGATTATATATAAATCATTCAGGATATTATCCTTTACAGCTGTGATCCACTGTGGTGCTTAATGGTTTGTCAGGCTAATTGCTTCTAAGAATAAAATTGCTATCCTGTAATTGCATCTTGGTGTTTTGTTTTGTTTTCTTTTCTTTTTTTTTCTCCTAGTTATGACCTTCTCTTCAGTGCTCCCAAAATATTTTCCTTGCAAATTCTGACTGGAGCTGCAGTTGTTTGTCTCCCCTCTGTGCATGCTGGCCAAACACCCCAAACATCTTACATTTGCTTCTAGGATGTTTATTGAACTAATGTTTATTTTCAGATAGCAATAAACTTTGTGACATCTTCCCTACAAGCGTTTGATGATATGCCATGCAAAAATCAAGATCTATATAATAGGCAGTTTTTAATTTGCTGAGACACATAAATCAAAATTTTCCTTGGTAGTTCTGAGGCTTATTGCCATAATGAAATGCCATAATGAATGTGCATGAAACAGTGGAAATACAAAATGCAGAGAGACAAGAGATAGGTTAATGAAAAGAAAACAGTAAAATGCAGCTAGGTAAGGATTTCAAGAGCTACATGCACCTTTTAGGCTCCTGTGCTCCGGAGGCTTTGTATATTTTTTTCTGGATATATTTTTCAGTCCTGTTATGAAGGAAATCAGGTTCTCTGTTTTGGATCACTGCCCAATTTAAAGTCTTTATGCTTTTAACTTCCGCTTGTTCTGTCCAACTTGCTTGTGCTAAAAAAAAAACATTATTACAGTAAGATAGGAAGGAATGTTTTTAAGTAGTAGGTTAAAAATTGATTTTTTTAATGATATTTTCTGGATTCATGAAACTTTTTTTCTTAAGACTTTTTCTCCTGAAATTTAGATTAAACTTTTCTAATCTGTTCTAATCTGTTTCTAATCTGATTTTCAAAAAGTGAAAAATTTCTCGTTGAAAAACTGTGATGGAAACAAATTCCTCAACAATGCTTTTGGCTTAAAAAGAGGTGCAGAGATGGAACAGGTTTGTTATTATTATGTTTATTATTGCTTTTAGAAGTGCTTTACACTTTTGGTAACTCATAAAGGCATGGAGTGTCCATAAGATACTTCTTTTTCTGTTCATATTTAACAATGCATATTTGTATTTATGTGTAAGCATGTATATGTGCTTAACTTCTTATAGCAATTTGCTACAAATATGTATAACACAGCTCAGTATGCTGTCTCTACAATATGTGAAATATTTCCTCTTCATTCAAATCAATAGTATTCTAAAATGGTGACAGCTGGCTCCTCAGAGGAGCTGCAACAAAGAAATCCTAATAAAAATCCCAGGGTCATGTCAGCTGCCCATGCAGCCCTCGGAGATGGCAGATGAGCTGGGGGCTCCTTTTGAAATTATCTCTTAGGCTGGAGGTTTGGACGTGCTGGAACGTGGCTAATTACTGCACACGCTTCAGGGATCTGGAAGGGCAGAATGATGCTTAATCAGGAAGGCGAGCAGAAAATAGGAAAGGCAGATGTTGTGCTGACCTCTCCTCATCTCGGTCTGATTATCTGTGCCATGTGTTTGACTGAGTGTCGGAGTGCTGCATTCCTTGTGCAGGAGTCAGGTGGGATTGGGCAAATAATTGTCCGTATTATTGACACATACCTGCACTAAGCACTCAGAAAAGAAATTATTTATCCTTGTTGAAAATACTGTATCCAGTGTGAAACACCATGATATGCTAGAGGATGACGTTAAAACAAGGTCGCGGTGATGTTTGCTGCTACTGTGTCCTCTGTGTAGTCTGGTCTTTATGAAGTAGTGAGGGTATGGGCAAGCAGACCTTAAAAAAGTCAAGAGGAAAAGCCAACTGCGTTTAATAAGGTAACACATGGATGGTCTGGGGGTGCTGGGCACGGCCTGGCGCACAGACTGCGCTGCCAGGGCTTCTCAGCAGGGTCTGAGGCCAGAGGCTGCATCAGCACCTCTCCTCAGAGGTAACACAGACTCATTCCGTGCCTAAATCCATTTTTAGATGGTCTTGACTGTGCGATAAGGTGTGATTCATGGCAGGGTTTAGGAGCTGTGTATGCTGGTGTATGCAGTACCAGAACGTGCGTTTGTGTGTGTTGGCACCTTTATGAATGCCCGCAGTCGGATGTGAACATTTCCAATATCCAAACCTTGATTATGCAGCTTTTAAAATACCTGCAAGAGGCAATGGTAATGCAGGCACATGAATTTTAATAACTTGTGTCTTAAAAGCCATTTAGAGCTAGAAAGATTTCCCAGCTTTCCTGTAGCACTGCATTTATTCCTGAACATAAGTACTGGACTTGAAAACTATCAGAGAGCCCCTTCTATCAGTTATGTTGTTTTCCTACTTATGTAGGATTTAACATGTCTAGGTCTCTAAACTAGTCTGTTTTATTTTTGATAGCTACTTTGAATTTTATCCTGGAAAATTATTACTGAAGTCATTGTGCTATTAAATCTTCCACCAAGCTGAAACTAAAATCCTGATGTTTCTCATACTGAAATAGTGTCTATAAAGTGATTGTTTATCTGTTTTATTTTAAAATAAAAAGAAGACAGATTGTTCATTTGCCATAAGGAGATTGCTAAATCATCAGTGCTTCACTACAGTGTTGATATTTGTTGTTTCTGCTGTACACTCGTGCTTACCACATTCATGTAACACATTCGTGTAAGTCAGGGTTATGGTTTCTGTGCATGGAAGGAGGTCAGCATGAGGCAGGGCAACGTGTTGTGTTATATTCCACAAAATAAGGGTAAAGTTGGACTCCGTTGAGTGCTTGAATGTAGCGTGACTGTACTGTATAACAGCGAAGTAGCACAGAAAACCCGTCTTTTCCCAAATGAAAGACAAGCTCATATTTACAGATCAGTGTGAGAATGTCTTGGTTGAAGTAATGCCAGAAACAGGGGTGGTCGCATATATTTAGTTGGATTATGTCTAGAGATTTGATTCTGCATCCTGAGTACTTCTTTTGTGTGCTGCTAGAGGTGTAAAAATAAGTTTCACAGTGATGCCGTGATGTGCACCCCCTTTTAAACAAATGCAAACCTTGTATGGAAACAAATGTAAACCTCATCTTTAAACAAATGCAAACAGAAGTGACAAATCAAGAAACAGAGCGGCTCTAGAAGGTGAGGAAATCCTCTTTTTTTGAGGCTGCAGGTAGCAAAGCCAGAGTGGAGCTGCAGAGCCAAACTGAACATCCCTAAGACAGCTCTTGGCTGGATCCCAGTGCCCACATCCTGAGCTGGAGTTCTGCTATCAGAATAACAAATAATTGCTGCTGCTTTTCATGCCCTGGAGCCGAGTGTTGTGGTCTGGCTCGTGGCCATCGTGCACAGCCTGGCCCCGGCCGCACTCCCACTGCCGCCCTAACATGTGATCGTCATATTGTGCATATTGTGGTGAGAAGGGGTTTTTTGATTTTAGATATATGTATATATATTTCCATAGCTTAAAGGGAGTACTTCTAGATCACATGCTCAGAGCAATACCATTAAATAACAGGTAGAATGTTTTCTCTTGCTAGTAATGCTTTGTCATCTAATAAGCAAAGTTGTTCATCTCAGTTGCTTCCCTGTGACTCTTTTCTAGTTGTCGCTGGCCAGAGCAGCTACAACACAACTGATCCTGCAGGACCAGTTTCTTCTAGCAGGACCATTTGCAAACCAAAAGAATCAGAGGTTGCTGAGATGCTTGGTGTGTGTGGACAGCTTTTGCTTCTGCTGTTGAGCAGAGTCCTGCCAGTCGAGCCTCAAAGCCTGTTACCTGAGCTCTGTATTTCTCCTGGGGGCTCCTTGAACAAGAAGGAAGTTCATCCCCATGGTTAGGATTAGATTGAGACTTGCAAAAGTGCTGTTAACTAATAAAGTGAAGTCGCTTGGTACAGTGAACAGAAAATATATATGTGTGTGTATATATATATTCATTTAAAACTGACTCACTAATTAAAACAGCTCCTGGTTAAGGCATACAAAGGACCTCTGATACCACCCACATTCCCATGCTCTGGAATAAAGTGACTTTGTCAGTGCTGCGAAAAGCCAGACAACTCCACGGAGTCCCTTGTTTATGAGTCATCCCAGATATCTGCTCCAGCAGAAGGTTGTTTGTTAGGGTGCAGGGTTCAGAAGCTGGTGGCTGGAAGCCACCGTGTAGTTAGTTATTTAGTCACCTCTGAGCATCTGGGTTCAGGACGATGGTGTTGCACAAACCTCTGTTCTGCTTGAGGAAGCTACAGCTCCATCCTCAATATTTCCTAATCTCTTGAGGCAGCAGTTGTGGATGGATGTTAGTTAATATGTTTTTGTCCTGATCACATGAATCAGGACAGTGCTTTTCTCTGCACCCATCTAAATCTGGCTGTGCTGCCCTTGGTGTCCTGCCATCGCAGTGTACAAGAAAGGACACAGTATTTCAGAGCAGGGGAAGACTGGTGGAGAAAATAGATGCTGGCTGCAAGCAGAGGGGGATGGTTTCACCCAAGGTTAATGGAAGAACAGGCAGTGGGAGCAAGTTCAAAGTGATCGATGGCGTGTGTCGACTGCCGTAATTCCAGTCCCGAGCAGTCCTGATGTACTCGCGGCTTTTGGCAGTGTTTGTATTTAACGTAAATTTCCCCTGTGCTGCTGTGATTATCTAATTTTCTGTTGTTGGATGAAGCCAAAGCTTTGGGTGGAGAGATATAAATGAGAGAACTTCTCATACCCAGCAGTGCACCGTGCGTGTGGAGGGGATGTCAGCAGCAGCTGTACAGGGAACAGGAGCCCAAGCTGAATTAGGCCCTGGGTGGCTCCTGCCTTCATCCGTACAGCTTTTGTGCCCGCTGCTCGGCAAATATACTGAGATCTTACTCTAAATGAAAAGATTAATACTCTGGTTTTATGTCCAAAAGCATTTTCTCATCATAACACACTATTTTCTTTCACTTGTCTTTGAGAGCAAGATGTGAGCCCTGTGGTTGGCACAATTTGGAACAGTACTGAGTCCTGAAACTGGATTTTTTTTCTGATGCCAACTCCTGTTTTCAGGAATCTACTTGCACACCCGGAGTCCTTACTATATTAGCATGATTTTAAAGAGCTGCTGATTATAATGGGGTGTTCAGCGGTATTTGGGTATGCTGGAAGTCCCAAAGAGTTACTTGGCTACAATATTTGCAGGATTAGGTTTAACTGGGTCTGAAGAGGAATGCTCGCAGTTGTGTGGTCATAAAGCAGAGCTGAATCCCGTGCTTTATCTGAGCTTGGTGGAATGGTGGAGGTGGAGGTCTGTGCTTCCACAGTGCCCATGGATGAGGCCACCTCTGCTGAGGTTGTGCGAGTGGGAACAACAACCCTTTGTAATGGGCTTGTAAGCTCTGCTTGAGAACTTCCTAAACTTTTTTTTAGAAGGTTTTGTACTATTGTAATATTACTTCTGTCTTCTTTGCGAGTGCAGAGCAATGCACTTGTATCGATGCTGGGTAGCGTTAGGAAAAGAGGTGAAGACCTGGGAGATGTATTGGGTTAAATAGAGACTGTTGCCTGATTTCTTTGCTATAGAACAGTATTTTATTGTGAAAGTATACTTACTCTTTCTCTTTTTCTCTCTCATTTTATTTTCTTTATGAAAATGCACTTCAGCTGTTTGAACTCTTCTTCTCCTCTTCATAAGCTGTGAAACAGAAGAATGTGGAAAAGTATTCCCTTCTCTTTTTCTACATGAGTGATAAGAGCACAAGATCATTACTACAAGTTTGCTGCAAAGATGAGTTCAGAGGAGAAGAGTATATCTCCTGCTCACAAAACATCCACTCCATCACATAGAAGTGCCTCATCCTCTTCATCATCTCAGAGGGATAGGAGGCAGGTAAGTAAAGATCTAGATATACGTAGCATCAGTTGAGGTGATTAATTTGTTCTTTTAGGCAGGGTAACTAGTTTTCAGTAGCTCTTCTAAAATCTAAAATCTTCTTCTAAAATCTTCTGCGAGTAGCACTGAATGTTACTGCTATAGCTAAGTTCTGTTGTTGTGTTTTTGTTGTTTTGGTTTCACTGAAGTGATTTGAAAAAAAAGCTTGTTTTCAAGAGCAATTTAGTGCTAAGTATAGAAATGTAGCAAGAAGGATCTAATCACGTGGTCAAGAATAGTAAATGCTCTCTGAAGTCCTTCGTGAACTTTTTTTAAACAGCAGCATGCAACTGCAGTCCTTTCTAACTGTTGTTCATCCGATATGAATATTACTTGGTAATTCTAACTACTGAGATGTATCATCATTTTACAAGACATTTTTTTCCAACTAACAAAATTCAGCTTCAGGTGAATATTATAAATCCTTTATGGAAGCCACTTAGTAATTTAAGTACTAATTCCTTTTAATTCAGATTTACACAGTATGTCCCACATTACGTAGTATTGGTCCAATTATGATAGATTTCCATTACTGATAAACTCCTGTCCGTGAGGCTGCATTGTCTTTTCTGCAGGCAAAGGCTACACTATTTCCCTTGAGAACAACTTAGGTGTTCCTGTGCTTTTTAGAAGGCTAGTGTATAATCTGACTTCCACCATCAGTGAGGGCTCTTTAGAAAATATCAGAGGCTATTACATTTTAGATAAGGTGCTGTATGTACCTTAGTTGCATTGACAAATGCCTAGGCTGATACTTCAAATTTAGTTGGAATGGAAATGTGGTTTAAAAATGCTGTTTGACAGTAGCTTGAACCCTAAGTTAACATCTGTGTTAGTTTAGCACCATAATGTTTTAAAAAAAGAAATGCATGTAAATGATAAGAATGTAATAACTGTTCATTATGTAAAATATTATGAAAATGTTTTAATTAATACAATACTCCTTGTCAGCTGGAGAAGGAAAAAGTGGCAGGAAATGAACTTGTTCATTTGTTCATGAACTTGTTCATTTGTTCATGAACTTGTTCATTTGTTCATGAACTTGTTCATTTGTTCATGAACTTGTAAAAAAATGTTATTTGGATATGCATTTACATTATAAATTGGTCAAAATATTAAACCGGAAAAGAATGCTGATGTGTGTTAGGTAATGGGCAGGAAATATGTCTGAAGTATTTTTGCTGTTATTTCCATTGCCCTTCATTGAATGCAAAAACATCCTTTTCACAGGTGGTTAATGTTTTCCCTTTTGTGGCATACAGGATTTGGGGTAGCTGTACTTAGCTAAGGTCCCAGTTAGCTTATGATCCCCTCTGATTTTTCAGGGCTTCCATCTGGAGTAAGAATTTTAACATCTTTAGTTGAAAGCATCTGCTTATTATATCCTTCCACAGTTAGACCCAAAGAGGACTAAGGCAGGATATGGGGCACTGCTTACCTCAACTAATACTCTTTCATCTGAATGCTCTGAATAATTAGGGAGTTTGGTAGGATCATGAGAGTCAGAAAGAAAACAATTACCCTTGGGGAATATATTTTACCATAAGTCTAGTGGCTACTGTACCAGTTCCCATGGCAACTAGTAGAATAAAGTGAATTTGTCATCATTATAAAATGGCTGCTTAACTTCAAGTCCATATTTGTTTGCTGAAACATGGAGCCAGCTTTTAAAATAAAGACAAAGAGGACAGTAGTTTGGTGCATCCTGAGATCTCATGGATCTGATAAATGTCTGATGATGATGAACATGTATATTTAAGCACATAAGAATGGACTGGAAAGCCTGCTGCTATGCTTTCATTTTTTGACTTACTGTTTTGCTTTATTTTCAATGTTATAGGCAGAGAAATATCCAAGAGCATGAATGGATTCTGGGGGCAAATTCTTCTGCAGTGAGACTGAACTATGACATGCCATACAGCATGAGACATGATGCTTGTATATTCAAGGAAAATAGCATAAAAATGCTTCCTGTTCAGTCTATTCTTAAGTGTTTTGGTCTTTTTTTGCAGGCTTTCCCCATAACATAATACTTAAGGGCTTGGGGGGGCTGTTGTTTTCAACTTTGAAAAGACTTGAAATTTTTTTCTTGCTCCCTCCTTATTTTAGCAGCTGGGTAAATAGTGGCCCTCTTGAAGGAATAATTCATATAGCATAAGAAGTGTGATGTGATTGGATAAAGTGTTAATGCAGCTTTCGTTGTCCTATATGAGGATAACACTTGATATATTTCTCGATGGTTAATGACTGAAGTCTTCTCATCGTATAATTCTTGTCAAAGTCATACCAGCAATTATGGAACAGTTTTCCAATAAATTATGCTGCAGGAGACTAAATGAGAGAGAACAGGACTATGATAAATCATTTTAGGGTAAGTGGAAAATCTTGTTCTGTATATAATACTGGCATTTTAATATAGGTTTTTTATTTGTGTCATATACGTCAACTAGGAGAATTAGTAGTCAGCAAAAGCTTTGACATTGTCAATTTGTAGACTCTATAGCGAAGTGATTGATAAACCAGTGGAGACTATGAAAGCCAACAATAACTGAAAAACTGGGTTAAGGTATCTGAAGTATCCTAGGATCCTAGTTAATCTGCAAGATCGAAGGCTCGAGACCAAACAGTGATATTTAATTATTGAGCTGGGTAGAGTTGTAGTGCAATTGCAATATCCTACCAGGAATGCTTTGGAATGGTGCAGCAGCTCTTTGTCCTACTGAGAGAGCTGTTGCAGAGCCAAGAACTCCTGTTTTTCCACTGTCAGGGAGCACTGGGTGATTCTAGGAAAACTAAGAGTCTCTGTTGCAAAAGTGAGTGTAAAAACTGCAGTTGTAAGAGGTAATTGTATGGGCCATGGGAAGAAAAAAGAGGAAGTTCTCATCTTCCTCTGTGAAAGTCAAAAAAAGTGTCATATTCTGTTGCTTAGCAAGTAAGAGTGAAGCTAGCAATGTTTTTAGAAACTATAGCTGAATATTATAAAAGCACATATTGTGCATTTAATCTGATTGCTGTAAGTAGGCAAGTCATACTGCAAATTGTGCTGTTATATATTCTGTGTAATGGATGGGTGGTAATATTGTGCTGAGCAGGCAGAAAGAAGTAAACCATTAACCATTAACCTTGTGCAGTTGCATAAATTGGGGCTTGACCCCAGGCTGTTAAACCCCCAGTCGCAGAACAAAGAAGGGAGTAAATACAGGAGGAGAGTGATAGTGATGGGATTGTGAACAAAGGAGGAAGAGTTTGACTTTTCCAATCAGCACTGAAAGGGTTGCTAATATATGATGTAAAATGGATTTAGCAGTGTGTGATATTTCAAATGCAAGGATCTCTCTTCTAATATCTTAATTTTTCTTTTAATTTTTCTTTCTTTTCCTTTTTTTTCTGTCTGCCAGATGCTATTTCTACAAATCCTTGGTTCTTTTCTCACATAGCAAACACAAAAGGAGAAAAGCTTTTAGTCCTAGTGTATTTAACCTTGTATGATCATCTTCTCTACGCAGAGATCTTTCATATTCCAAAGCAATATTCCATTTCAGCCACATGTGAAGACTGAAAGATTAGGAGCTTTGAAAGAAAAGGAGAAAAGATTTTATAGAGCAGCAATCATTTGCCTTTCAGATTTGATCTTTCTTGCTTTCTGAAAGAGAGATATTGACTAATGGGAGGAGGGCTATGCCTAAGGAATGTAGACAGGGATTACAAAGCAATTTTAGTTTAACTCAGTCTGGCTGAATTAGTTTCCAAGAAAGCATAGAATTCAGTGCTGCCCGTGATTTTCACGAGGCCCCTAAGTCAGTGAGAGCACACAGGTAACACGGAAGCATGAGAAAGTCTGCAAGTGAGCAGTGCAGAGTGAAATTCTGTATTCTTGGGAGAAGATGAATGACTTCCAGGCTGAATGATACTCCTAGATTTATGTATTAATAATTTTTTTCCTGTTCATGTAAACAATTCCAGCTATTTTGAGCTTCTGCTTTGACTAGCCTCTTTTTTTCCCTTCATATCAGCTTTTTGCCTGACTCCAAATTCTTTTTTTTTCTCTTTTCTCTCTATGTGACACTAAATAGAAATCCTGCATGTAAAAATTGCTGGTTTTCAGAATGTCAAATAATTGTGTAATTGCTAGCTGCGTTTTTGCATAAATCTAACATGAATTAAAATAAACTATTTTGCACCAAATAATGTTTCTTATTTTCTATGCTATAAACATGTCACAAATTTAAAGCAATTATTATGCATCAGTGTAATGGTCATAACAGAAAAGAAGACATTTACAGAAAATCAGACACCACTTTTGGAAATAATGAATGTAAAGGAAGTAATTTTTTGAAAAGTATTCATTTTCTTCTTTCTGCAAAAAAAAAATCATAGTATAAATCAGCATTCATTAAAGCACTGTTAGCTAATAATGTATTTCTCAAATGAAGTGGAACTGTAATGACTGAGAGCTGGCTTGCCTTAAAATTGTGCAGTTGAAAATGTCACTGGGAATCTGACAAGCCAGGGGCTGCTTGTTTACTTCACTCTAAATATTTTACAAAATGAGATTGCTGTTATGTAACAACAAACTGCATTGGCTGTAACCTGTATGAGACCTTCTGAACATCTGTGTTGGGCTTTGCTCCATTTTAGAATGGAAGGATTCCTGCCTGCCAAACAAAACTAGCAAGAAAGTTTGGGAATCATCCTGATATCATCCTAAGAAGGATATGATCCTTTTTAGAAGAATAGATTTAGGTTTTGCAGTATATTGTTTAAATCTAATACCTTGTGCCAATGTAGCATTTTATGTGTTCAATTAGAAAATTTATGATAATTTGTTTCTAGTAACTTTGTAGTGCTGAAAGTAACTGAAAATAAATGAGAGTTGTTGTGTTGTGGCAGGGATGCTTTATCTTCTCCTCAGGCCACAGCGGCAGTCCCTGTGTTTTCCTTTTGATTCACATCTGCAAAGAGGACAGTTAAGCTCTGTTAGTCGCTGTCTGTGGCAAGATGCAATCTGGACATTGTATGAAGATTTATATGAATAGCTGTGCTTAATTATTTTGGTTCTGGTCCTTATGTACTTAGTTACTTGTGTAAAAATTAATATTTACTCTGCTATTTATATAAATATATTGTATTCTCTTGATTGTTTCTGCTGTCAGTTGTTGCCTCTGTAATCTCTTATTGTGTGGACATAATGAAACTCAACTCTCCACAAAATTTAACTGGTGGTTTTCACTGAGAAAAACTGGCCTTTCTCTCAGAAGTACAGTTGCAATTGACAGTTACTGTGCTGCATGTGATGGCAATGAAATAGCTTATTTCGTGCCAAAGAGATACTACTGAGGTGTTGTGGTAGAACTCACACAAAATGATCTTGTGGGAAGTAACAAAATTTCAACAGAGAACAAAATGCAGTTTTAAACAGGCAAGATGTGGTTATCTTTGCCAAAGCTCATAGTAAAAATGCTTTTTATTTTACAAAATATAAATAAAACTTCACTGGAAAATAGAATTGCAGTTTTAGATCTACTTTCCTTAAGAATTCAGTTTCTTCAAGATAAATTGTGTGATTATGTAGTTTGTATTTGTACCAGGCTTTAGAATGGTTTTACTCCATGAATGTTCATCAGCAAGCCCGTTAGCTGAGGTCCAGGAACTGATCTTTATGACAGGTACAGTTTATTACAGGCACTCATATGATGACTTCACGTCACTTGAGAAGCCAGTTGCCAAAGCTAAGGTGTGATAGTTAATATGTTAGGGACAGTAATATCTTATGTGCAATGGATTGTTTCAGAAGTGAATGTATGACAGTGCCCATGTCATGATATATGTAGTCAGTGCCTCTTATCTTGTCAGCAAGTAGAATTGGTTAGGGAACACTGAATCTTTATAGATTAAAACTATATTGCTACCTTTTCCTCCCTGACTTTTTATAGTTCCAAGTCATGTCTAGGTTGAACAGAAAAATCAGTCCAGTAATAAGAAAAGTGAGAGAGGAGGGAAAGGAAGACAGATATACTGGCCTGGAAGACAAACTTCTTAAACACTTCTGTGATTCTTGGTAGTACTTGATATACTTGGAGCCAACTGACACATGGTGCTGCTATTTTATTTAATGAGTGTATAGATCAATCAATTAATGCATATTTTCAAAAGTAACATTGAAGGATAAATACCTTTGTTGTTTCTTTAGAGCATTCATATTTTGGAACGGAAGGCTTCTTCGGGAAGTACAGACCTTTCTTTAAGCAAGCAGTTCCTTGAAGCAGACCCTATTTCTCTATCCAAGGTAAGCAAACGCATGGGCTGCAGTGCAGGTGGGAAGCTTTTCTTTTGAATTACAAAATATTTGACTATTAGCTATGTGTTGGTGTTTGTGATTATAGGATGGAGTATAATGTGAGCCCATCCTAGAGATGGTTATTTGCCATCTAAAAGAGGACAAAAATGTTCCTCAAGATACCAGAGCAGTTGATCAATATTCTATATTAACAAAATTAAGGATTTTAGTGGGATTTTGAGGAGGATGAGCAGGGAAGTGTTCTCATGGATAGTCACTGGGAATAAACTTTAGAATCTCAATATGGAGATAGAAGATGCCTTGAAAAATGTTCTAGTCCAGCTGTCTTATTAAGCTAGAGAGAATCACATCCAAGTTCAACAGCACTGATTATCAATAATTACCATTTAAAAAAAAAAATGTTGCAATTTGTGCTTATGTTTCTCTAGTCATGCTGCTTCATGTAGAGCTGTTTCTCACCTGATACACAGTGATTTAAAGAAGTCATAAAGTACTGAAGCCATTCTTGAGCATCATCGTTGGATGATGACTCTTAAGGCACCTCACTTTTGTGCTAGTAATGGGCTTTTTCTGGCTGCCCTTGCAGCACAAGGACAATGGCGAAGATTGCTAATGTGCAGCACACACTGGCTTGGAGAGGGGGAAGATGCAGTGAGATTGCAGGCTGGTTTGAATAACAGCTTGTCACGCTCCTGCAGCACGAAACGGGTATCCACACTGCACTGAACAATCACTCCTTTTGGCTGCTGTATCTGGCCATTTGTTTAAATGACTAGCTGTATGAGACTGTGATTTCTAGTCGAAAAGTAATCGATGCTGGCACAAATTGTAGATAGAAGACTTACGCCTGCAGCTGATCTTCTAGAGGAGAAGTCGGTGTGGTGAGGAATCAGTTGGTGTAGTTAAGGAGAGGGATTTTCTGCCTGCCCCAGGGGGCTCATAGTTCAGTTTCACCCCCTCAAGTGCCAAGGGCTGCTTCTCAGAGAAAAAATCATTCTTAAGTGCTTCCCTCTACACTAATGGAAATAAAATATTCAAGTGAGCCACAACAAAACCAGAACATGTTTCAAAGAACGTGGCTTCTACAGGCAACGGGAGTAAGAAGTGTGAAAGTTCCAGTTTACAGGGAAAATTAAACTGATTTAAATAAAAATATTTTTAGGAGAATTCACTGCAATGTGTATTGCCTGGACTGGTGTTTTTCATCTTTGCAGGTTAGCAGCTCCTTACTGAAATTTGTTTTAAAAAAAAAAAAAACCTGCTATTTTTTAAATCCTATTTTTATAATATTAACATTTTCACACCTGTGTATTTTGTTCTGGAAATGTGTTATGACAGTTTTAACAGTGCTTGGCTTTGAACAGTGTCATATGGGATGGAGGAAGATGATTTTTCTGTCTCTTAAAGTGTGTGATGCTTTATGACTTTGTTCCTCCCCTGATGGCTTTTCATAACATCCCAGGGTGTTGTGAAAGTCCAGCTGAGAAAATGCAAGTTTGGAGCTGTGTAGAATACTGTTAGAACCTGCTTAATACTGTGTGAATGAGTTGGCAATACGTGATTCTCAAATTTGTACTGAATGTTTATAACAGCAATAGCAAGAGAATGTAAATAAGAAATAATTCTCACAGTCTTTGTTTAAAAAAATTGTTCTTTAGATGTTCATTATGATGTAGTGGCTTGGGTCATACAAGTCATCATGCATAATAAGTGGTATGTACAAAGAATATGCTTTATTGGCTCTTAGACTTACAGCTGATTGCATCTGAAATGATACATTTCGTATCTCTGGAGAGAAAAGTAGTTAGCTTTCTTCTATATATTTCTCTTAATACGATGAAGCTTAATGACAAGAAAGTTAAAAGAAGATGCATTTTCTTTTACAGAATTCTAAAAGCACAGTTAGCCTGGGAAACTGTGTCATGAAATGCTAGTGAAGACAGGTGCTGGCTGTTCTTTTATCTGTCTGTCTAAAAAAAAAGATTTTGCTTGTTTGTTGGTTTTTAAGGAAAAATTAGATTATCCAGAATCTGTTGATTATACACTGAAGATCAGGAAAGTTTTGGAGATGCACAAGTTTATATGTCAGGGAGTATCACAAAGTGCACTATTAATGCATAGCTGTATGTCTAGCAGCAAAGTAGACATTGCATCTCATAGTCTCATCTTTTTCTTTACAAGAAATACTTCCTATAAAGGTACATTTTTAATATGCAGATTCTATCCCTACGTCATTTGCAATTTTTTTTTCGGTCTTTTTAGTCCTTGTCATAAGGAACTTGTAGATAGATTGCCCGACGGCCAGAATCAGAGCAGCAGTTTGCACTTTAGCCACCAGCCACCAGAACTGAGCCTTTTATGTGCTGAGTTCAGTCAGAATTTGGTGCAGTTTTTGCATATTTGGATATATTGATTTTACTGGTATGTAGCCCTTGTTCTGAGCAGAATGTACAGACCTTCAGGTCGTCATCCAGCTTTGCAAACACGCTTCCTGAAAGGCTTCAGCTTCGGTATATTTACCTAATAAGGAACAGGTTTCCGAAAATGCTTATATTCATTAGTTATCAATGAGATAGAGCCAGACGTCATACAGTGACCCTTTGGCACGCCTAGCCAGGCCAGTTTAAAAGTCTAACTTTCCCTTACTCATCCTCTTGCACTCAAGAATTTGTCCTACATCAACTGCAATTCTGTATCATATGTATGCAGAATTAATCAATGTGTCTTCATGCTTTTTCATCAGGAACCTGACAGCTGGGAAATCATAGAGGGCCTGAAAATAGGCCAGACCAATGTCCAGAAGCCAGACAAACATGAAGGTTTCATGCTGAAAAAGAGAAAATGGCCTTTAAAAGGTTGGCACAAGGTAAATGTCTCATAAAACAGTCAGAATATGATCACTTTGTTTTATGAGTTGGGAATTTTTGTCTAGAGTAGATTAAAATGACTGCCAAATTAATACCCAGGATTTTTGTGTATGACTTTCGCTTCAAATTGTGTTAAGAATTAGTCTGCACACACAGCTTTATGGCTTCTGAATTCCGTTGCGTTCTGTAAAATGTTACATTCAAAATCCAGTTACAGGAGGGGAATAAAGCAGTAGATGTCTCATGGCTTGAAAGGTTTAACAAATACCTCTTTTCCGTTAATTCTTTTCAATATATTTTTTGTAACAAAATATGACATGTAGTATGTCTGAACCACATTTCACATTAAAGTGAATTTTGTGAAGTTTCATTCCTGTATTTGGTTTGTCTTCCTGCTTGAATCCTAAATGTGAGCAATGCAGTGGGACTATGCAGGAAATAACAGCCTTTCTGTTATTTATTAGGTGTCTTAATGGAAAAATAACCCAAATCTCTTGTTTCTGTTCCATTTGTTGAAGACATTTCTCCATGCAGCCCTCTTTTCTCAGCCCTAGAATTGATGTCCTCCAACTCCTTTCTGTTTATTTTCTGTCATAGTAATTACAGCATTGGTTTTTTACTTTTAGCAACAAGATGTGGTACTGACGGTGATCCATACTTCTGCAGCTCAGGGTACTTGAAGTGGGGTCATGTTCTTGGACAAAATGCATTTTGTTACGAAGAATGGTTGTATAGCTGTTGTCTAACATGACTTTTCTATTCCAGAAAGCATTGACTTTCTTTTTTTGCTAAATATTGTGGAACTTGCTCATGTCTGAATCCAGTTGCAGTCCATACAAGTGTAAATTATATATTTATTTCTTATTCTTATCTCCTTTTGAATGCTATACTAACTGATTAGCAGTGTTCATTTTCTCCCACCTTTCACCCTTTTTCTGCATCATAGGTGTTTTGGTTTTACTTAAACACAGCTTATTGTCTCAGTAACCACATGCATATGCACTACTTGAATTTAGCCTGGTGACATTAAAGAGTTTCCAACTGATGTTTGAAGGATCTGAAAAGGAGACCTGATAATGTATAAGCTGCTAAAAATATCTGGGATAAGCCACTACTTCCAATCCTTAGAAACACATTATGTCAGTATGTTTTTTGTTTGTTTTTTGAACGTGTCTGTTTTTATAGGGAACTTAAAGGGAGAGTGAGAGAGGTGAACTTACAAAATATTATAGAGGAGATTATTACTGGTGATCTGTTTTTCAGGCTGACTCTGGAGCAGTTACCTGTGTAATAATTTCTAATGTGAATAAAAAGTTCACAATTCAGCCTCTATCTCTGCCCTGCCTTATGGGATATATAAATCTAAGGATTTGTGCTGAACTTGTCCAGAAACTGTAGATCTATTAATGTTTTCCAGCTACTGCCTACAGATACTGCAGTTTCTGCAACTCGATGCTGAAAGCTCTAGCGAAGAATTCCAAAAGCAGTAATTGTAGCATGTGCCATATGAGTATCCTTCAGCAAAGCTTTAATATCTATTGTATTTGGAAAGTTATGAAAGTGCTTTAATGGCATACCATTTATCATGTGCACAACTTACAGATTAGTTTACTGTTTCCTGAAATGCAGTCTGCTTTGGATCAAAATGCGTCAGCCGCTTCTCTGCGATGTTCAGTGCCCCATAGTAATTAGTAAGGGAAATGTGGAAGCAGTCTTTTCTCTTGCAGGAGGAATTAATATCTTCCTCTTATGAGATCAGTAGTGACTACACCTAGTCAAAAACTCCTGTTGTTTTGACATCTTATTCAAGAAGTTATATCCCCAGCAAAGCACTAGTTTCTCGCTGTATGTGAGATCTTGGTGCCATCTGTTGTGTCACTGACATCATTTCCAAAAGCATCTCCAAGAGGTATTTTCAGAGATCTGCCATCTGAATACTGACCCTGCTCATAGTGTCGATTTAAAAAGTTCACACCTTGGGAACATTGTCATTCCTTTCAATGTCAGACAGATTAGAGTTTAGGATAATATTTTGTTGTCTGTTCTATAGTCTTAACCTATATTAGTGCTTTAGATAATACTCAGAAAGTATGACTGCTTATACCACTAGCTGTCAACCAAGACATAAGCCCTCCAGTGATGTGGAATCTGCTGGGAATGCTGTATTATTTACACTTTAATCTAGCCATTATCTGTATTGTGCTAGGGTAAAGCTAGAAAAAGTTTAATCAGCATGGTGTACAGACTCTACTTTGCATTGTAGATATCTGCTGTGGGGCACAAAGGTTTGGATGGTAGGACAGTGCCTCACAGCCTGCCCCTCTCCATCTGGGGATCAAGTATACCACAGGAAAGGCCACTGTGGGCCTTCCTCTTGGGATGTGGAATTTACACAAGTAAAAACATTTCATTTTCAGTTTTCAGATGGGGAATGTAAGTTATTAGTCTGAAATGTGACTGACATGTTTGAAGAAAAACAAGAAGAAAATGAAGATATAACTCTTGCAGTCTATACTACCATACTTACAGACTTTATTGGTCTGCCTTTAAAGCAGAATACCTTTAGTATAGCGGTTTCTTAAGTCAAACCTAGAACATAGTGAAGGAAAAGGAGAATCCAGTTTCTCTTGCTTAGAATATAATATTATGAAAAAGAAGAAAGAAAATTATTCGATACTGTGTTTATACAGTCTTTCCCACCCACAAACATTCTTTATTTGCTGTGGAATAATCTTTGTTTTTTTGCAGATAAGTTATTGTATAAAGCTTTGTAAGGCCAAGGAGTTATTTTAAATTATTTTAAAAATGATTTATATTTTAACTGATAGAGCAACAAATGTTCAAAATGTTTGAAAACTGTATACAGTTTAAATTGTATCTGCTCATTAAGAGAAATCCTCTTTTTTTTTCTTTCAGAGATTTTTTGTCCTGGATAATGGAATGTTAAAGTATTCAAAGTCACCAATTGATGTAAGTAAAGTTAAAGGCCATTTTAAAATGTGTACTGGAAGTCAGCCTGCGAGGGTGATCAAATCTTATTCTGATACTATGCGTGCTTATGGCAGCGCACACGTGGAAGCTGTTGAGGGATTCAGAGCAGGGAGTGCTACTTCTTGGGCAGATCCTTTTATATACAGACAGGGATGGAACCTTATAAATGAGGATAATGGCTAGTTAAGGACATCTGCCTACCTTTTAATCATCCTTTCATCTGCTTAGACTGATGAGGTTAGTTTTGATTTGTGCAAGATCCTACATTATTCACTGACATCCCCAAGCAACAACTGTGGAGAAAAGTAGGCTTATAGTTGCTGCATGAAGGTTTGCAGAAGGTACCATGCAAACAAACCTAGCCTTCCTTCCTTCATTTCAACCTCGGAGTTCTAGGCCTGAGCCTCTCTGGAATATAGAAGAAACTGCTGAGGGACAGTGTAAAGTTACTGAGAAAAATGCATGCTCAGCAAATTGCATCTAGTTATATGGAATTACATGCAGATTGTGGAACAACTGACATTATTAAATCTCTAAGGAGAAAATCCTGCTCACATGATTCATAGAAGTGTCTCTGTTTAAATCAGCCATGAAGGAACTAATTATAGTTATGGTGACATTGCCCTGTGTTTATTAATTATCTGCCATAGGACCTTTTCTTAACATTCTGTGCATGTTCCTCAACTGAATATTCCAGTAGATATAAAAATAAGGCATGATAGCTGATAAGTTAGGACTAAAGTTTGTGCTTATTGTCTAGAGACTCCTAAAACTCCTTTTTAATTAAAATTCAACAAACTTATATGCATTTGTATTAAACATTTATTGCATATGTGTTGTGTAAATATACACATATATACAAGTATGTATGTACAGGTACTCAGATAAATGTATATATTTACATTATACACATAATCATTAGTTCACATTACATGTTAATGAAGCCTATATCTTACTTTTTCTCAGAGTGATACAGAGAAGGCAGACCACTTCAGAGTTAACAAAAATCGTTGTTAATAGGCAAAATTCTGCTTTCAGATTAACTTTGTATTTCTGCTATAATTATCTTCTATCTTTAGAGATTTATAAGTGGGAAGAATGTAAGGGTTTGGTTTAGTTATATCCTCAGGAATACACTTTTCTCTCTTATATGCAAATTAAAAATCACATTAATTTTACTTGGCTTAATTGCTTGGGTTACTTAAGTTAAATGCTTGACAGATTTGCTTAACTGTATTTTACCTTCTCAATTCTGGAGTCAGAGCGGATCATTCTGGTGCATAGGATAGAGAAGTGTTTACATTGTACTGAAGAGATAAAGAATGGTATTAAACTGGTTAGATTTGATAACGCTAATCATGGTGCTGTAGCAGCAGAGAGCTGAGTACCACCTAATTTTCTAATTTTCTTCTCACAGTTCTTTGGTTGTGTGAGTCAAACACATTTGCTTTGGAGATGGCTCTGGATTGAGCACTACTTGCAAGAGATTTTTTTCTGTCTATAAAGGAGTGCTCAGTCCTACCACATTTTTTTATCTGTCTTTAAGTTAAAATGTGAAAACCATTTCCACACTAAATATTATTCTGTTAAAAATAACAAAGAAGTGCATGACATTACCCTACTTTTTGATTTCAGATTCAGAAAGGCAAAGTACATGGGAGCATTGATGTTGGTTTATCAGTTATGTCTATTAAAAAGAAAGCTCGTAGGATAGATCTTGACACAGAAGAGCACATCTATCATCTGAAGGTAAAGTTGATGCAAGTATTTATTCTTCTCTTTTCAACCATGGTGGAAATAAATAAGCAAGTTGTAAAACTGTGACAAAAAATAGTATTTTTATGAGTGCCTTCTTGATTTTGATTTTGTTTTTAGGTGAAATCCCAGGATACATTTGATGCCTGGGTTTCAAAACTCCGCCACCACCGTTTGTATCGTCAAAATGAGATTGTGAGATCTCCAAGAGATGCCAGCTTTCATATATTTCCTTCAGCCTCTACTTCTGAGTCTTCACCAGCTGCCAATGTGTTAGATGGAAAGGTAGGGAGTTCCTCTTTGGAAATTCATGCCCATTGCACAGGGAGTTCTGCTTGTAATGCCAAGAGGGAAAAGTTTCTGCTGTGGAAACCAGTGACCAGCAAAAATCTGGGGTTATTGCTGCTCAAAGACATGAATTAAGCCTTATTGCAACTTGCATTAAGAGGCTTCTACAGAGATCCTGCAAAGAATTCACCTTTGCTGGAATGAATTACACTACCTTTTGTCATCAGGAATTAATCTTGTTCTTTCCTGTTTGATAATACTGCTCCT
Source organism: Nothoprocta pentlandii (assembly GCA_013398315.1). Classification (NCBI taxonomy): domain Eukaryota; kingdom Metazoa; phylum Chordata; class Aves; order Tinamiformes; family Tinamidae; genus Nothoprocta; species Nothoprocta pentlandii. The sequence goes on from VZSG01000044.1 coordinate 697,954, forward strand.
TCTAAACAGTAGCTTTTCCAGCTGGTGATTAGCAGATACAGTTTCTCTGAGATGTCCCTGGTTTGGTTCTCCTACATGCCATTCAGGAAAACCTGCATCTTGGGCACTATGTAGTCAAGCTCAATGATGTCACTGAAATCACAATGCATTAAAACTTATTCCAAACTAGCATAGTAATTGCACTGACTGAGCAATACATGGAACAGTAAATTTAAACACTTTATTATGCCTTAGGTACAACAAAATAGCTTCCCATGGCAGTCTCCTATACCATGCAGTAATAGCCTTCCTGCAACCTGCACTACCGGTCAGAGTAAAGTAGCGGCTTGGTTGCAGGACTCTGAAGAAATGGACAGATGTGCAGAAGGTTAGTCTTCAGCTTTTCATGCCTTGCTCTTTCAGCAGCATTTCTTATTGATAGAAAATAAGAAGCAACTAGTAAAGTCATCAAATTACATCTTGATATGTACTGTACATGAAATAACAGCTCTAAATTATTTAAATTTAAATCTATATCTATCTAAATGTATATCTAAAATTATACTATTTACAAAAGAACACCCAAAAGTCTGAAATGAGACACCTCATGTGTTTTTGTTTTATATCTTCTAGATCTTGCTCATTGTCAGTCAAACCTTGTGGAACTCAGTAAACTTCTTCAAAATTTAGAAATACTACAAAGAACTCAGTCAGCACCAAACTTCACGGACATGCAGGTAAACATGCTTGAGTATAAATAATCAACTTGAAATATTTGCTGTTTGCATTAAAGAAAATATAGAGGTATTGTCTATTAAGTCAGAACAATTTTATAAGATCTTAGTAACTTTTAGATGAAAGGCTTAATTGGTTAATGATCATGCTCCATATGCAAACAAATAATAAGAAAATTGTGTTAAGTTTGCTTAATTGATGAAATAGAGTTGTGCACATAATCATTTGCAGAAGTGGGACTAAGAACTGTTAAAGACAGATTATACATGTACACATTGAAATTTTACACTGAAATTTGAGGTATTTGATGAGTATGGTATCAAATTTTCAGTGAGCAGAGAACTAAAATGAAGCACCTTGCACATTCTAAAAAAAAATATGTAGTCAAAAATATCTCAAGGTTTGGACTTTTTCCCTATGTCACTATGAGTTTGGTTGCTGATCACAGGAAAAGCAGTAACGTATCCTGAATCCTAGATACTTTCTTGCTTGAGCGAAAACAACTCAGCTGTTGAGTGTGCAAATCTCCCAGTGGTGTTGGTGGATTTGAAAGCTTGATTCCAGTGAAGTAGATCTGTCATTGATTTCAGGAAGAGGTGAACTTTGCATTTCTCTGAGTAATAAGATAAAACAGAATAGAAATCTAGGAGGATTTCAAGATCTAGTCCTAAATATTTTATGCATATAAAAAAAATACCAATACCTTCATAAAATAGGTTGAATATCAGGTTATATAAATGTATGAATAGCTGCAGTCAGTGATTGCTGTAATCATGGGCACTGGCAATGGCTCTTTTTTTCCTACTGTCCAATTTGTAAATATCTTAACACTACTATTCTTTACTAACTTGGTGTACTGTGTGTGTTTTGCTTGTGTCAATTTAATAGTACTTGTCGCTTTTAACTATTTGTGTAATGTAGGCTAACTGTGTAGATATTTCAAAGAAAGACAAGCGGGTCACAAGACGATGGAGAACAAAAAGTGTCAGCAAAGATGCAAAAATTCAACTTCAGGTACTGAACACACCATGTTTTCCTTTTCGCTGTACTTTTAGATTAACTTTTAAGCATGAACCAATATATTAGCTGAAAGCAGGAACTCAATGTGCTGTCTGTTGTGTTCTTGATGATGTGAATTAAATCCCAGCTGGTTGTTTAAAACCTAGAGAAGATAGAGAGAAAAGTATTGATTTTATTTTCATTCATATGAAAACATTGCCATCTAGGGAAAGGAGAAACTGAACAGTTAAGGTTCAAGGAAGGCAATATGCATGCAGCACGCACATACCATGTTAAACCTGCCATGAGGAGCAGTTGAGCAGGTGACATCAAGCTAAAAGTAGAAAACACGAATGAAAAGCTAAATTTACTGGTTGTCCCTTTTCAAGATCTATACATAAGAATTTACCCAATGCGAATTTTTTTTAAAGCCTTCTATCATGGAAAAAACATTTGTGGGAACAAACTGAATAAACCAAAGAATAATTTCTCTCATGTTTCCTTATTGCTGAGAAGTAAAATCACAATTATGAACATATTATACTTGTAGCACTGCTAGATCCAGTGTGCCTTATTGTGTTTTCTCAGAAGCAGCAGTGTATTCTGAGTGCTAATCCAAAGAACAACCTCCCCCTTTATTCTTCTAATTGAGAAAGTGATAATGCAGATTATATTCAACAGATTTCAGGAGCTAACAATCACAGAAACACCGACAGCGGCAGAATAAATGTCAGCAAATTTTGATCTGTTTACATTCCTTGAAATTCTTTTGAACTTTCAAAGTCTTCTGTCTGTTCTTTAGAGGCACAATAAGGAGTTTCTGTGACTCATTTAAAATTGATTATCTTAAGGAAAGCAGAAATTGTAGTTTCATTAGCTTCCTCATAGCAGCCATTGAAAGTACCTTTTCTTTTTTCCAGTTATACTAAGTAAATGACAGCAGGCTAAGCAATGAAACATCTATTAAGGTTAAAAAACCTTATTAATAAAAGAATTTTGATGACTGAGATCATGTCCTGCTGTCTGCATTTGAAGGATCGCTGTGTTTCAGTGCCACTGAATAGCACAGGAGAATAAAAATATTAGGAAAATAGATGCAAGTACCCTGTGTTTGGGAAGAGTCAGCACTGTGTGTTCTTTCATACTGTGGTGGTCTCAGGAAAACTTTGCCCTACAAAAATTGTGCAGAATTTGGGGGTTCTGGAACATGAAGAAGAGTCATGAAAGCAGTCAGTGTATGATCATTTAGGTTGGATAATGAATTATAAGCAGTTTCTGTGTTGCCTGCACCTTGCAAAGTGACGATGGTCAGTGATTCCCGTGATAGACTTTTTAACAAATTCTGGCACCTGATCCTTACACTGCAGTTTGCACATTAGCAGGAGCTGTGCCCCAACTCCTGCAATTCTCAGGTACAATCTGGTTTGCAGATTCTCCTGAGCTAATTTGTGCACATGGCCCTGCTTTATATGAGTCTGTTACTTCTGTGGAGATAATGAGTTCTGCTTCACCTGCGAGAGTACTGACTCCTGTCAAGCTTGTAGTTGGAAATATAAAAGCTTATATTAATAGAACAAATTATTAAATTACTGATGACTATTTTAGAAATTAAGTTGCAAGCGAAGAACAGAAATAATAAAATTACTGCACGCAGAAGGCTGAGGGGATTTTTGGCTGTTTACCAGGCATCTTACTGGGTTTGGTCTTAACAAACTATTTCTTTTTCCAAGAGCTCTTTTGTCCTGGGAATGTGCTAAAGCTGTGATCTGTGGAAGAAAGCCTCACTCTGACTTACTGTTTTATTCTTAATTTTCTCATGTTGCTATTGCACAGAAATATAGATTGCCTCCCATTCCTACATGCTTTTCCACACTTAAATTCCATTCTTCTGTTAGCCATTCACTCCGTTGTCTTCATTGGTCTTCCTTTATAAGTCATTGTTTTCAAGACTATTCCAGCTTTTTATAAATTACATACCATGACAGTTGCTAATGGAAATCACTTTTTGTAGTTTGTCTTTGCTTCTTTGTGGAAACTACATGTGATTTCATATTAATTGCTTGACAGTTTTCGTGTCAGGACATCTTCCACTATATTTTCCTTTCCACCTGCTCCACACATCTTTAGGGGGATTTAGGGTAGTTTTAGGGGATAATGCTGGCATGCTAACATACTAACTAGTAACTTTCACCTACTTGCACTATTATTTCCAAATACTTTCCTTTTTATTTATTTATTTATTTATATTTAGAAAAGCAATGGTTAACTTCCATCAGGCGAGCCTGTAATTATATGATTTCAAGAACCATCTAGGATACTGGAAACCAGGGAGCTGTATAGACTGGTCTCCTGTTTTTACCAGAATAATGGGGAATGATGCTGTGATTTTTGCTAGCTCTGTTACCCCACTGCAGAGATGCAAGAAGAGATTTCTCCCATCTGTACTGAAATCATTACCTCTTTTTTTAATAACATTGCTTTTTTTTT
>VZSG01000044.1:702200-720346 GCA_013398315.1 Nothoprocta pentlandii
TTCAGTATGCACATACCTTCTCTCACAAATAATCCTTGTGACTAGAATGCAGTTAGTCCCCTGAGTAAAATAAAGCCTACTCATATGTGTTTGCCTGTCTTGGGGTTTGGTATTGTGGAATTAACAACTTAATTTTCAGACCTTACTCAAGAGAATACTATTTGGACTGCTTCTCTGAACAAGGATTTCTTTTATGAGGAATGTTTATTTTGTTTTTGTAAGGTCTACTTAAAGTCTTATGGGAATGATTGGCAATCACAGGTTAGTTGACCTAAATTATTTTATTTTGCTAAAGATACGTTTGTACAAAAACTGAGAAAAAGAGGTTCTTCTTTTTTCTTTGCATAAAAGATGAACTTGTCAATCCTGTGTTATTCTAAGGATCTTCAGAAGAAAAAAAACTTAATAGCAACAAATGGAAGTAACAGATATTTAATTTCTCTCAAAATGGAGAGCAATGAAGCGATGCAACTGATTGAAAGGAAGGAAGAAAGAAAAGATAAAAAGCTAATGTAATAGGAGAACTGCTCAAAACAGAGCAGTTGATTGAAATGTCGTCTTGTTCTACTGAGGCTTTTAGCTTGGAATGAAACCAGACCAATAGCCTCCTTTATGACTCTTTCCCTTAAATGACTGTTTATATATTTATATTTCTAAGCAGAACTCATAGATCATTATTTCACCTTGTATTATGTTTTGGGGTTCTGCAGAGCTTGTTGTTCCAATTTCATTAGTATTTATACCTGCATTCAGAACCTTATTTATTACATATACCGCAATCATGTGCACACACGGATGTAGGTTTATTGCTCTGTGTGTAAATATGTATATATTTTGCCAGATATATTCATAAGATGGATGTGTATCTATAGAGTACAAAGAGCTTTACACTGATCATATGATGCAATTTCAACAGCTCATAGTGTCTGTATTGAAGAATATACAGAAGAATATACGGAATATATATTTTTAATGTGAGGATTTTACAAAACAACTGCAAAGAAGGCTCTATTACTGTGATCTGCAGACCCTTCCGTGGTCTGTAGCACGGCCTCTTGCATGTTCTGTAGCACCAAGCAGAGGAGGAAGGTACAGGTGTGCTCAGATTCATGTGCCCTGCTACCTGGCAGGTTAGAAGCTCAAGGAGCAAGAGGCTTTGGTTAATTACTGAACTACAGGATCCCGTTGGAGCATGGTGGCCATGTCTCCAGTCTGTCCCATTGTTATTTACATAGTGCCTAGTCTGCCTTGAAAATAAGAATGAAGGTGTGTGAAGCCACTGAAATTGCTAAGTATGAATGTATGTAAAGGAAAGCAAAACAGTTTTCTATAAGCAGAAATATAGCTTTACTGGTCTTATAAAAATCTTAAAATGGCATTCAGAAGATAACATTTTGATCAGACATCAAAATACAGGATTATGTGATTAGTGAGGAGTTCCTCTGCATTAGAAAACTACTGAAGTTTCTTTAAATTAAATTAAGTAGGATCTGGCATGTCAAAATGGAAGAATTTGTTGAAATACTTAGTCTTCATTTCTGCTGCTTTATCTGAGTTTTTATGTTGCATTGACAATCATTCAGCAATATATACTGAAAATAATTAGATCCAATGGAACTCAGAAGACTGGTTTGCAGAGAAAATAGGCAAATAAACCTAAGAATGGACTGCAAATCACTAGAGTTGTGTACAGAAATATTTACATAAGCAAGCTCCCTACAGCCTACCCACTGGAAAGTTTTACCACCAAGATGCATAAAACTTTACTAGCTGCAGTTCACGCACTTCCACTAATGCTCTGCAGTCTCTCTCAGAATTCCTGTTCTAGGTGGTTAAGTGACCACCCCCCACTCCAAAATGAGCTTTGCTTTTGTGTTTTTCTGCCGTGCCACAGCATCCTTTTGTTTTTATATTCCATAATTGCCTTATGACTCTGAATGGCAATGTTAATAGAATTATTTTTCTTTTTCTTTTAGCCTTAGTAAGTGCATCACAACCCAAGTCATCTGCAGATAATTTTAGTGAAGTAATTAGCTATTTAAATCTCTGGCATACGCAACTGAGAGCATGTGACATATTCTCAGAATGTGTAGGCCATAAGAACTAACAAAATGAATCTCCACTGAAAGACTCTCCCTCTCCCTCTTCTGATCACCTTTCATTTTCCTGTGTCCCATCACCCCTTCCCATCTCTTTTTCTACTTCCTTTTCTTCTTGCGTTCACTGTCAGGAAGGGCCGGCGCCGAAGGGCCAGTTGAGCACAACACGACGCCGGCAGAGACTAGCAGCTGCAGTGGCTACAACAGTGAGTGGATTTAAAATCAAGGGATAGCTCTAAAGATGGGAAGCTTTTTAACTCGAGTGTGTAATACGTTACTGAAAATGCTGCTTGCACCTAAGGAAGGTGTCCGTGTTATCCTCTTGCATCTGAATTGATTAGAAATAGTGTGGGCAGCCCTCACCCAAATGAAGCCCATAGAGTTGGGTTTGAGCTTGTTTACATGGTACATGTCCTTCCTCCTTTCCGCAAGTGACAGACTCAGGCCCTGCGCTATTTCTAGGCATCTTCGGTATATTCTGTGTACTATACAAAACAAAATGGACCAACAAATTCTGGTAAAAGATTCTCATGACAGGCTATAGCAAGATAGCAGAACCAAGGAGGTTTGTTACAAATCCATCAGGAGATTTCCTGATTTATGTTTTTAATAATACAAGGTTAGCTTCTTCATTTAAAACACCTTCTGTTTACATTCCATAATCCCAAAAAGTCATATTACTACCACTAATGTCTGTATTTTGTTTTGTTAGTTCTCAGTCTTTGAGACAAAATCTGTAGCTAAAAAGTCAACGTAGGGATGCTGAATGGGAGGGAGAAACATTTTATGTGAATTCAAGTCAGCACTTTCAGGATATCTTCTGCTGCAGCTCTTTCTTGAAAGCACTTATCTTCACCCCAAAAAAATGGACATCAATATTAATCTGACTAGACCAGCCAGATAGAGGTGACAAAACCATGTCGAGGAGAAACAAATGAACAAACAAAAACCTCTGTGCAGCTAAAGCTTAAAGTGAGCTTTCCCCATGCCCACGGCTACCCAGCCCAATCAGTGAACACCTTCACCAGGCAAAAGCAGTCCAGGGGCTCTAAACGTGTTGTGCTAGATTGTAGCCTAAACTCCCCTAGATCAGATATAGGAGCTCTGAAGAAACTACTGGATAAGTGGGTGTTTCAGAATGTGGGATAAGCAGAAGGATCAAGGCACATTTGAGGTAAGGTCTAGAAGAGTGAGAGGCGTGGCTGGGATGGGGGAAAAAGTGACATAAAAAATGTTGGGGAATGAATCAAGAAGCTGGTCACCATGTGTATAGAGACAAAACACTGCAATGAAAGGAACTAAAGGGGAAGAAAATTCTAAGCAATGTTTCTCAGACTACTGGTTATTCCAGTGAATGAAAGAGGTTGTTCAATGTGGATTTATTTCATCTCTTGCGGAAGGTAACTTGGAGATTTTCTTAAAAAACGCAGAGGATGAGAGTTCATGTCCATCAGTATTTGTGGTTCCCATGTAGCTCACCAAAGCAAACTGTAAAGCATCTACTTCTCTTTGCCCTGTGAATGTGTATTTCTGTCTATTAATGTGACAGTATTTGTAGACCATACAAGCACAATTTCTAAGAAATAACTTAAAATGTTATTTTTTCCTATAACCTCATTGCAGAAAAATTATGTGGATTAAAGGGGCCTGTGTGTGACATAAGGCCAGTGGCAGGGGTCTTTCCTGCCCTCTGGATGGAGTTGGGAATTTGGGAATGCTGGGTGACAAAGCCTAGGAAAACAGGGTCCTTTATAGCCTGAGCTGATAGTCACCTGGGGCAGCTGTACTGTGGTAGAGCACAGAGAGAGGTCTGGGATCATGCTCGCTGATTTAAAGAACAGAAAGGATTTGTAAAAGAAACTTGAAATTAACCTATTTAAAAATATAAGGGCTGTTGCTTGGCTTGGCTGCTTGAGACCTACTGGTCTGATACCAGCAAAGAACACAAGAGGACGAGCATCTGTTATGAATGGAAGGTATTTATTCTCTACTCATGTTAATAAAGCCTTGATGTGAATATAACATGAGGTCCAGGGAAGAAATACCTAGTTTGTTAGCATAGTTATGAATCACAACACACCAGAGAAGAGAATAAATGCTGCAACAGATAAGTGTCATAAAGCTGTTAATTTATGTCCTTATATATGTCTGGAAGTTGAGGAAGAAGAGGTGGAAAAGACTGCTTTAGAGAGGGTGAAGAGAGGAATGAGATCTGATGAACTGATAGAAGAGGTTTCTGAGGATACCGTCAAGAGACCAAAAAACATACACAGATGAGAGAAACTTTATGGACAGGGATTGACAGAACCATTCCCTGTTGCAATGAAATAACAAGTGATCAATTTATAATCATGGCAGTACCATTTGTAATCCTATCTGTTGATAAAATTCTTAGTAATATGACTTTTAATGTTATCTGCTGCTTTTTGTCTTGCCTCAGAAAATCTATATTTTTGCCCCATTTTTCAGATGTGGATAATTTATATTGGGTTGCAGTGTGATTTTTATTGTGAGATAAACTAGATTGAAAAGTTCAATGCGTTTGGCCTCGTTTCATATATGAGTACCAAAATATAGCTCTGTATACCTTACCTTTGCATTTAGTTTTGACAGTTGGCTTCTTGGCATAATTTTAAGAGAAATGCGTGTAGATGGTAAAATTTGTGTTTACTGTGTGTGAAAAGTGTAGGAGAAAGAAGTGGAAATAGTGTAATAAATACTGTTTTTAAATTATGCCATTTTGCCTTAATTTGTGGTTCATATATCTTAAACAAAAACAGGGCAGAAGTTTATCTTATTGTTTAATTAAAAAGACCATATGGAATTTATATACTTTTTCTCTCTTTCATAGTTGCCACTAGTTAATTTTAACTCAGGGTTAATCAGTAGTTTTGAAACTCTTTAGTAATATCTTTGAGAATATTGTGTCTTATTTCCAGATCTGTGGAGAAACTTACATGTTTGAAATGCTGATATTGTAATAACTGAGTGATGTTGTATGTACTCTCTAATGTCCAAGGATGAAGTAATATGCACCATGGTTCAATTTTCCAGTCTTCTTTTAAGCATTAAGCAATGCTGTGCTTTTGAGTATGTCAGAAATGATATCCTCTCATTAGTTTTTAGCCCTGTTCCTAGGCCTTTTTGTCTGTTTCAGTGTAAATTTTCAGGAAGCACAAGGAACTCTGCATCAATGAGTACTGAGATTTAGGAAAGTAGAAGTTACACCTTTGTTCTTACTGTCTTTTTCATGTTGTGAAGCAGGCCTTTTTTCCCCCTCTATTTTCAGAAGAAATTTCTGTTTCACTTCCAGAGAGCATACTGTCAAAAGGTTGGTTGCACATTATACATTATTTTTTTTTCCTTCTTTCCATAGGTCCCTTTCAGTGCTACAATGTCCCCTGTTCGACTGCATTCATCCAATCCCAACCTTTGTGCAGACATTGAATTTCAGACGCCCCCAAGTCATGTAAGTGACCCGCTGGAGTGCTCAACCGAGTACATCAAGCTACAAGAAGAATTTTGCCTCATGGCACAGAAAGGTAATTGGGGACATCCAGCCACTGGATGCTTCTTTGCTTCTTTGTTGCTTTCCATAATCTTCTGAACTTCTTCTTGCATCTTGTAAGATTTGGCTCAATTTGCAGACCTTTTATTTCTCAGTAGAATGCTTTTATTGCTCCTCAAAGATAAATCAAAATGTCACTTCAATGTACAGTCTTGTACAACTTTTTCTTTGTGCAATTTGTTTCTTAAACCAGTGGAAATAACAGGAGGAGTATTTACTGCAAGTGTGCTTCAGAAGTGTTGTATGGTTAATAAATGAATGGTACTAAATACTGGGAAATGCTAATTTAAGTATTTGTTATCGATTTGCTGCGTGTTATGTAATATGGGAAAAACATGTCATTCACCTGACAGCTTGCTAGAAAACCTGTTTAAAGATCAAAGTAATCCTTTCTATTAATGCTATATTAAGCCTTAGAAAAACTGGTGCATCTGATGTCTGTGAAGAGAAACAACAATGAGCAAATTTGATTTATAAGGAAAAAGACAACTTTGAACACAGATTTTTCAAATATATACCTTTCTATATGCTCAAGGCATACAAACAGTGAATACACTGTATGCACGTTACAGATTCTCAGTATTTGCTGCTCAAATATTGCTATAATTGGAGCTCTGCAGTCCTGTAACTAAGAAAACACTTGTGTGTGTTTGTTTTTTGCATAGTGCATTCTCTTTTGAAGTCTGCCTTTAACAGCATTGCTATAGAGAAGGAGAAGCTTAAGCAGATTGTTTCCGAACAAGATCTTGCAGGCCACAATGCACAAATAGCAAACCTCAGACAGTCCCTCTCTCAGGTATGTTCTTGCTTTTGAGGAGATTTTTCCCCTCAATTTAATGTTTGCTTTTTAATAAATATGCAATTTTTATTTCCAGGCTCTCAACCAGAATGCTGAACTAAGGAGTCGCTTGAACAGAATACATTCAGAATCTGTTATTTGTGATCAGGTTGTCAGTGTAAATATTATCCCTAGCCCTGATGAGGTAAGAGTTTGATCTTTATTGTTTTTAGAGTACAAGCAAAACTTACTAACTCTCACTTGTATCTGAAACACTCCTGAATCTTTCAATTTGTCAAGTGATCATTTACTGAAAAGGTCCGATTTTCTTTGTCAGTATTTCTCTGAAGAGACCAAACAGCAGAGTTCTTTAATCAGCTCTGACAAAAAAAAACATTTTAGTGAAGAATATATAATCTTAGTAGAGAAGATACAGTGTTCTTTTGTCAGAGCTGATTGAAGAACTCTGTTGTTTTGTCTCTTCAGAGAAATACAGAAAGACTGCAGACTTTGAACACAAATTGTTGGGCATGGGAATCAGTGAGGTCCTGCTATATTTGGATGTAATACACAGTAACTAATCATTGCTGTATCGTATTTCTTGCAAAATCAGTAATTTATTATTTGATGGCCTAATCCTGCAATTAATCCTTTTTAAATTTGATAGCGTAACATTTTGAAGCCTGGTGTTCTTCCCATGAACAGTAAGAAGAGAAAGATAGTGAATTAGCTTGTGTCCTGTACAGGTGCAGATTCCATGTCATGGAACAAGTGGTGGTGACGGTGGGGAGTGAGAGATGCAGTGCACTTCACTCATATGAAAGAAATAGTAGTATATTTTGGATATGTGGATATATGGATGGTATAGGGATAGTGGTTTTAAAAAGATGCAGTGGCAAGGTCACTGTTATTTACTGCATAGAGGACGAGCTTCTCTGCAGTTTGCAAGGGAACACTCCTTGAGTTGCACGTTCAGATTGGACACCCCCTTTCTCTCCAAGCTCCTTCTCAGAGGAGCCTGAGTGCCCCCAGATTCAATCCTAGTCCTGGACTTGGTCAACGGTTTATTCCCAAGGGATTATGTGCACAAGCAATCCTGGATATAATTTACTAAAAATTACAACATTTTATAAAGTTTTAGCATATTAACCATCTTCACTTACTGTGGATCTGTTGCTGGCAACAGATCTCTCAACCTCAAGGAGTATCCTGGAGATCTGTCCCTGCTCCAGGGGAGATTCTGACGTGCAGCCTGCTGCCTTGCAAGGAGAGCTCACTGGCCTCTGGGGCTATCCTCATATATGTGGAATATGATGATTGACTTACAGTCATTTTTGCCTCCATTAAAATGTGAAATCATTTTCAAAATAATTTAAAATAACTCCTTGGCTTTACAAAGCTTTATAATGGAATTCTGGATGTATCAAAGCTGTCTCCAGTGATGTCCACCATGACCAGCTGCTTTTTCAAATGAATTTCATGGTTGAACTTGTCTAGCATAGTTCTTGTTTGCAAATGTATTCCTCTTGATACAGGATTAAATCTTTAATTTTTCACGCTGCAAACACAGTTAATGCTAAGAACACTTCCGATGAATGAGGTCCATAACTAACATACTGCTGAAAATTTGCTTTATTTTCTCATTGTGCAGATCTCATCTGTTACATGCACACAAAGCCCTACAAAAAGGCCATTCTTATATATTTGGCATGGAAAGACTATTCAGGTGACATAACCCTTACTTCTCATGAATATGCCTTTTACCTGAGAAATAATACTTTGGCTTCTTTCTGTGCTTTATTTACAGACAGGTGAGCAAATTCATGTCAGTTCGTTGTCCCAGCAAGTTTCTAACGAGAGCCGGCTCTCGATGTCCGAGTCCGTCTCGGAGTTCTTTGACGCCCAGGAAGTGCTGCTGTCTGCCAGCTCCTCAGAGAACGAGGTAGGCTCCGAGAGTGCCCCCTGGCTGGGCTCTCCAATGCAATATCATTTACCTTAACAAATAACGTGATTTTTGTCTCCAGGACACGTCCTATTATAGCCTGTGTCCACCTTCGTTAGGGACATTGATCTATTTATCTTGCTGGCTAATAAAGCTCCGCCGAGATTTTATAGCTTGGCAGTTTCTCCAACGTTGTCTTCCTATCCTCACAGAGCGAAAACAAGCAAGGGTTTGGCATGAGGGAACAACATCCTATTTTTAAATTATCTCTGTCCAATGTGAATTGTTCAGCAACAAATGGTAGGACTTTTTTTATCAAAATATCCAGTTTCCTCTTGCAAATTGCTGATTCAGTTGGCTTCTGAAGGTTGTAGAGCAATTCAGAAAGCAAGCTCCCCCAAGTAATGGTTTCCATAGCTGCTGCCTTGAAATGAAAATCAAATGCAGTTTTGAATTCATTTATATTAAATGAAGAGTGCCGCTGCCTACTGGCAGCAAATAAGACCACAGAATGTCTACTTGAAGCTGACAGTTTCAGCTTCAATTTCAGCCTCAGTCATAGCTGTAGATCAGAGTAGCCTTTGACTTCTACAGCACAGAGAAAGAAGCAATAATGAAAATACACACACAGCACACTTAAAAGTTACCTCTAAGTCCTACTAGGCCCCTCAAGCGCCCATATTTTTAATTTCTATTTTTGCTCTTTTTTTTTCCCCCTAACAAAATAATATTTTCAGAAGTGTTGTTTTTCAAAATACTATACAACATCTACCTTCAGAGTGTTTGTTGTAAGGCCTATACCCTTTGCAGGTGATTATATGAACTTTCCATTTTAATTGTGCCATGTAGACTCTTACTTTTCCATGATGACATAGATAATCCAGAATACAGAGGTAACTAACTGCATAACTTAAATAACCTGACAGAATCAGTAACATAACTATCCATTCTTTGAAGAATTCTGGGTTTTGCAGTAGTGCTTTGACATGTGATCTCTCCTTGTCAAAGAGACAATTTGTTAGCACACTGTTATTTGCTTTTAGAGAAATTGCAATCCTGTGGTAGACCACAGAATTAGTGTGGCTTTAAAATCTTTTTATTTCTTTTTTTTCCCCTTAGGATTCTTTGTCAGTGCTCTGACACCCTTAAAATCCCTGTATTGTAGGAAAAAATAGAAACATTTAAAAATAATTGTACAGAAAGAAGGAAGAAAAATATAAGGGTTTTATTACTACAGAGGGAGAACATTGAAGTTCTTTAGTAATTCTTTAGCAATACTGACTAATCTCATCAAAACAGTATTTGTAGATACCAGCAATTCTTTTAGGACGTTCTCCTTGACATGGGTCATTTAAGAATAACTTTCATCTTCTAAATATAGAACTTGCTCTTAACTTGCTCATATCATTCCCCTGGATCCTCAGAAGAACTCGGGTTTGCAGAAACAGTTGAGTTCTAATGTTTGGCTCCATATAAAGAGCCCAAGTCTGTTGACCATTCTTTTCCACGTTCCATCTCCAGTGTGTTACACTGTTGTTCTCTCTGTTCATCCCTGAACTCATTTGAGGACACAGTCAATTTAATCTCTGTTTCGGCTTCTTGCTAAAGCCATTCAGAAACATACAGACAGCATAGCATTTGTCTTGATACTGTTAGTGTGTTGGCGTATGGACTGATTGAAAAGTCCAGTTGATTAAGTTAAAAGCTCTAATTGGCTAGAAATTATTTCTTTAATTTGTCAGGGTATTTTTTGTATTTTTTGTATATTTGAATTATTAATATTTCTTTGTATTTTAGGCCTCTGATGATGAATCTTACATCAGTGATGTGAGTGATAATATATCTGAGGACAACACCAGTGTTGCAGACAACATTTCTCGGCAAAGTATACTGCTATGTTTTAAACTCTGGGAAATTATTTGGTTTTGTTCGTATACCAAATTTACTGCATGTCTACACAAACCATCTAAGCTGAAATCAGTGAAACTGGGTTGCTTGTTCTCGTGGTGAATTGTGTTCCATGAATAAGACTGTTTCTTTTTCCCTTTCCCTCTTTTTGGTGCCTTTTTACAATAATATTTTTTCCCTTCCCAGTTCTTAATGGCGAGCTGACAGGAGGTGCGTTCAGGAACGGGCGACGAACTTGTCTCCCGGCTCCCAGTCCTGACACTAGTAACATCAATCTGTGGAATATTTTGAGAAATAACATTGGCAAAGATCTTTCCAAAGTGTCCATGCCAGTGGAGCTAAATGAGCCTCTGAATACTTTGCAACATCTCTGTGAAGAGCTAGAATATAGTGAACTTTTGGACAAGGCTGCTGAAACGGATGATCCCTATGAACGCATGGTAATAAGTGAAGCCTAGCACTTCTTATGTATATATTAAAGAGGAGCTGTTGCATGGACGTCTGTGCAGAGATTAGCTCTTCTCCTGCTCACAAGCAGCAAACCTCGTCCTGGGTTGGAGAAGGGCTGTATGCAGTTTCTGATCTGAGCAAAATCAAGGGGCTTTTCTTTACCTCAAAACAAGAACTGTAGTCACTGATGTTAAGACAAATCATGCTCTCCAGGACTGAATAGGTAGGCAAGGAAAAGCCTTGGTGCAACTGAGAACATCCTTAAAAACCTGGATTCTTGCTCTATCTCTGCTAGAGATCTTAGTAAAAAACGAAACAACAACAACAACAAAAACAAACAAACAAAACACTGGTCAGGTGATAATACAAAAAACTTTTAACAGTTTAAAAGCAATGATTGTATTGTCTAAACTGAAGCACAAGGGACTAACTGATAGATGTGCTCAGTCCCCAAAACATCAGTGGTAGCTGTGCTTTGCACGTTTTATTCACTTCTGCTCTGTTCTCTGAAGTATCAGGACCTGGCCATCATCTGAAGTAAGTATCCGTAAGTAGTGGGCGCTTCTTTTTTTTTCCCCACTGTTTCTGATTGTTCTGACCTCTGCTAGCTGGAGCTGCAATCTGAAAGCAAGTGGTATATCACTCATTTTATTACTCCCACCTGGCCCTGGTTCAGAGATTGCTAAATTTAGGCTTTTTATGTAGATAATAGGTGCCTGACGGACCTCACACACAGATGATCCTGATGCAACTTTGCATTAAGAATGTGCTAAGTGAGAGCACCTTACAGTCAACACTGAATAAAACAGAGAAATTCAGAGAAAATCTCAGAGAAAAACAGTATGTAATCGTATCATTAAAAATTGTCATATAGTAATTTTTTTCCAAGGAGCTATGATTCTCTCTAGAGATAAGACTTTTTTGTATTAGATTATTTATGAGAATCCTGATCAAAATAGAACAGCCTTATCTTCTAAGACTGCTATTTTAGAAAAGTATTAGAATGGATTGAAAGAAACCATGAAGAATAAATGACATCAACAGAAGAAATACAGTATGTACTGTTTTTGGTTTTAGGATATATGGCTTCATTCTGAGACATGCTTCATAACTGCAAATTTCACTGTGAAATTTTTGATAGCATATAATATTCTTGCATATGCAAGAATGCAAGAATCTCCAGCTATTTTTTACTCCAACTTCATATTACACTCTCATCTCCATTTTTACAGGTTCTCATAGCAGCTTTTGCAGCATCAGGATATGCCTCTACATACTTCAGAGCAGGAAGCAAGCCATTTAACCCAGTGCTTGGTGAAACTTATGAATGTATAAGAGAAGACAAAGGATTTCGATTTTTCTCAGAGCAGGTGAAGCCTCTTTCTAAATAAACGCTTCAGTTTAGATTTTGATTCCTTTGGTTCAGTAGAATAGCCTTATTTTTTCTTCGTAGTTAACATGCTGTTTTCTTCATAATAAAGCAAGTTGATAGCCTGAGTGAATCTCATTAAGTATTAGAAGGCTATGTTTTTATAGCAATAATTTCCATAGCAAAGGGATTTCAAGTACATAGTGTAAAAAAAGAAACTTAGGTTAATTTTCCCAGTAACATAGACTAATAAATTGCATGGGCTATTTTTCATTGCAATAATAGTTGCAAAATCTTGGAAATGGAAACTAATTGCTTTTAACTCTTCCCAACTTTTTTCTAGGTTAGCCACCATCCTCCCATTTCTGCCTGTCACTGTGAATCGAAGAACTTTGTGTTTTGGCAAGGTATACCTTTTTAATTCAAAAGTAGAAAAATTATTTAATTAGCAAGTAAAAAGACTTGTTTCTTCTTACAGATTTAGTTTTGCATTTGAAACTTGCACAAATTTTCTACATTTATTATTGTAGTTGCAGATTGCAAGCTGCTGTGTTCATTTCACTCTATATGAGTGAGTAGTAGTTTGGAGTGTGTTTTTTTTTTTTTTTTTTATTGGACAGTTCAACAAGGAACTGTTTCTTGCCTTGACTGTACTGGCATATGTATTTAAATGATACTGAATGTTTTGTTGCAGGATTGGACAATAATGTAGCAACTTCTGTCAGAAAATTGAAAAATATTTATTTAATATAATATACTATTACATATTATTTACTTATTTTTTTCTGCTACTATATTCAGATATCAGATGGAAAAACAAGTTCTGGGGGAAATCAATGGAAATTCTGCCAGTTGGAACATTGAATGCAACTCTCCCAAAGTAAGCTACTGTCTTTTTTGTTTAATTTTTCATTTGTAAGCTAACCTTGTTAATGAATTGCATGATGTGCATACAGACATCACATAAAAAGTACTGGTGAGACTCTTAGTGCCTTGCTCGCCTCTCTGCTGATGGTACAGTCGGGGTTACCGAGGTATTGCTGCAAGCTAGAGGGTTGGTTTCAGATCTTGGAGGAAAATGTTCAGGCTGTCTGGAAACTTAACATACAGCATAGTCGGGGACCTCACCTCTTCGTGCATCTCAAAACTGAGGGAAGTGCACTCAGGAGCAGCTTGCCTTCCATCTCTGTGTTTACTCCGCAGTTCTGCAGATCTACAGCTCTTCTCATAGTATGGTTACCTTGCTTGACAGTAGTGATGCTCTGGTCCTTACTAGAGAAAAGGATGGTGTCCCAGTGAACTCTGGCTTCCTACCTCCCTTTTGTTCTGCCCTTTCCATATGTATTTTTTTCTACTTGCATTATCTATCTGTAGCCTAAATCCAACCTGTGATTTTAAGACATGTTGATCTTTGGGTCGCTGTCCAGCCCGATGGAAATTGTGGCCAAAGCAGTTCAGGCCCTGAGGACAATGAATATTCCACACACGGCTTCCATGCTTCTCAGTGCTGCTTCTGTGGCTCATAGTCACAGCATTCCTTAGCTCTCTGCAACGGAGTGAGCTTCTCCATAGAGGATTAGGGATGTGTCCAGGAGCTATGCTTTTAATAAAATACGGTTTTGTTCCAAAAAAATTGAGGAATATGATCTTGTACATATGCTAATGGAGCTATGTTTTAGTTTTTGTTAATGCTGATTAGTTTAAATTGCCAATTACTTGCTGATTTGTTCTTAGGTATGGAGATTACTATGTCTGGAACAAAGTCACTACCTGCATACATAATATCCTTAGTGGAAGGAGGTGGATAGAGCATTATGGAGAGATAACCATCAGAAACACAAAAAGCAGCGTTTGTATTTGTAAACTCACATTTGTCAAGGTAACTTATCTACTCTAATACTTATTAAAAATGCATAATTTTACTTTTAGTTGTTCCTTCAGTATTCCTGAAGTTCACATTCTCTTTTTTTTTTTTGTCTTATTAACCCTGTTTTTGACAAACAACCAATCCCTATGAAAATCATCAGTTGAGACTGCTGTCATAACAAGTGTGACTATTCCATTGAACCAGTCTGTTTGATATCATACATTATATTTCTATATAGCTTTGTGGGGTTTTTTTTTGTTTTGTTTTTAGGTTAAAAATGAAACACCACAATTTCTTCTTTGAAGTATCTGTATGGGCAACTTATTTCAATCTTAATTAGAATATAGGCCTGATTTTTTTTTCATCATTTTAAATTAAATATATGCTTTTCTTCATTATTTTAGCATGCAGACAAGCACTTTATATAAAAACAGATCATTTTACAGCTCTCTTAGTATTGATTATTTTACCAAAAAATAACTTTTTATTCATTTGCAACAAAACCTATTGGTAACATTGCAATATTAGCAGTGGTGCATTGTTGCATATCTGAAAGCTGTGGCCTGATGGATGTTCTGAAAATGGACAACCATTCTAGTATGAGAAGGTGAAAGAAACACACGTGTCTAAGAAAAGTGCAATAGAGAAGAGAAACAGAAAACAAATACCAAGTAATACTGGGTGAAAGCATTCACTGTGCAGAACCATCAAACAATTCCCTTACATTTACACGTTTAGTCAGTATGTTTTCATCCATGAAGAAAAGATTTAGCTGTCTCTGCTTTCTGCTGAGCTGTGTGATCTTTGGGTGAAGCAACAATATGGTTCCTATACATGCATGTAATTAATCATTTAAATTTATTTCTATCAAAACAACATATCAAATCATTCAACCTTTCTCTCATATAATAAAGCAATTAATATTTGAATCATTTAAATTTTGATTTATAATATTCTTGATTCTTGGTGAGCAATCCTGGTACAAAATTTGGGAGCTTCACTTAGTCACACAGCGAAGATACGTGCAATGTGTATATGGCACAGGCACTAGTATAATGCATAGTGTGAAGGAACGAACTAGTAATTCTTTGCTTGGTTAACTTTGCAGGTAAACTACTGGAATTCAAACGTAAATGAAGTGCAGGGTGTTGTGATGGATCAAGAAGGGAAGGTGGTGCATCGCCTTTTTGGAAAGTGGCACGAAGGCCTTTATTGTGGGGTTGCACCTTCAGCCAAATGTATATGGAGGCCAGGTAAGAAGTTGGTAATAAATGCTAAACTATGGCAGCCACCTTGGTGTAACTGTTAACAACGTAAAGCTGTACCTATCATCATAAATGTACAGAAGACTACTCGAGAGGTACCTGTCTAGAAAAATAAGCAAGAATTTACCTGAGTTTTATAATAATGATAAATGGAAATATTCCTACAGGACATAGTCTTCTACATCTCAGTCTGACTCCTGGTTAAAGGTACTGGAGACTTGGGAACACTATCAAGAGAGAAAAAAAGAAGAAAAAAGAAAATAGTTGGGTGTCCAGGCCCGATTTTCTTTTCACAGTGTGTAGCTCAATTGTATTCAAGGGAAAGGAAGTGCTAGTTGATTGCATTTGTTGTGTTAATACTTTATTAATCTAGTGGATTTGTCTTCAGAATTGCTGCACCTTGGGTGACTTCAGGAGCTGAAGACAGCTTCCTGGTGCTAACTTGGAGGTTTGAATTACTGTTGATATCTATCTGCAGTATCTTGTCTTCCTGCACGGTGATTTTCCAAGAACTGCCTCTGCTGATGACATTTTGCACCCACTCTGATCGGATTGAAACCAGGACTAAAAGTTCAGGACAGTACTGAGTCAGTCTGTGAGAGAGAGGATATGTTCTAGAACTAGCATTAAGGATCAGTTAAGGTTAACTTTTATAGAGATGTTTTGTAAGTGTACTTTTTTGAGAAGAGGAAAGTAGATTTAGGTCAAAAATCTTTAAATCGATAATTTTTGTTTTAAAAGGAAGATCATGAAAGTTTTAAAGCTATTAGCAGGTAATTACAACCTCTGCAGAAAAGCTGTTGAAATTAATATTTAGTGAAAGTTGTTTCACCTAGGAAATAGCTTTTTGGTTCTTTTTAACTGTATATGAGGTGAATAAAATATATGAATGTGTTTTACTTTTATAATTTAGTATATGAGACTTTGTCACATAATTAGAGCAATAGTTTCAAAAGCATTTTTCTTTATATGTTATTGATACAGGCTCCATGCCAACCAATTATGAACGTTATTATGGTTTCACAAGGTTTGCTATTGAGCTCAATGAATTAGATCCTGCACTGAAAGATCTTCTTCCTACAACAGATGCACGATTCAGGCCAGATCAAAGGCAAGAATGCTCATTTATACTTTTAATATGTGATGGTTTTAAGGCTTGGTTTGGCAGTGTATTGAATTTTTTTTGGAGTCTTTGCTACAGTCTTAACTAAGTTTTGCATCATAAGATGCTGCTGGAAGAGAAGGTAATCTGTATTTTAGTCAAATTTATGTGTTTCTTTTCTTTTTTCAAATTGAGAAAAAGGAGCATAGAAAGCCTTCTGCTGCTATAGTACAGCTACATATAGAAAAGAAAATCTTTTAGCAGAGACAGAATTTCTCATGACAAAGATACTCTGAAAGGAAGCAACATTAATTCTCTCATACTCATTTCTAACATGATTGGTAAGGTGCTGAAGTATCTAAAGGAAGTGTATGCTGCAGGCTGGGTCAGATGCGTGTAGCTGGGGAGGCAAATGTTGGTTATTTATTTCTTATTTTGAAAAATTGGACTAGATTTTGAAGTACTTACAACATTAACAACAGGCATAGGTGGCATTTGCTTATCTTTTATGGTGACTAGTGCTAGAAAATCAGTTGTTCTAGACAATACGTGGTCACTATTGGACATGCTGTTATTCATACAGGCTTCTGGAAGAAGGACATGTAGAAGCAGCAGCAATAGAGAAGCAAAGAATAGAGGAGCTCCAGAGAAGTCGGAGGCGATACATGGAAGAAAACAGCATTGAATATGTACCCAAATTTTTTAAGTAAGTCTATTTATTTCAGTAATAAATCTCTGTTTGTGTTCTATTGAGCACGTGCGCCAAGTATGACATGAATTACCACCAGCATAGTCTGTTCAGGCATGAAGGCCTGGAAAATAGCTTTTTTTAATATAGATTTGTGTGTACACGGATGTATACACACACATATATGTATAAAACAGTTTACAACATATAAATTTATATATATAAGGCCTGCATCATAGATATGATGATTATTTGTAGCCTGATGTTTAGTGTGGGGAACCAATAGTAAAAAGTGAAAACATTTGAAGTGCTTGATGGAGTTTTTTGGTGGAAGATAAGCCAAATGCAAAGAAGATGAATAGTGTAACTGGTAGAAGGATTGTGTTCTGGGAAGCAGATCTCTTGGGTGATCCTCTAAACAAAACAAAAATCAATTAAGGCCAAAATGGCTTTCTGTGCCTGTAGGACCTGCTTACACAGAGCAGACAATAGGTTTTCAAGCTTGACTACTTTCCAGATCTTTCACTTTTGACAAAAGCATAGATTGGTTTTTATGTTTAAACTTTTGACGGTTTCTCTGTTTTCTTAAAGTATGAAATCAAATTTTGTTTTGGGCTTAGACCCCAAGCAAATAATTTGATTTCCTATTGTAAAAGTGCAGTGATTTAAGGACTTTACTTTTTCACTCGCATGCTCTTTCTTCTCCTTTATTTATTTTATGTTTATGGTTTTGCTTTTTGTTTACTTGTTTATTTTTCCTGCAGGAAAGTTATGGATGCTAATCAAAGAGAAGCCTGGGTTACCAATGATACTTACTGGGAACTGCGAAAGGATCCTGGCTTTAGTAAAGTAGAAATTCCCATACTCTGGTAAACTGAGAATGTAGATCTAGTAAACATATCACTTTCTGAAGAAAAAAATAACTATGCACAATATGTTTCTTATAGCTAAGCGTGGTTTGTGGGTCTACGGAAAACCTATCATTTGCATTTATATTCATCTTTATAAAGGACTTTTGAAAGTGCATTAGATCAGGCCTCTGACCACTTCTGGATCTTTTTAATTTTGCAGCAGCCATTAAAAAAAAAAAAAAAAAAAAAAAAAAAAAAA